>CAUDMG010000053.1:105000-472500 GCA_958450375.1 Homarus gammarus
TGTGTGTGTGTGTGTGTGTGTGTGTGTGTGTGTGTGCGTGTGTGGTGCAGAGTGTGTGTGTGTGTGTGTGTGTGTGTGCGGTGCAGTATATGTGTGTGTGTGTGGTGCAGTGTGTGTGTGTGTGTGTGTGTGTGTGTGTGTGTGTGTGTGTGTGTGTGTGGTGCAGAGTGCGTGTATGTGTGTGGTGCAGAGTGCGTGTGTGTGTGTGGCGCAGAGTGCGTGTGTGTGTGGTGCAGAGTGCGTGAGTGTGTGTGGTGTAGAGTGTGTAATAATAATAATAATAATAATAATAATAATTAACGGTTTATTGAAAGAGCTTGGCAGCCAGAAGGCTGAAAATATACAGTTACATATTTGGGGAATGGGTTACGAATTACAAATAATATACAAGTAACATAAGTGACACAAATAAGACATATAGTAACTTAGATGGGGAAAAGCTCAAACTACAGTTCATTTCAACATAGTGACAGTGTTACAGTATTACAAGTTATTAATAATTTTTACAATGGTTGGGACTGGGCTGTTCTTATAGCGATCAGTTCGTGCACGTATGGGCTGGATGCGGTTGTGGTGTCGCACAGCAATTCTCGGACAGGGGATCTCAGGTGGTAGTAGGAGCCGGTGTCGGGGATGGTGTAGAAGCTTCTTACCAAATTTGCAGATGAGGTCGTGGTGATGGTCAGTGAGAGTCGAAAGGGTCAGTGTGTTGAGCGCTTCTTGATATGTGGAGTAGGAGGGGGAGAGAATAATCTTGCATGCCCTCTTTTGCACTTTTTCTAGGTGTTTACGTTGTGTGGCATTTAGGGAGGAAGACCAGGTGGGGGAGGCATAGGTGAGCTTGGGAAGTATGAATGTTGTGTAAACACTGAGGAGCTCGTGTGCAGGAACTCCGAGGGACTTGAGTCGGCGGAGGAGGTGGAGACGGAAACTGGAGGATTTGACAACTTCATTGACGTGTGGTTTCCAATTTAGTTTGTTGTCTATGGTGACGCCGAGGAGCTTCGTGGAATCTACAACCTGGAGTGTGGTCGGACCTAGAGTAATGGAAGGAGGTGGGACAATGTCGGAGGAGAGGTTGATGTGCATAACCATGGTCTTGGTATGGTTGATGGTGACATGGTTGTTGGTGGCCCAGTTTTGGAGACTGTTCAATAAATCCTGAAGGGCGGTATAGTTGAGAGCAGAATTGTTGACGCTGATCCCAATGGTGGAGTCGTCGACATATTTCCAGCGAGCAGGGGTTTCTCTTAGGGCATCATTGATGAGCATAAGGAAGCAGAGTGGTCCCATCTTGGTGCCTTGGGGGACGCCACAGGTGAGTGACTGAAAGGTGGAGACAGCCCCTCGGAAGCGTACAGCTTGGCGTCGGTCACTGAGGAAGTCTGTAAGCCATGGTATGAGGCTTCTTCGAAGCCCGAGGTCAATAGCTTTTTTGAGGATTATATTGTGGTCGACTAGGTCGAACGCTTTAGTGAAATCAATGAAGGCGACAGCTACAGACGTTTTTCGTTTCTCGAGATGGCGGTATATGTAATCGAGAAAGCTGACAAGACAGTGAGTGGTGGAGGAAGTTTTCATGTTGCCAAATTGCTGAGGGTCTACGACTCCTGCAATATCAGCATAAGCCCAGTCGAATACAAAACTTTCACAGATTAGGCTGGGTATTGGGGTGATTGCAATAGGTCGTAGCTGATTTAAGGATTGTGGGCTGGTTGACTTGGGCACTGGTGATACATAAGAGGTTTTCCAGTCAGCTGGGCATCTGGCTTGACTGAGAGAAGCATTGATGATGGAGCAGAGGGGTTTAGCAAGCTCCAGGGAGAACTCCTTGAAGAGTTTCATTGGTAAGTCAATGGGGGTGGTAGAGCGTTTTAATTTTAGTTTGTCCAGGCGTTTTGCTACTTCAAATTCTTCTACTAAGTCAGTGGGAAGGGGGGCTGGTAGGTAAGCAGGGAGAGTGGTTGTGTCAAGCCGTGGGAGCGTCTGGCATATAGTAGCGAAATGGTTATTTGTTTGCTCAGCTGCGTCAACACTAGTGAGATGGCTAAGGAAGGGGAGGGGGTGTGTCTTATTGTTTAGTCCACAGAGTTCTTTAAGCTTACCATACCATTGACTGATGTTGGTCTGCTTCAGGTGTTGTAATTTGGTTGGGTAGTGGGACTTCTTTGCAGTGCGTATTTCGCGGATGACTCGGTTGCGAAGTGACCTGTAGCGGATGTGGTCATTGAGATGAAAGGCTCTGTCTCTCTGTTGCATAAGTGTGTGTGTGTGTGTGTGTGTGTGTGTGTGTGTGTGGTGCAGTGTGTGTGTGGTGCAGTGTGTGTGCATGTGTGTGTGGTGCAGTGTGTGTGTGTGTGTGTGTGTGTGTGTGTGTGTGTGTGTGTAGTGCAGTGTGACACTCTAAAGGGGGAAAATGAAGCCCTCAGGACGGAACTCCTTCAGGTAGGTGTCCTGCCTAGCAGGACACCTGCGAAGGAGGAGCAGGCGTGGAGAGTGGTTGTCTCCAAGGGGACTAGGGTGAGGCTCAGGAAAGCTGACCAGGGTGTGGAGTGTAGTTTCCCCTACCAGGTGCTGGAGGAAGCTGGCGAGGAAGAGAAGAGGGGGGACGGTATGGAGCAAGGAGAGGAAAGGGCAGTTGTACAAACCCTGCCCACAGGTAAGGTTGTGGTAGTTGGGGACAGCCAGGTGAGGTTCTTAAATAGGAGTTTTTGTGTAAGAGAGAGGAATCGTAGGACTAGGGTGTGTTTTCCTGGGGCTGGAATAGGGCATGTAGCTGAGAGGATAGATAGGGTTTTGTCAGGGGAGGGTACCAATCCAGTAGTGTGTCTTAGTGTGAGAGGAAACGCCATAGGAAAGGTTAGGAGTGAGGAACTTTTCAAGAGGTATAAGGAGGCGCTGGGGAAGTTTAGAGATAGGGGAGGGATCCCTATAGTATGTGGTGTCTTGCCTAGAAGAGGGGTTGGTCGTGAATGGCTGTCCAGGGCAATTGCTATAAATTGGCGACTGGAAAAACATTGTGCAAACAACGGTTGGGCATTCATTGATAACTGGCAACGATTCTATGGCAACGACTACCTGTACAGTCGTGACGGAGTACACTTGTCTCGTGCGGGGGTAAAGACGTTGTCTGCATCCCTGGAGTGTGAAATTGTTACTCCAAAGGGGGGGTTTCGCCAGAAGAGAGAGGTCGGGGTAAGTGGGAGTCAAAAAACAAGCTGGTCCTGGGAAGTAAAATTGGTTACTCAGGACAAGGGATAAAACAGAACCAGGGAAGGGTAGGTTTAAATGTATACTATACAAACAGTATGGCGTGTTCGAAATAAAATAGACTAGCTGAGAGCGGTTGTAAGTACCGAGAATGTAGACGTCATAGCAATCACCGAAACTTGGATGAATCTGGCGAGCAAAATTTTTTTAACAGAGTAACACATAGAAGGGTACAACCTTTTTCACAAGGACAGGGAAGGTAGGAAGGGGGGAGGGGTCGCACTCTTCCTCAAGGATACATTAAGATAATGTATTAATAATTCAATAAAGGGTGAAATAGGAACCGAGTCTGTATGGGTAGAAATCACGGAAGGAAGAAAAAAACTAATTATGGGAGTGATTTACAGGCCTCCAAGTCTTGGGAAGGAAGCAGCTCAGCCCATATGGCAGGAAATGAGTAGGGCAGCAAAATATAACAACCTGTGCATTATGGGGGATTTCAACTTCAGAAATATTGACTGGGACAACATTGTAGGTAACTATGAATGTGAAGACTTCCTAGATGCAGTACAGGACAATTTCTTGAAACAACTAATTACAGAACCTACTAGAGGTGACAATATATTAGACCTAGTATTAACAAATAAAGAGAATATTATCAGAGATATCACAGTAGGGGAAGAACTAGGTAACAGTGATCACAGAGAAATCAGGTTCACCCTAAATTGGGAAACGAAATACAATGACAATATGGTCAGAGTCCCAAACTTTCAGTTGGCAGATTATCAGGGGTTAAGAAGGTACCTAGGTGAGGCCACTTGGGAACAGTCACGTCAGTCACCAGTAGGAAGGGGTGAGGTCATAGATGACACAACAATTGATCATGACACAACTATTGATCATGACTATTATATTTTCACTATTATACCACATAAAGCACAAGAACAAAATATACCATACAGAGAAATTAGGTCAAATAGGAATGAGCCAAGGTGGATGACCAGAAAACTTAAACATGACATAGGAATAAAGAAAGGAATATATAAAAAATTAAAGGGAGGGGAGGAGAAGCTCAGAAATAGGTATAATGAACTATCTAGGAATGTTAAGAAAAATGTAAGGAAAGCAAAGAGAGACTATGAAATCAAAATAGCAAGAGAATCCAAGGCGAATCCCAAGGCATTTTTCCAGGTATATAGAACAAAGGTCAAGGACAAAGTTGGGCCTTTAAAGTCAGGGAGGGGAGAAGTGATAAACGGCAATGAAGAAATAAGCAAAGCATTGAACAGCTACTTCTTATCAGTTTTCACAGAGGAAATTTGGGATGAAATTCCAGAGGTGGAACTGATACTTAAGGGAAAGGAAGAAGACAAATTAAAGAATATCACTATCAGAAAAGAGGATGTTCTTAAGAAGATAAATAAAATAAAGAAGACAAAATCCCCAGGGCCGGATGAAATTTTCCCTCGAGTCTTGAAAGAGTGTAGGGAACAGATTAGCGGACCCCTCGTAGACTTATTTACAAAATCATTAGACACCGGAGTTGTGCCAGACTTGTGGAAACAGGCAATTGTAGTACCCATATTCAAAAACGGAGACAGAGCATCAGCGTCAAATTACCGGCCGATCAGTTTGACGTCAGTAGCGGGGAAATTTCTTGAATCAATTATAGCAGATAACATCCGATCGCATTTAGAGAAAAGCAAATTAATCTACGACTCTCAAAATGGGTTTACAAAGAGAAAACCTTGTCCAACAAATCTGCTGACATTTTTTAGGAAAGTCTTCGAGGTAGTAGATAATGACGAAAATTACGGTGTTATTTACTTAGACCTTAGCAAAGCATTTGACAGAGTACAGCATCAGAGGCTTCTGAGAAAAATTAAGGCTCATGGAATCGAGGGGAAAGTTTTAAATTGGATAAAATCATGGCTCACCGATAGAATGCAGAGGGTCAGTGTAGATGGTGTTAAATCTGAGCGGGGTCGTGTAACCAGTGGGGTTCCCCAGGGGTCAGTACTAGGCCCACTCTTGTTCATAATCAACATAAACGATCTAGATACTTGGATCAGCAGTGACATAAGCAAGTTTGCGGATGACACCAAAATAGGGCGGCAAATTAATTCAGGCCAGGATGCAAATGCATTACAGGAGGATCTAAATAAAATGCAGGGGTGGTCTGAAAAATGGCAAATGAACTTCAACACCAGCAAGTGCAGCGTACTTAATATTGGAAGAACAAATACTCATAGTGTATACAGCCTTAACAACATCAACCTAGAGAAGTCGACTTGTGAAAGAGACCTAGGGGTACTTGTAAGCCCGGAACCTTCGGCCTAGAAAACAGTGCATTAATGTTCGAAATAAGGCAAACAGAGTATTGGGTTTTATATCTAGAAGTGTAAGTAATAAGAGTGCAGAGGTCTTATTGCAACTATATCTTGAGCTAGTCAGGCCGCAGCTCGATTATGCGGTTCAGTTCTGGTGCCCTTATTATAGAATGGATATCAATTCACTAGAGTCGGTGCAGCGAAGAATGACGAAAATGATTCCGGGACTTAGAAACCTTCCATATGAGGATAGGTTAAAGAAACTAAACTTGCATTCCCTAGAAAGACGAAGAGTGCGGGGAGATATGATAGAAGTATTCAAGTGGGTGAAAGGAATCAATAAAGGTGTTATAGATAAAGTTCTTATAATATCCGAGCAGGATAGGACTCGGATCAGATTCAAGTTGGATAAGTTTAGGTTTAGGAGGGAGATAGAAAGGAACTGGTTTACAAATAGGGTGGTGGACGAGTGGAACAAGCTTAGCAACCTTGTAGTAAGTGCTGGAACGCTGGAAAGTTTCAAAGGGAGGCTGGATAGATTCATAGATGATAGAGAGTGGTAGTGACTCCTGACAGGAGCTGCCATGCACAGGCCAACCGGCCTATTGCAGACTCCTTATTTTCTTATGTTCTTATGTACCGTACTGTACTGTACTGTAGAAGGAGTCTCCACTTAATGCTGTATGTGTGTTCCTCATAAGTACTGTACTGTACTGTGGAAGGAGTCTCCACTTAATGCTGTATGTGTGTTCCTCACAAGTACTATACTGTACTGTACTGTACTGTAGAAGAAGTCTCCACTTAACGCTGAATGTGTCTTCCTCACAAGTACTGTACTGTACTGTACTGTATTGTAGAAGGAGCCTCCACTTAATGCTCTATGTGTGTTCCTCACAAGTGCTGCACTGTACTGTACTGTATTGTACTGTAGAGGGAGTCTCCACTTAATGCTGTCCGTGTGTTCCTTACAAGTACTGTACAGTACTGTACTATACTGTACTCTACTGTACTGTAGAAGGATTCTCCACTTAATGCTGTATGTGTGCTCCTCACATGTACTGTAATGTACTGTACTGTACTGTACTGTACTGTACTGTAGAAGGAGTCTCCACTTAATGCTGTATGTGTGTTCCTCACAAGTACTGTACTGTACTGTACTGCACTGTACTGTAGAAGGAGTCTCCATTTAATGCTGTATGTGTGTTCCTCACAAGTACTGTACTGTACTGTAGGAGGAGTCTCCTCTTAATGCTGTATGTGTGTTCCTCACACGTACTGTAATGTACTGTAGAAGGAGTCTCCACTTAATGCTGTATGTGTGTTCCTCACAAGTACTGTACTGTACTGTAGAAGGAGTCTCCACTTAATGCTGTATGTGTGTTCCTCACAAGTAATGTACTGTACTGGAGAAGGAGTCTCCACTTAATGCTGTATGTGTGTTCCTCACAAGTACTGTACTGTACTGTACTGTAGAAGGAGTCTCCAATTAATGCTGTATGTGTGTTCATCACAAGTATTGTACTGTACTGTACTGTAGAAGGAGTCTCCACTTAATACTGTATGTGTGTTCCTCGCAAGTACTGTACTGTACTGTACTGTAGAAGGAGTCTCCACTTAATGCTGTATGTGTGTTCCTCACAAGTACTGTACTGTACTGTACTGCACTGTACTGTAGAAGGAGTCTCCATTTAATGCTGTATGTGTGTTCCTCACAAGTACTGTACTGTACTGTAGGAGGAGTCTCCTCTTAATGCTGTATGTGTGTTCCTCACAAGTACTGTACTGTACTGTAGAAGGAGTCTCCACTTAATGCTGTATGTGTGTTCCTCACAAGTAATGTACTGTACTGGAGAAGGAGTCTCCACTTAATGCTGTATGTGTGTTCCTCACAAGTACTGTACTGTACTGTACTGTAGAAGGAGTCTCCAACTAATGCTGTATGTGTGTTCATCAAAAGTATTGTACTGTACTGTACTGTAGAAGGAGTCTCCACTTAATACTGTATGTGTGTTCCTCACAAGTACTGTACTGTACTGTACTGTACTGTACTGTACTGTAGAAGGAGTCTCCACTTAATGCTGTATGTGTGTTCCTCACAAGTACTGTACTGTACTGTAGGAGGAGTCTCCTCCTAATGCTGTATGTGTGTTCCTCACAAGTACTGTAATGTACTGTAGAAGGAGTCTCCACTTAATGCTGTATGTGTGTTCCTCACAAGTACTGTACTGTACTGTGGAAGGAGTCTCCTCTTAATGCTGTATGTGTGTTCCTCACAAGTACTGTACTGTACTGTGGAAGGAGTCTCCTCTTAATGCTGTATGTGTGTTCCTCACAAGTACTGTACTGTACTGTAGAAGGAGTCTCCTCTTAATGCTGTATGTGTGTTCCTCACAAGTACTGTACTGTACTGTAGAAGGAGTCTCCTCTTAATGCTGTATGTGTGTTCCTCACAAGTACAACTTTAAACATAATGACACTAAACAAATCCATTTTTCCCATAAGAAATAATGTAAATAGTGGAGTTAGGTTCCTGGACAAATTTATCACCAGATAAAACATGTGAAAAACTAACTAATGTTGGGTACAGTACTTGGGCAGATGTTTTGTACACAAAGTCTTAAAAAACATGAAATACCTACTGTAGTATTGTGATTATAAGTAATTACCATTTATGCTTAATAAAAAACAATGGTTATTTTAGGAAGAGGGTCATGAGGAGGAGGAGGCCATATTACTTATAAAATATCAACAAATAAGCTATTTACAAGTGACTCTTAATAGGCAGGAAAATATTGACTTTTTTTACCTGGTTAAGTTAACATAAACAATATTATTGTAGTACCTTAAATTTGCTCTTTTAAATTATAGTCATTTTTTAATAAAAAATGTCACGGTGGGGTTTATCCTAAAATGAGTGAGGATAATAACCATTTTAAACCCCACGAAGGATTATCACCCGGCCTTAAACTGTTCTTCATATTTGTTGATCTTGTAGCGTACTGTAAGTGGCCAGTTGTCAATTCTCTTTAGTGTCTATTTTCTCTTTGTATGGGCACACAAACGTACGTACATGTAGATATCTCACACTCAGGAATGAGGTAGAATAGAAACTCACAATGCGCTTTCTGTATATATATATATATATATATATATATATATATATATATATATATATATATATATATATATATATATATATATATATATATGTATATATATATATATATTGTTGTACAGTGCAGTGCTTAGGAGTGACTAGGTGAGGAGTAGCTTGCTCAGAGGTCCTGTAGGGCGAGGAGGTTTCTGAGGAAGCTGGATGGTGAGGAGCTGTTGAGAGATGTTACTGGTCCGGTAGCCGAGTACAGAATGAGTTCCCCTTGACTTGACTTGATGGGTGAAGTAAAGTACGAAGAAATCTTGATGCTGGTGCGTAGATTGGAGGTGCGGGAACTGGACTTGAAGAATAATGATGGAATTTGGAGGGACTTGTGGTTGGTGGATAGTGCAAGAAGAAAAGCGAGGAAATTGGAAAATAATAGTAGAATGCTAGGTCTTGGGGCTCATCCCAAGTGCTTCTGTTTTCGCATGTTTGTGTTTCAGCTAATTTTCGTCTTAGGTATTATATTTATGTCAGGTGTTTGTATGTTTAGCAAATATTGCAAGTTTATCCCTTACATTTTCGGGTCTTATGTCCTAGCCAATGGTGGGGAGTCTAGGGCAGGTACTTGTGTTTCTGCTAAGAACATCCCATCTTTTTATGATCTAATGTTGTAAGTGGTAGGGCTGCCAAGGTTGTCACTGGGGTAACGTTGCATCTTTCAATAGAGTGGAGTTGGTGTGGGTTCAAGGGCTCTTCTTTTACTGCGAGGGAACCACGAGTGTTCTCTTCTTCCTTCTCCCGTCTCTTCCACCCATTCTATGATTGGTCATGTAATGGTCATGGTAAGAGCTAACCTGAAAACCTTAAGGATTCATATTACGCTCAAACGTCCACAAAACCTTCCAAGTCCCCCAGTGGAAACGTCCCTCGTTTTCTATGTTTCCCCCGTCTTGGTCTATGGGAGTAGACGCTGTATGTTGGGACCTGTTGCCATCCAAACCTTTGTAATCAATTTAATTGTGCTTTCGATAGCTGAGTCAGAGCATTGTTAGTGAAGATAATAGTAGAGAATGAAAATGAGTTCATAGTCTCAATTTCAAGGTCAGAGTGTACAGTAAATTAATTCATCGGAATAGGAGTAGCTGGACTCCCTGGCCTGTTTTGAGTGAGGGCGCCGCGGGCATTTCAACCGTTAGTGAGTGCCCGTCCCTTCATCCATCCAGGTATGCCATTCCACTCTGTGTTGTAATTTGCCCTTCTTTAAGTGATTTGACCCAATTAATAGTTGATTGTGCAAGTGTTACAGTAACGTAGTTGATATGCTCTGAGTGAAGTCATATTTACGTCTTTAACGTCCCCTGAAACGTGATGTTGTTGTCACAGTTAGTGAGTGCCCGTCCCTTCATCCATCCAGGTCCCTTGACGCTGATTCCCGTTTGTCTCCCGATCCCATTGTGATTCTTGAATCGCTCTACCATCCAACAACGGCCTCGGATGTATTAGATGTCCAGCCGGGATCATATGTGAGAAGATGGCACCGATGCGGCCGGATTAATGTGCCCCAAGGCTTCGTTGGGCCAGACCCCAGACCCGCCATGTGTCTGGCTACTCCACGATAACAAAGGCCGCGAGCCCTAGTGTTCTCCCCTGGGTTACTCCTTGGAAGTATGTCCACAGAGAGTGTTATAACATATATTTTCCGCTTTGATTTCATATTAATAAACTTGTTTTAGAGTAATTAAGGTGTATTCATTTCTCCCACAGTATTTTACCTTTATTTCCATCCAAGTGACCTGATACCAAAATTACCATACTCACGTGCCTAGACCCTCGACCATGCTACCCAAGGAATGTCCATGCTACCCAAGAATAGGTGACGGAACTGAGTAGAGTAAGAACTAGGAGAAGTAGATAAGATGAGGGTGGTGTAGAAACAGAGAGGGAGTCGGGCCCCCTCACATTGGTGACAGACCAAGAACGCGCCCCCTCACATTGGTGGCAGCTCAAGAACGCGCCCCCTCACAGTCATGCCTCTATTTCTTCTAACTTTGTCCATATATTTTTTGATTGTTGGTGTAGGTAAACGTTTAGGGGTTCTATTTGCGCTCGTTGGTGTAGTTGACGGTTGGTGACTATGTCAGGATATCTGAAGTTGTATACATCCCTTAGGGCTAAGTTTTGAATTGTCTGCAGTTTCTTTATGTTTGTTTGTTTTATTGCATGTAGAGAAATTGGTGAATATACTAGTCGGGATTGGACATAGGCTCTATATAACTTTAACTTGTTTTTTGCTGACAGGCTTCTGAAGCGTTTTAATTTAATTACCATGTTTCTGGTTTTTGCAAGTTTTTCGGTGATGAATGTTTTATAGCCTTTTGTTATCATCTTCAGCCCTAGGACAGTGCCTTCCATGGATTATGGAATTACTTTGTTGTATCTTCCACTTTTTTTCGTACTGGTTGATGTTCTCTATTGCGTTGGCAGTATGTTGTGCCATTATTGCTGTTGATTTGCCGGGGTATGTGATGATTTGTGTGATATCGTCTGCAAAACTTATGTATTCACTGTAGGGAGCTGGTTCTGGTAGGTCTGCTGTGTAGATATTGTACAGCGTGGGTGAAAGGACACTGCCTTGGGGTACTCCACTTTTCAGTTCTATGGGTGGTCCTATATAGCTGCCAATTTGTATTTGTGCCGTGCGATCGTCTAGGAAGTCACAGACGATTTTTTCTAGTGGGTCTGGAAGATTTAATTGGAGCAGTTTAAATTTTAATCCAAGGTGCCATACTTTACCGAACGCTTTCTTGGCATCTCTTAATACAATATTGACTTGGTTTCTTTCTGCTTTCTTGTTGGCTAACGTTTCCGTGATTATGGCTAGTGCAGTATGTGTTCCCTTTTTTTTCAGTGAATCCATGTTGTCTGG
The DNA here is from genome assembly GCA_958450375.1 of Homarus gammarus. NCBI lineage: Eukaryota > Metazoa > Arthropoda > Malacostraca > Decapoda > Nephropidae > Homarus > Homarus gammarus. The sequence goes on from CAUDMG010000053.1 coordinate 116,567, forward strand.
GGTTTAGAAGTCCGTTTTCGCTCCTGTGTTTTCTGATTCTCTTATTTATTGCCTTTTCAAATAGTTTTCCTATAACTTCGAGTAGGGAAATCGGTCTGTAGTTAATTACTTGAGTGTGGTCTTTGGCTGGTTTCGGTATGAATATGAGTTTTGCGTTTTTGAATGCATCAATGAAGTATCCACTTGCCAAAGCTGAGTTTAATATTTCAAGGATGCCTTGTGTGCAGTTGTTGGGCAGGTATAGGATCATATTTCTTGTGATTTTTGTAAATCCTGGTGCTTTTTCTTTAGTGTGTCTGATGTAGTGTAGCAGTTCTCCTTCTGTAGTTGGTTCTATCGAGTTGAGCCTGGTTTTGTCCACCACATGGTATGGGGTTGTCCTATGTATCATTTCAGCCATTTTTCTGCAGATGTGATTTTCGTGTTCCTCATCAAATTCCTTATTTTCTTCTTCTGATATTTGAAATACTGTTTTCCATTCTCTCCTGTATGCGGATTCTATCTCTTTTTCTTCAAAGAGTTTTTTCCCGTTTAGGTCTTTTATGTACTTTTGTTGGGGTTTGTCGTTTCCTAGAATTTTGTTTACGTTCTGCCAAAAGTTCTTGTCATTTCTTGTGGTATCCAGGTTGTTTATTAGTTCGTTCCATACCTGTTGGTGTGCTATCAGGCTTTCATCTCTTAACTTTTGTTGTATTTGCCTTAAGTTTCTAATAAGCTCTGTTGTTGGTGGATAGCTTTTTATGTACATCATTATGTTATTGTATTGTACTTAGAGCATTCGCAATTCATGAGATGTCCTGATGTGTGGTAGCGTTCGATATGTTGTGATTGGTATGTTGTTCTCTATTGCCTTTTTGATGTTAAGTATAAGGGTATCCGTTTCGTTGTCTATATCTTCTAGTATTTTGCCTTGGATATCTGGGATCTTAACTTGTTCTAGTTGCTTCCTGTAGCCTTCCCAGTCTGCTTTTTGCATTTGGAAACGTGGGGTTGTTGGTACTTGGATTGGGCTTGTGGATAGTTTTATTATCATTGGAATGTGGTCACTGGTAGTTAGTGGTCCTTGTTTTTTATGGTAATTCAGGAATGCCTTGTTATTGGTGAAGACTTTGTCTGGGGTTGTTGTTTTGTTATTGCCAATGAATGTAGTGAAGTGTGGTCCTAGATGGATCAGCTTCCCTGTGTTCATTATGGTATGCAGTGCAGTGCCCACCCTGTTCCTGTTTCCGTGGCCGAATATTGGATGTCTTGGGTTCAGATCTCCTATTATATATGTTGGACAGTTGTAGTTCAATAGCTTTATCAAGTCTGGGGCCGGCAAGTAGTTCCTTCTTGGCGGTAAATATGCTGTGGCTATTCCTATTTCTCCAAGTGTGGTAGTTATCTTGATTCCCAGGAATTCGTCCTGGAAATCGTCGATGATTTGATGTTTGAGTCTGTGTTTTACAGCAATGGCCACGCCATCAATTAGTTCTTCTGTTTTATTTCTTTGGTAGGTTGTATATCCAAATATTTTTATTTTCTTGGAGTTTGCATTGCCGTGACTATTTATTAAAATTATGTCTGGATCAATGCTGAAGTATGTGTTTGCAAGGTTGTTTTTATTTGTTTCCCAGTTGCGGACGTTGTGTTGTATGATGGTAAGTCTTCTGGGTTTGTCGTTATTCATTGTGTTTTGATTTTTTTTTTTGTGCTTGTTTGTTGCGCGGGTGGCGGTCTCTTGTCCAGAACCAGTCCGCTACGGATTCTTTGGAAATTCCATTGTTCTTCTTTTTTGAAGTTGTCTCCTTATTTTAATCCTTTGGTTTATCAGATAACCTCGTGCTTCAGAGTAGTTTTCGTTAGAGTAGGTCCATTTTAGTTCTTGTTTCGTTATGGCTTGTATAATGTCTGGCATAGTTTTGCATTCACTAGGGATAAATATTTTGTCACACCAGTGAAGCTGTAGTTCACAGTCGTCTGCACATTCTAAAGTCAGGAGCGTTTCCTCGCCCTGGGTATCCATTGTTGCTGTTGTGACTTTTTTCCTTACGGCTCCTGTCTCTCTTTGGATGCTCCTGCAAGCAAGATGTCACGGGTTTGAATCCCGGGCAGGCGGAAGTTGTTTGGACACTCTTCCTAGCCCCCTTGGTCCCTGTTCACCTAGCAGTAAGTAGGTACCTGTTGTAAATCGAAAGGTTGCGAATTCATATTCAGGGAAAGTTGTTAGAGCTTCTAAACTTGGAACTGACACAATCCGAGGATGTGACCCGAGGATCACACACCCAACACAGACAAAAACCAAATACGTGCGCTATGCGCTAACCAAATAAACGTAGTCGTTTAAAGCCACGGCTCTATCTCTCCCACTACAATTCCCTTCCTAACCTCCTGCTCCTTCCTCTGTCATCTTCCCCGCTATGCCTTTCGCTACCAACAACTTTTTGGAGCTTCTAAACTTGGAACGGAATGCTGTACGCTGATTGGTTGGTAGGTGCGCGGCCGGAGCTCAGTTGGGAGTTGTAGGGGAGAGGATCCACTACAATCTATTTCCCCAATGAAAAGATCAAAGTTTAATATGAAACTTTAAATGTCACAGCAGACATGAACATTGAGACTCTTCCTCTTAGTTTAGTTCATTTTCACATTTCAGGAGAACCGCTCTTGTTGCTTATACATATATTTTGACCTATTTACAGCTTAGCTACCATATTTAAAGAGAAGTTGTCAAGTGATGCGGCAGTAAGAGACAACTTTACACTTTGCTGGATCTCACCGGCTCAACATTTATACCGTAAACTCGTAGAGGATAACTCGCGTCATCTCTTCAATGTATTTGTACGTATTTCTTTGTGCTCGCCTGACTATCTATTTTACTTTTATTATTTTTATCTAACACGAGTGTTACCAAATTATTTTTATATACGTTAAGTATAAAGTTGTCGTTTTTGTAGTCCATATTTAATTGATTGTTGTACTGTACAGAATTTAGTTAATTTGGTCAACCTTCTGAATTACTAGTTGAAGATACTGTACAGTACTGTTTCCCAAGAGTGGGTCCCATAGGCCTGACAAAACACACTGTATATTAGTAGCTACACAAGGAGGCCAACACTGTACTGCCTGCACTTAGGTACCGTACAGCCCCAGGACAGGAGGCGAGCGCGTATCCACTCGGCCAAGCACTGAATATAACACCCAAATAAAAAAGGACCGTCGGTGAAGTTGTTGTATACAAGTTGTTTTTATGCCCACGACTGTTAGACCGTGACATTAAGGATAAGGGTAATAGTTTACTCATCATAACCACTATACAGTACCTACCTAATATTATGTGTCAAAAACTGACATATTAATAATTCATTATACTACTTCAAGCTTACGGTTGATCGTTACCGATGTTTTGTTCCGCCACGGTAACTACCCGACGGAACGAGGAACGGCGAAAACCTACACTAAATGAACTTGACTAAGGTGGCCGCACCGGTGCCCCTTTTACCCTCAAAAACTCTATTATTCTTTTAGTACATCATTAATAATTTCATCATTAATAATAATAATAATAATATTATTACACAAATGATATAAGCCGCTGCCACTTTCTCCTGTTTATTTAACACAAACGTTAATGTCGGCTGCCTACGAAACACAATTAACCGAATGGCTTTTTTGGCAGGCCATCAATTAAATAACCAAAGATTCTGGGTAAATGAATATTAATACTGGTTAAAAAAAAGTTAGGTAGGGTTTTCAAAGATTTGTTTGGTGTTAAAACACCAAAAAACCTTTGAGAACCCCACCTAACTTTGTTAAGCTATATGTACTGTAAACCAGTGCTACTCAAAGTGTGGTCCGCAGACCGGTGCCGGTCCGTGAGCCATCGTCTGCCGGTACGCGGAGAGTTTTCAGAAAAGAAAGAAACGATAGACACGTTCCACACCACGTGACACTGCCGGGACATCTGACTCGGCCTTTTTTTTTTTTTACATTTTCATTGTAGTTTTTATATCTATTATGGCTATATTTTTCATTTACTCACTCATGTTAAGAGTCATTGCTATGCAACTAACGAATGCGATATAATGAACAGCAAAACAGCGAACTGAAATACGTATAACAACACCTTCATGATGATGTGGCGTTTGACTCTATGGGAACCACACCTGGGGATATCAATAGGGCGCATCACCTTGTGTTACATAAGAACATAAGAAAATAAGGAGTATGCAATAGACCGGTTGGCCTGTGCAGTGTGCATGGCAGCTCCTGTTGAGAGTTACTACCACTCTCTATCATCCATGAATCTATCTAGCCTCCTTTTGAAACTTTCCAGAGTTCCCGCACTTACTACAAAGTTGCTAAGCTTGTTCCACTCGTCCACCACCCTATTTGTGAACCAGTTTCTTCCTATCTCCCTCCTAAACCTAAACTTATCCAACTTGAATCCGTTGCTCCGAGTCCTATCCTGCTCGGATATTATAAGAACTTTATCTATATCCCCTTTATTGATTCCTTTCACCCACTTAAATACTTCTATCATATCTCCCCGCACTCTTCGTCTTTCTAGGGAATGCAACTTAAGTTTTTTTTAACCTATCCTGATATGGAAGGTTTCTAAGTCCCGGAATCATTTTGTCATTCGTCGCTGCACCGACTCTAGTGAATTTATATCCATTCTATAATAGGGGCACCAGAACTGAACCGCATACTCGAGGTGCTGCCTAACTAGCGCAAGATATAGTTGCAATAAGACCTCTGCACTCCTGTTACTTACACTTCTAGATATAAAACCCAATACTCTGTTTGCCTTATTTCGAACATTAACGCACTGTTTTCTAGGCCGTAGGTCCGGGCTTACAAGTACCCCTAGGTCTCTTTCACAAGTCGACTTCTCTAGGTTGATGTTGTTAAGGCTGTATACATTATAAGTATTTGTTCTTCCAATATTAAGTACGCTGCACTTGCTGATGTTGAATTTCATTTGCCATTTTTCAGACCACCCCTGCAGTTTATTTAGATCCTCCTGTAATGCATTTGCATCCTGCCCTGAATTAATTTGCCGCCCTATTTTGGTGTCATCCGCAAACTTGCTTATGTCACTGCTGATCCCAGCATCTAAATCGTTTATGCCAGAATGCCACGTTTCTCGGCCACCAGTTACGCCATATCCACCCAAAACATAAATCTTTTTATTTTAAGTATGGTAGTTATTTAATTTCGGATAAAATAAATGTATGCATCCCATTAAAAGAAATGGCCGATTTTTTACTATGCGTGCCAGCCGTGAAGGGTGTCACACAGCTGGCAACCCTGCTATTCCACACGTGTGGATCAGCAGTCTGTGTTGTCAGGTCACAGGTCAGTGGTTAGTTACCATCAAGAAGTGGAACAGAGCATCATACGGGTATCTGCGTGTTTGTCATTTGGGACCCCATCCCAACCCACTGATCTGAAAATGTAAGTACTAATAATCTTAAAGGCCGGTTCACACTATTCCTGTGTAAATTTGAAAAACAAAAAATTATTGTGGGACATATCTCAAAAGATTTTCCTTGGGGGGGGGGGGGTGCCTATAGGCCCCGGGATTGGCTCGCTTCGCTCGCCGGTCCGTGGCACATTGAAAAAAAACCACGCCGGTCCGCCACACCAGATAGTTTGAGAAGCGCTGCTGTAAACAACAACAATGATTTAACAACTAACTTTCCTAACATATAATAACACCAAATGTACACAAATCTGACCGTAATTCTGTGATAGACGCACAAAAACCGACCCATAAAACCTTGTTTCATAAACAAGCCAAAATGTTTATGTTTAGTGGACGTGGTATGAACAGGACCGGGATACAACAATAATAACTCATTTAAAACACAACTTATTGGACTTTTATATTGAAATTTGTTTCACCTGACCTTCAGGCTACACCAATCACAGTTAACCCCAGATTTACGCATCCAAATACAACACGTGTCCTGCGTTGAACGACCGTGGAGACGTAATTCTCCATCATTTCCTGCAACAAGTCTCCTCACTACCCTTTTACATTGTATTAATAAGGTAAGTTAACTATAGGAATAAGACTTTTCAAAGTTAGGTGAGATACACAAATGTTGGTAAGGATAGGATAGGTAAGTTAGGTAGGTTTTATTAAGTACATAAGAATGGAGGAAACTGCAGCGGCCTATGGGCCCATACAGGGCGGACCAGTTAACACCCAACCCATATAATTGAGAAAGGAGTTAGAATTAACAACTGGGCATCCACTCTACAAACTTACCTAACCTAACCAACCAAAGAAACCTACCTAACCTAACCAACCAAAGAACCTACCTAACCTAACCAACAAAAGAAACCTACCTAACGTAACAAACCAAAGAACCCTACCTAACCAACCAAAGAACCTACCTAACCTAACCAACCAAAGAAACCTACCTATCCTAGCCAACCAAAAAACAACCTACCTAACCTACCAAAGAAACCTACCTAACCTAACCAACCAAAAACCTACCTAACCTAACCAAGGAACCTACCTAACCTAACCAACCAAAGAAACCTACCTAACCTAACAAACTAAAGAAACCTAACTACCTAACCTAACCAACCAAAAAATCTACCAAACCAACCAAAGAACCTTCCTAACCTAACCAAACAAAGAAAACTACCTAACCTAGCCAACCAAAAAAATCTACCTAACCTAACCAACCAAAAACTTACATAACCTAACCAAAGAACCTACCTAACCAACCAACCAAAGAAACCTACCAAACCTAACCAAGGAAAAAAAACCTTCCTAACCAACCAAAGAAAACTACCTAACCTAACCAACCAACCAAAGAAATCTACCTAACCAAACAAACCTACCTAACCTAACCAAACCAACCAAACAAACCTACCTAACCTAACCAAACCAACCAAACAAACATACCTAACCTAACGAGCCAAAAAACCTAGCCAACCAACCGAAGAACCTACCTAACCTACCCAACCAAAGAAACCTACCTAACCTAACCTAGAGATGTTCGGGGTACTTAGTTCTAACTCCAGGAAAGAACACAAACACCTGTAGAGTTCTGTACGTTCTATTCAACGGAAATATACAAGGGTGCGCTTACAAGCACAAGTAGTCCCTACACTCCTATATGGGTCAACTGACCTCTCTCTGACCTCTCAGGCCACATGTGGTAAGTGGTACATTAGCAGCTTCCAGAGGTCTCCAGGCACATTAACTAAGAGTGTGGTGACATGAAACAGGGGCACTGCCACACGCTACTGACTAGAGAAGTAATGTATATAAATGGGGTACATATATAGTAGGGAGTGACAGTTTTGCAAAAGTTTTCAAAATCTAATTGCTTGGGTTGGATTATTTGTCTATCGGCCACGCTAATTCCGAATATGTTTGAGTTTTTTACATCATTGCATTAGAAGGTTTGTGGATACTTTTGGGTTTGGCATGAAAAACGCGAAAAAACTGTAAATAATAAAGGGACTGGCAATGTGGCACAACCTGTTAAAATCAAGTTATTGAATTGGATTATTCGACTACTGTGTACACTGTGTACACTGAAGATGAGCCTCGAACCTCATCTTCAGCTTCCCGTTCTTCGTTTTCTTCCTTTTCTGTTTCTGTCCATTTCCCTTCATCATCATCGTCTCCCTCCGCATCCTCCACAGGTCGTGGACTCTCATTTTCACCCTGATTTCAGAGATAGTGGGGACAGTGGCCTTCCTATACACATCCAGTACCTTCTCAGTCACCTTGTTGGTGGCATCCATATAATCAAAAGCATTTGTTCTTCTCCTTAACCTCTCGTTTTCTGCTTCATAAGCCAGGGCACTTCCAACTTCCTTGTTCAGAGGCAACTTGTTAGATGGCAGTGTTGCTAATCTTAGGACGACCCATCTTGGTGGCGGCCCTTTGAACTAACTGCAAAACAACACAGAAAAAACAACTTTCAGCACTTCAGTATCACCACCTATTGAACAATATTTTATTCAAAAGTACGGACTGAGATTTTGTCCTTAACTGTCCAAGTCAAGCTACTTGGGCTAAATTCGTTGATCAGTCCTGGGACGAATATTACCAACGGCGTGAATAGATTCCGTGGAATAAATTCAGAGCATTCCCGTCCAGGGAGCCTTAACAAACTCTGTAAATATTGCCATTGGCCTGCCATTGGCACATATACGGAGTTTGGTAATGTTCCATGAGCGGGAATGTCCTGAATTCATTCCACGGAATCTATCCACGCCGTTGGTAATATTGGGCCCTGGTTTTCGAAATATACGTATGTGGTGACTTGCAGCAAAAATATCGGCATAATTTGTAGCGCATCGAGTTGTAAAACAATAGCATATTATGAACCAGTGTACACAGTAGTCAAATAATCCAATTCAATAACTTGATTTTAACAGGTTGTGCCACATTGCCAGTCCCTTTATTATTTACAGTTTTTTCGCGTTTTTCATGCCAAACCCAAAAGTATCCACAAACCTTCTAATGCAATGATGTAAAAAACTCAAACATATTCGGAATTAGCGTGGCCGATAGACAAATAATCCAACCCAAGCAATTAGATTTTGAAAACTTTTGCAAAACTGTCACTCCCTAATATATAGTATATATACAGCATACATAATATACATACATAACCAACCAAAAAAACTACCTAACCTAACAAACCAAAGAAACCTACCTACCTAACCTAATCAACCAAAGAAAATTAACAAACCTAACCAACCAAGGAAACCTACGTAACCTAACCAAGCAAAGAAACCTACCTACCCTAACCTAACCAACCAAAAAACTTACCTAACCAACCAAAGAACCTGCCTAACCTAGCCAAGCAAAGAAACCTACCTAACCTAACCAACCAAAGAAACCTACCTAACCTAACCAACCAAAAAACCTACATAACCAACCAAAGAACATACCTAAACTAACCTAACCAACCAAAGAAAACTACCAAAACTAACCAACCAAAGAAATCTACCTAACCTAACCAACCACAAAAACTACCTAAGCTAACCAACCAAAGAAAAATACCTAATCAAACCAACCAAAGAAATCTACCTAACCTAACCAACCACAAAAACTACCTAAGCTAACCACCCAAACAACCTACCTAACCTAACCAACCAAAGAAACCTACCAAACCTAACCAACCAAAGAAACCAACCTAACCTAACCAACCAAGGTAACCTACCTAACCTAAACAACCAAAGAAACCTATCTAGCCTAACCTAAAAAACCAAAAAACCTACCTATCCAACCAAAGAACCTACCTAAACTAACCAACTAAAGAAACCTACCTATCGTAGCAATCCAAAGAAACCTACCTAACTTAACCAACCGGGGAAACCTACCTAACCTAACAAACCAAAGAAACCTAACTACTTAACCGAACCAACCAAAAACCTACATAACCTAACCAAAGAATCTACCTAACCTAACCAACCAAAGAAACATACCTTATCTAACTATAATGAGACAAATCTCACAAGAAGAAGATTACATATAGGTAGAATATTGATAGTATAAGAGTATAAAAGAGAGGAAGATTTTGGTGGCGTAGCCGTGATAGTTATTTACACTTATCGTACACTTATCTTATCTTCTACGTCAATACACATCTATTACGTCTTAAGAGGCGACTTCTCAAACACTGCTTCGTTACAACTCTTTATTAATTACGAACATAACATGGACACATTAATAACACCTTCTATTGAAGTTACTAGGACATTATATTATCGTTACTAGACACTGATTCTCGGACACGGACATGAAATGAATACACTTCCCACGTAGGTAACTCATCCCATGGAAAGCTCTGACAAACACTCACGTAACCTAGGGGAGGCCTAGCAGGTAGTCCTGGGTTGTCTCTATGGGAGACTGCTTAGCTGGGCGCCGGAGGGAAGTCTCGGTCCTGACCAGAGGCGACTGGAGGTGACCGGAGGCGACTGGCGGCGACCGGAGGCGACTTGCCTCCGGCCCCTGACTTCTCTCGAGCAGGACTCTGTGTAGTAGCTGGCCACCTTGTTACAAGACAACTCTCTCTCTGCGAATCCCCCTGTGTGTCTCTGGGTATCTCTCTCTGCGAATTGTGCGAGGGAGGACTAGCACGTCCTATATATTGGGAGGCGAGCCGTCAGGTTGAGCTGGTCGGGGGGGGGGGGGGCGGCGGCGAAGGGTCTCCTTACATTTGCCCTCGCTAATGTAGGGTCAGGTCTGGACCTTTTCAGAGACTGTATCTTCTGGAGAAGTCATCAGATGGGGCCTTGTGACATGAGAGGCCCTGGTTGATTTGTGGCCCCTTGAGTTGGGCTCCGAGGGTTACATTTGACCTGGCTAATGTGAGGTCAGGTCCGGCGTCTCTCTGCGATGTAGGTTATTGTATATTGGGAGAGAGTCGGCTGGTGCCTTCTTACATGTCTGTTGTGGTGACATGTCACATGGGAGGGGAGCTAGTTGATTTGTAACCCCCGGTCCACCGTGAGAGTTACCCTACACTTGATCCCCCTAATGTTGGGTCAAGACTGGCCCCCCTCTGCGGTGTAGGACATTGTGTATATTGGGAGAGAGCCGGCTGGTGCCCTCTTACATGTGTGACATGGGAGGGGGAGCTAGTTGATTTGTAGCACCCTTGAGCACCTGCGGAGGATACCCTTACACTTGACCTCCCTAATGTCGAGTCAAGCCTGGAGTTTCTGAGATGTAAGCTGTGGTCTGACAACCCATCACTACATAACCAACCAAAGAAACCTACCTAACCTAACCAACCAAAGAACCTACCTAACCTAACCAACCAAAGAACCTACCTAACCTAACCAACCAAAGAAAACTACCTAACCTATGCAACCAAAGAAATCTGCCTAACCTAACCTAACCAGAGAAACCTACCTAACCTAACCTAACCTAACCAACCAAAAAACCTACCTTACCAACCAAAGAACGTACCTAACCTAGCCAAGCAAAGAAAACTACCTAACCTAACCATCCAAAGAAATCTACCTAAGCTAACCAACCAAAGAAACCTACCTACCTTTTTTGGGTTTTTGTTTTTTTGTTTTTTTATGGGAATTAGCCCACCAAGGCACAGGTCAAACGACCCACAACGGAGCCTGGGGGGCGAAAAAAAAAAGAACGGAAAGAAATTGTAAATATAGAAAAAAAGGTTATACTGTATTAATCTACACCACGAAGATGCCGGAAAACCATCTTTTTAAAGTGAGACAGATTGTAAGAGCATGGAAACACAGAAGAAGACAGAGCATTCCACGGCTTGGCTGTGTGAGGAAAGAAGGAGGTACTATAACGGGTTATTCTCGTGTGACCGACATCTACGGAGAAACGGTGGGCACCGCGGGCAAGACGTGTGTTACGAACCCACGGCCTTGCCGGCGGTACACAGGATGCCAAATCCACTGAACATTGCCCGTTAAAGTACATGTAAAAGAGAGAGAGTCAAGCAACATTGCGCCGAAGAGAAAGGGAAGAGAGATTGTCGACTATAGGAGGAGAGTTAATAAGACGAAATGCCTTTGATTCCACCCTATCTAATAGTTGAGCAGAAGAAGAGCCACCCCAGATATGAGAGCAGTACTCCAAGTTAGGACGAATGAATCCCTTATATACTTGGAGCAACTGCTCAGGAGTGAAGTAGCTGCGGCATCTGTACAGCATTCCCAACTTTCGGGAGGCAGCTTTAGTTATACTAAGGATGTGTGATTTCCAGAACATATTGGAGGAAATGGTGAGGCCTAACATATTTATTTCAGAATTTGGGAGGATGATAGCGTTCTGAAATGTAATTGGTGGGAGATCGTCTAATTTACAAAGTGTTGTAGGGGTATCGAGATATTAAAGTTGTCTAGCACTCAGGATGGAAGGAAACTCTAATGTGGTTTTCTTGTATAATATATAAGTTATATGATAGACAGTCTGGTGCTGGAGGTGCTGTGTGGTGAGGGGCTGCTTGGTAGAGACGTGCGGTGAGTAGCTTGTCGAAGGAGGTATGTGTGCAGGAGCTCCGTTAGAGAAGATGTTGCCTGTTGCTGGCCTCCTGGTTGAATGAAATGTTAACAGTGTGGAGCTTGCTGGAGGAGATGTTGCTTGTTCAAGAAGATTGGTCAGAATCAGAGTTGGTTGGTGAGGAAGCTCAGAGAAGGACATGCTCGCTGGCGGGAGCGAGGACCGCCAGGCAGGCGGAGGAGAGGCGAGGGTCGCCAGGCAGGGCAGAGGAGGAGGTGTTGCTTGTTCAAGAAGATTGGTCTGACTGCATCTCAATGGAGAGACAGAGCTTATATACACCCAGCAGCGGCTATGAGTCATGGTGGAAAAACCCGAGAAGTAGCCGGTGACTAGTTCCGTTGCTAGGATACGGCGGGCAATGGAATGCGGATACGCTTGGTTGCTAGGGAAGGCGGTAACAGGTGGTGCGTGGCAGCTTGTAGGTAGTTGTAGGGGAGAAGTCCACTACAATACTCCCCCTCCCCTCCAGGCGGTGTAGGAGACTTGTTGATTGTAGAGTTGCTTAGCACATGTGAGGAAGACCGGGCGGTGCATGCCTCATGTGAGACAACGGCGATGGCGTGATGAGCCGATCTCGCAGAAATACAACTGTCTAGATACACACTATCTGTGGGAGAAGGGAGAAAAAGGGTGTGTGGAGGCGATGATTGGTGTGCTTCCCTCACGACAGGTACAGGGTCGTCAGATGCGCCTGCTGGGGTGTGTGTGGGCCTGGATCAGGAGCAAGGGCTGGGTCAGCAGAAGCGGGTTAGGGCTCGTGACAGCAGCTGGGTCCACGACAGCAGCAGGGTGCAGGACATTAGCAGGGAGTACCTGAGGGAGAAAAGAGGGGGTGTGGAGGCGATGGATGTTGTGTGCTTCCCTCACGGCAGGTACTGCTGGGCCGGGGTCGGCGTCTGTGGCAGGACGGGTGTGCTGGGGTCGTCAGAATGTGGTGTGTGAAGCAGGAAGAGGAGCCGGTGTCGTCTTGAAGACTGGGAGCGTGATCAGTGTCTCCTCCATCCTGTGTGAGTGCTTATCTCCGGGAGTCACCATTGTAGGGGTATCGAGATATTAAAGTTGTCTAGCACTCAGGATGGAAGGAAACTCTAATGTGGTTTTCTTGTATAATATATAAGTTATATGATAGACAGTCTGGTGCTGGAGGTGCTGTGTGGTGAGGGGCTGCTTGGTAGAGACGTGCGGTGAGTAGCTTGTCGAAGGAGGTATGTGTGCAGGAGCTCCGTTAGAGAAGATGTTGCCTGTTGCTGGCCTCCTGGTTGAATGAAATGTTAACAGTGTGGAGCTTGCTGGAGGAGATGTTGCTTGTTCAAGAAGATTGGTCAGAATCAGAGTTGGTTGGTGAGGAAGCTCAGAGAAGGACATGCTCGCTGGCGGGAGCGAGGACCGCCAGGCAGGCGGAGGAGAGGCGAGGGTCGCCAGGCAGGGCAGAGGAGGAGGTGTTGCTTGTTCAAGAAGATTGGTCTGACTGCATCTCAATGGAGAGACAGAGCTTATATACACCCAGCAGCGGCTATGAGTCATGGTGGAAAAACCCGAGAAGTAGCCGGTGACTAGTTCCGTTGCTAGGATACGGCGGGCAATGGAATGCGGATACGCTTGGTTGCTAGGGAAGGCGGTAACAGGTGGTGCGTGGCAGCTTGTAGGTAGTTGTAGGGGAGAAGTCCACTACAGTGTAATTGGTAAATATTGACTTTTATTACTATTGAACTTAACCAAGTTTGTATCTCCCCATTCAGAGATGCTGCACAGATCCACGTTGATAGAAGTAATGATATCAGTTCTAGAAACAGATCTAGTTTGAGAGTTAGGAGGAAGGGGAAAATGTGAGGATGAGTGAAGAGTAGAATCATCAGCGTAAGAATGGATAGAATTAGTTGTAGTGTGAAGTAAATCATTGATAAAAAGAAGGAAGAGAGTTGGTGAAAGAACAGAACCCTGTGGGACGCCACTATTAGTGGAGAAATCGATCCCTCGACAACAACTGCCATGGATCGATTCTCAAGGAAGCTAGAGATGAGAGAACAAAGTGGGGGAGAGGAGCCAAAAGAGGGAAGTTTAGATAGCAAAGATGTTGGAGTGGAGTCCTCCCCTACAAACGCCGTGTGTTGCTGACTGGCCGACCCCCTGCGAATCTATCAGCGTATCCCTCGTGGTCAAGGTCAGGTAACCAGCGACGCTGAACAAAGCGGGAGCCTTCCATCAAGCCACGCCAACCGCGGTTATATAAGACCTCACCTAGCCTTCATCGCTCTCTTTCTACTTACCGCCACCAACAAGAAACATCCCTCAACAGCTCCATACACACGCTCCTTCAAAAAGCTCCTCGCCCTACAGGAACTCTGATCAAGCTTCGCCCGACTTAGTAACTCTTTAACAATGTGCTGTGCAACAATATATATACGAGAAACACTGTGATTTTCTATTTTTACCTCAATCCTGAGTGTTGGATATATTTCATGTACGTACGTTGTGAGGCCAAATAAGAGACCCTGACAACCTGCTGTAGTGATGGGTTGTCAGACCACAGCTTGCATCTCAGAGACAGTCCAGACTTGACCCGACATTAGGGAGGTCAAAAGTGTAGGGTATCTCTTGCGGCTGACCAAGGGTAATAAATCAACCAGGCTCCCACCCCCCATGTCACACGGCCCGAACAAACATGTAAGAAGGCACCAGCCGACTCTCTCCCAATATACAATAACCTACACCGCAGAAGAACAGTCCAGACCTGACCTCACATTAGCCAGGTCAAATGTAACTCTCGAGCCCAAGTCAAGAGGCCACAAATCAACCAGGGCCTCTCATGTCACACGGCCCCACCTGATGATTTCTCCAGAAGATACAACTTATAGTCTCTGAAAAAGTCCAGACCTGACCCTACATCAGCGAGGGCAAATGTAAGGAGACCCTTCACCGCCCCCCCCCCCCCCCCCATCAGCTCAACCTGAGGGCTCGCCTCCCAATATATAGGACGTCCTAGTCCTCCCAGGGGGAGAGAGAGAGCCAGAGAGGGACAGAGAGAGAGTGTGTCTTGTAACCAAGAAGGACCAGCTACCACGTCCCGGGTCCTGCTCAAGAGAAGTCAGGGGCCGGAGGCAAGCCACCTCCGGTCCCCTCCAGTCGCCTCCGGTCAGGACCAAGACCTCCCTCCGGCGCCCAGCTAAGCAGTCTCCCATAGAGACAACCCAGGACCACCTGCTAGGCCTCCCCTAGGTCACGTGAGTTTTTGTCAGAGCTTTCCGTGGGATGAGTTACTTACGTGGGAAGTGTATTCATTTCATGTTCGTGTCCGAGAATCAGTGTCTAGTAACGTAATATAATGTCCTAGTAACTTCAATAGAAGGTGTTATTAATGTGTCCATGTCATGTTCGTAATTAATAAAGAGTTGTAACGAAGCGGTGTTTGAGAAGTCGCCCTTAAGACGTAATAGATGTGTATTGACGTATAAGATACGATAAGTGTAAATAACTATCACGGCCACGCTACCAAAATCTTCCTCTCTTTTATACTCTTATACTATCAATATTCTAAATATATGTAATCTTCTTGTGAACATTTTGTCTCATTACACTGCCACGACAGTACGCTACAAATGGTGACCCCTGGAGCAGTGAACACTACACTCCTTTCTGCTGCCTGACTCCTGGAGCTAAGAAGATCGTCCTGCCTGCTGCCAGCCTAGGCCAACCGCCTTACCCGGACCACGTGCTACCCCACTCCTCCACGACGACACCACCCACACCACGTGCTACCCAACTACGACACCATCTCGCTACCGTGTGAAACACTTCCGCAAGAATGGACGGACGGATCTCTCTACCGACTTTCAACCACAACGTCGAGGACTGGTTAGATTATGTGGAAGCAATCCTCATCGGCTCACAAGCTACTGACGAGCAAAAGTACGGCGCCTACCTCTCTTCCTTGCCCACGGAAATCGCCACGCATGTATCACGGACTATTTCAAACCCTCCAGAGAACAACAAATTCGCCACCCTGCGGGACTCCTTAAAAACGCATTACCGACTGACCCGCCCCAGCCTCCTGCAGAACCTATCTCCTATCTCCCTTGGAAACTCAACTTCGGGACTTCTCTGGGAGGAGATGTGTAGGCTGAACTCCCGGCACACAGACAGACTTCCCGACTCTATCCTGCACCAGCTTCACGCACAAAAGCTCCCCACACAAGTATGTACCATCCTGTCCGCAGTAGATTACTCGACTACACCTGAACTCTACGCAACCACGACAGCCAGAATATTTGACGAGTGCGCGGCTGCGTGCCTGGCTGCCGCGGACAACCCCACACCGGTACTTACCTCCGAACTTGTAAGTCGGGTCAACACCCCTCAGCCGAGCAGTACCTCACAAGACGTCAGGGACCTGCTGCAAACCTTGAGCCGCAGTATGAACACCATTGAACAGTTCTGCTCCTCCATGCCTGCCTCTAGACCTGTTCCTAACCCACGCACCGTGCCCTACAATCCCCGACGCGCCCTTCCTGCCCCGGAAACCGCCGCCAGCCCCCAGCACAACGAATATACCCTCTGCTGGTATCACCGGCGTTTTGGCCCCAATGCTCAACGCTGTGAGCCCCACTGCACCTACTCGGGAAACGGCAACAGCGGAGGTTGGTAGACGCCCCAGCCCCCGTCCCTTTAGGCGTCTCACTACTGCACGTCACCGATCGCACCTCCGGCACGAAATTCCTCGTCGACACAGGTTCATCTGTCAGTTTCATCCCTCCCTCACGACAAGACACGTCAAGGCAACCCTCTTATGACCTGTTCGCCGCCAACGGTACTCCCATCGCCTACTACGGCGCACGCACCCTCCCCTTAGACCTCGGTTTCCCCAAGACTCTACGCTGGTCATTCGTCGTCGCAGACGTGTCTCAACCCATCCTTGGTTTCGACTTCCTCACCTTTCACAAGCTCAGAGTCGACCCAAGCCACCTTCGCCTCATCCATGAGCCTACAGCACGCAAGATCCAGGGTTCACGTGCCAAAGACACCGACACTATCACCTGTCTTTTACCGTCCAATGAGTACTCGCCCCTGCTTGAAGAGTTCAAGGAACTTTTCTCATCCCGAGTCTCCCCACCCCCACCACCTACGTAGGGAATTTTCCACCACATCGAGACCAAAGGACCTCCAGTCTTCTCACGCCCCCACTGCCTGCGCCCTGAGCTCCTGAACGCAGCCAAGGCGGAATTCAACAGACTACTGCAAGACGGCATCATTCGTCCTTCAAAGAGTCCCTGGGCATCGCCTCTTCATATGGTCCTTAAGCCATCATCCGGCGACTGGAGGGTGTGTGGCGACTACAGAGCCCTGAACCTCGTCACCAAACCCGACAGGTACCCTATTCCGCATGTCCAGGACTTCCACCACAAACTTCATGGCAAGACAATCTTCTCGAAGATCGACTTAGAGCGTGCCTTCCACCAGATCCCTGTAGCACCTGCAGATACCCAGAAGACAGCCATCACCACTCCATTCGAACTCTTCGAGTATACTTTCATGAGTTTTGGCCTACGCAATGCAGCACAGACTTTCCAGAGGTACATGGACCATATGCTTCGCGACCTCGATTTTGTCACTGTCTACACAGACGACATCCTCGTCGCATCTTCGACGTCTGCCGAGCATCATCACCACCTGTAACTCCTCCCCCAACGCCTGCAGAACAACAACATGAAAGTTCACCCTGCTAAGTGCGTCTTCGGAGACCCATCCATTGATTTCCTCGGTCACAGAGTCTCGCCTAGTGGTATCCAACGCCTACCACAGAAGATAACCTCCATCAGGGAGTTCCCCAAACCTGAAACGGCGAAGAAACTCCGAGAATTCCTGGGTTTAGTTAACTACTACAACCGCTTCATTGCCAACGCTGCCACCGTCCTAGTTCCCCTCTACGACCTCAAAGGACTCCCAAAGAAGTCTCACAAGCCTCTCGTGTGGACTCAAAAGGCTGTTACGGCATTCACCGCTATCAGACAGCACATCACACGCCTTACCCTTCTAGCTCAACCTGCACCTAACGCCCGGACCACTCTCACAACAGACGCTTCTTCTACTGCAGTGGGCGCCATCTTACAGCAGGAGATCAACGGAGTCCTCATGCCCATTGCATTCTTCTCACAACGGCTTCAACCACCTCACCTCAAATACAGCGCCTTTGATCGAGAACTCCTGGCCATATACCTGGCTGTCAAGCATTTCCAGCACTTCCTCGAGGCCCGTCAGTTCACCATCTTCACTGACCACAAGCCCCTCATCCACGCCTTTTCTTCAACCTCCCAGTCACATACACCTCGCGTCCTGCGCCACTTGGCGTATATCTCGGAGTTATCCAGCGACGTCCAACACATTAAAGGCAGCCACAACGAGATCGCCAAAGCCCTCTCTCGTTGTATATCCAACATTCTCCCCTCATCTCCACCCATTGATTATGGGCAACTTGCCGCTGCTCAAGAGAATGATGAAGATCTGGCAGCATACAAGACATCTCCGTCAGGCCTCACACTCCAAGAACTCCCAATCCCCGGCACGCAAATCAAATTGTGGTGCGACGTATCCTGTGGGCAGCCTAGACCGTTCGTGCCTCACGTCCACCACCCCGCTGTTTTTGACCGCATCCATGGTCTCAGACACCCGGGTGTGCAGGCCTCCCCATGCCTCCTTACACAACGTGTCGTCTGGCCCGGCATCAAGACCGATACTAAGAAATGGGCTGCCCAGTGCCTGGCCTATCAGTCCTCCAAAATACATCGTCACACACGGGCCCCTTTAGAAACCTTCCCTATACCCAAAGGACGTTTCCAAGTAGTGCACCTCGACATAGTGGGACCTCTTCCATCATCCTGTGGTAGCACCTACATCTTCCCCTGCATCGACCGTTTCACCAGGTGGACAGAAGCCATCCCCATGCCCAATGCTACAGCAGAGTCTACCATCCGCGCCTTCATGTCCGGCTGGGTTTCCCGCTTCGGCCCCCCCCTCTACCGTCATCACTGACCGAGGAGCCCAGTTTGTGAAACAACTCTGGCACAGCCTCCTACAGGTCCTCGGCACGACTAGGCAACGCACCACCGCATACCACCCTCAATCCAACGGCATGGTAGAGCAGTTTCAACGGCAGCTGAAGGACGCACTCAAAGCACAGCACGACCCTTACAGCTGGACGGATGCGCTATCCTTAGTGCTCCTCGGCATCCGTGCTTCATACAAGGAGGATATGGACTGTAGCCCAGCAGATCTCACCCTAGGCGAGCCCCTTCGCCTACCCGCGGATTTCTCACTCCCTCCTGACCTGCACCAAACCACTCCTGCCGTCCGTCACGACTTACTCCAAAAGCTACGACAAGCAGTTTCTGCATTCAGAGTTACTGCTCCTCGTCAGCCTCCTCGTCGCCCTGAGCACATCCCTCCTGTACTACTCACAGCCGAGTATGTTTTCATCAGGCATGATGCTCACCGCAACCCACTACAACGCCCCTACGATGGACCCTTCCAGGTTGTGACCCGTTCAGCGAAGTTCCTGGCGATTATCCGGAATGGCAGACACGAGACCGTCAGCATAGACAGAGTCAAGCCGGCCACCTTACCGGTTGAGCCCCCGACCCAGCAGCACCACCAACAAACGACGCCTGCACCAGTCTACTCGCAGTTGCCACCGGCAGCAACACCCTGCCCACGACATTTTTGGGCACCCTCTTTTCACCCTCAGGTGCCCCCTGCTCCTGTCCTGGACCCTGCTGCCTTCGTAGAACCTGCTCCTGTTATAGAACCTGCTCCTGTCATGGACCCTCCTCCTGACGTCGCCCCTGACCCAGTCAACCTAGCCAGTGGCCCTGAGGAAGCTGCCCCAGCCGCTATAGAAGCACAACAACAATTGCCTGTACAACCTCCTCTAATCCAAAACCCTCTTTCTCCCCCTCATTCCCCCACAGGTTCTGTGTCACTAGACGGAGTTGTCACCCGCAGCGGCCAAGTGGTAAGTACACCTGCCCGGTATGTATCATAAGAACATAAGAACAACATAAGAAAATAAGGAGTCTGCAATAGGCCGGTTGGCCTGTGCATGGCAGCTCCTGTCGAGAGTTACTACCACTCTCTATCATCCATGAATCTATCTAGCCTCATTTTGAAACTTTCCAGAGTTCCCGCACTTACTACAAAGTTGCTAAGCTTGTTCCACTCGTCCACCACCCTATTTGTGAACCAGTTTCTTCCTATCTCCCTCCTAAACCTAAACTTATCCAACTTGAATCCGTTGCTCCGAGTCCTATCCTGCTCGGATATTATAAGAACTTTATCTATATCCCTTTTATCATGTGTGGGACGTAACCCAGCTAACATCCCCGTCGCACCCGGAGGGGAGGGGGAGTATTGTAGTGGAGTCCTTCCCTACAAACGCCGTGTGTTGCTCACTGGCCGACCCCACTGCTTGTACTGCGCACATCATTGTCATCCCTAAAAATCCCATCTAATTCATATTACGCTACATAACATTCAAATGCACCGCGTTTGTAGAACCTCAGAAAACGAGAAACATTGAGAAAGGACAACTCACCTACTCAAGGTTCCTAGACCATGTGTTGTATTGTACCCAGGTATAGTTATATCATATCAAGTGTACTGTATGTATTCATAGCATTAAGGATCACTCAGGGTAGGCATAAGATGAATGTTAAAGTCCAGTTGAGCCGGACTAGTGTACTGTAAGACTAAGTGTGGATCAGGGTTTGAAGGTCCTACTATTTACGTCTGTGGGTGTGTAGCGAACATAACTCCAACAGATATCATATGAAAATACATGAGAACAATGATCTGGAAAAAGGATAAATGTATCAGAACTATGTGAGGTGTTGACAGTGATCTAGAAACTATACCGGAAAGGAAATATCGTGTATGCGTCGGTATGAATTTAATACACCTCGTAGCCTCACGTGACATATACCCACGACAGGTACAGTGATCAGAGAATCTTATGTCTGTGTTCAAATAGTGCCATGTGTGAGAGGAGGATCCCTCATTACAGTTTTTAAGTGACGTTGATACACCCCGGCCATGATCATTCGGCTTTTGTTTCAAGGCGCGTCATGTACCCGCCTCAGATGTCTCATTAATATTATAATCTCAGGCATTTACCCAAGCACTAGCAAACCAAGACCTTACCTTAGTGTGTAATTTAGGATTAATATATGTGTTGTTAAGAAATGAGTGACAATATACCGTAAAGTGTTCAGGTGAGAACCAAAAGAAACAAAAGTGTAAATTGAGGATTGGAAACTGTAGGCCTATGTGACGAGAAGCTGCGGGAAATCGGCCTTAGTTTTTCCCGTTCTGCCGTCACCACAGGTCAGTGCCCTAGCGGGCTATATCCCGCCCTACAATTTAGGTTGATAAATAGAAGTTACTACAGTTTAAAGCTTTGCTGGATATATAAGTGTGATAGGGATGTGTTAAGGGGTGGGATAACCGCCCGTCAGGCATTATTGCTTAGTTTTTCCCGTTCTGCCGTCACCACAGGTGCCATGTGGCCGGAGTATCTTGCCGCCCGGCCGCCATTGTCCACTTGAGCGTTACACCGAGTGGGAATTATTCCCAGCGCACCACTCCACATGAATAGTCACAACTAAGGAGACCGTGAGAAACGGCGGTCGTCACTTGGAGCGACCTATAATACCAGGCGTAGAAATAGTGCTGGTATGTCTCTAGGTGAAGCCCTCGTCTCTACCCACCGAGGGCGGTGTGCGAACGAGGTGTCCGTTGTGTATACCTAAAAGTCACAAGGAGTCACATACTTGCAGGTATGGAGTGTAACAGGTGTGTTGAGATGGTGCTACTATGTATGATAACCGACGGTGCTACAATCCACCCAAGTGGAGCAGTCTGATGTGTTAAGGGATGTGTAAGAAGGAACGACCGAGCTACGGCGTTCCCCATTTGTTATGCAATAAGTAGGTGGATGACCCGCCAGTAATGTAAGAGTCTAGGTAACCAAAATTCTGTTGTTCTTCTGAGGAAGGCCAATTCATGTATATGTTTTTTTTACCAGTATGTTTTATAAGGAATAAATCAATTAAGACATGTTATGGTTTCCCCCTTCTTTACCCTCATCGATCTGGTCAATGGAAAACCTAACCCAATGCCTAGTCCACTCTGCCCGCTACCTAACGAGCTACATGCTGTCCAGAGGGGGTCTGGTGGCAGCGACCCTTAGAAATTAAGTTTAGAGTTAAGTTATCCCCTTAAATTTAGTGACCCCAGATCTGGCAGTATATGCGAATCTACCGGCGTATACCTCGTGGTCAAGGTCAGGTAACCAGCGACGCCGAGCAAAGCGGGGCCTTCCATCAAGCCACGCCTACCGCTGTTATACAAGACCTCACCGGGCCTTCATCGCTCTCTTTCTACTCATCCCACCCAGCAAGCAACATCTCTCAACAGGTCCATACACACGCTCCCTCAGAAAGCTCCTCTCCCTACAGGAACTCTGAGCAAGCTTCGTCCGACTTAGTATCTCTTTAACACTGTGCTGTGCAACAATATATATACGAGAAACACTGACATTTTCTATTTCTACCTCAATCCTGAGTGTTGGATATATTTCATGTACGTACGTTGTGAGGCCAAATAAGAGACCCTGACAACCTGCCACGACAGTACGCTACAGTATTCCACCGAGTTTTTGATTATGGCAACTAGTTTCAATGAGTGAGAGCAAGCGGTGCAGTGACCTTGGATTATATAACCTATTGTGCTTATGTTTTGCAAGATTCTCGTGGAACTGTTAACAATTCTCGTGTATTACGGTAAAAATACTCGTGCGTTAACAATTCTCGTATACTAACAATGAGTTGCTTCTGTTGTTTGGTTGTCTGGCTGTGTGTTACAGCAAAGACAGTGGTATTTTCCACTCTTCGCAGGAAAATTTACCCAAGTCTAAATGATGCATCTCACAGGAGCTGTATTTATTTATGCAAACACCACTGTACACCCTACCCACAATATTAACAATATGGTAGGGCCTACCATATTGTTAATATTGTAAACAGATTAATGTATAGCTACTACTAGTTCTATACTGGAGGTGGGGTGGGGGATTAGTGGGTCATGTTACTAACCTGACCTAATGCAATGTCAGGTCACCCATTGTTGTGGTGGGTCTCAAGACCTGAAGATGCCTTAAATAAGGTGCACCAATTGTTTCCCACTTACTGAATGTACAGTACAGTAGATGTAACTGTTATCACTTGTTATTTTCTTAACACTGTAACCTTGGCTGATTTTGTTCTGGTACAGTATAATAATGTACAGCGCTGCACAACACAAATTGTTACAGAAAAACAGCAACTAGTGAGGGAACAACAACCTTCTACAATGGCAGGAGAATATGAAGTAAGTGATTCAAGCAGCTAGGCCACCCACGTGCCTGGCACATGGGGATGCATTTGAGCATGATGCAATGGCTTGGAATGCCTTGAAAGTCTATTCCCAGAACGGAGAGATCTGGAGAGAGTTTCTGGAATTTTTCTTTGAATTTTCCAGATTTTCAACCTCAGAAAATCGTTCACAAACTCGGAATTTAGAGAAATTTCTTGAAAAAATTACAATCAAATTTCCAATCGGGCTATTGGAGAGTTCCAACTAAGAGGGATTCTGGCTAATGGAGATACTGTACCTGTATTACTATATAGGAAAGCATCTGATAACGACGGTACTACTAAAGACGATTCATACTTAAGACCCTGGTTAATTTAGGACCCATTTCAATTTATGTAGGAGCCATTATGAGGGCGCGTGTTCCCACTGTATCTACACCACCCTCATCTTTCTTACTTCTCTTAGTCTTACTCTTACTCAGTCCTGTTACCTATTCTTTTGGTAGCATGTTCGAGGGTCTAGGCACATGGGTATGGTAATTCTGGTATCAAGTCACTTGGACGGAAATAAAGGTAAAATACTGTGGGAGAAATGAATACACCTTAAGTACTCTAAAAACAAATTTATTAATATGAAATCAAAGGAGAAAAGATATAGTATTAATCATATAACTACCAGGCTCAACTCCTGGGCTTATTGCAGACTCAGTACTTTGTTCTTTACTTATTTTCTTATTTCTTTACTCAACAGTAATTACTCAGATCTTACATTCTTACTACACACAACATTACTGGTGTTACATTACCTGGCATAATAGGACCAGTCCCTTGGCCCTACTCACAATACATAGCACATGGCACTCATTGTAGATTACTTTACTCAACATACTCGTTAATAATGACACTAGCATATACAGGGGTCCACTACCCAACATGGGATAATCATTTCCAACTAATTATCCCTAACATACATGTTACAACCCTATCTGTGGACATATACTTCCAAGGAGTAACCCAGGGTAGAACACTAGGGCTCACGACGGTTGTGTGGTCTGTAGTAGACAGACACATGGCGAGTCCAGGGTCTGGCCCAACGAGGCAGTGAAGCACATTAATCAGGCAGCATCGGTGCCATCGTTTCATATATGGTCCCTGCTGGGTATCTACTACATCCGGGGCCATTGTTGAACGATGCAAGAATCACAATGGGATCTGGAGAAACATTGGAGCAGCGTCAGGGAACGGACTGGGAAGCATGACAACACAAACAACTCTCTTGTCTAGACGACAGACGTATTAACGTTATATTACTTCTACACTGGGTGAATGACAATTCAACTGTTAAATCATGAACACTGGTGAACACTGATATTCACAACAATTGACTGAATTAACTGAATGGCTACACATAAACATACCTGGAGAAACATTGGAGCAGCGTCAGGGAACGCTTTCCCTGGCGATGCACGGGTATAAATACCCCCGAGTTGCCAGTGATCGCTACTCACGCAATGACAATAATCACAAACAAACTAACTGTTACTCATTCAAAGATGACCCTCAGTTGACAAAGGTCTGGCTAATTACTTGAGTTGATATACACAGACTAATTCAAGAATGAGCTTCCCAGGAGAAAGTGGAATAACAATGCATTGATAACTGTCTTCACAAAGGCTGGACTCTGGGAGGGAACACAAGTGTAGCGTCTATAGGAAAAAACACGTCTTCTCAGGGGTCGCTAACTCACTCATGTTTTGAGGTCGTGGAGTTTAATAAGAATCATTGGTTAAATAGATCAGCAGTCAACGTGACCATGACACCATGATGAGGGCAGAAAATGAGTGAATAAAAAAAGAACAGTTTTCACTTGATCAAGCAGAATCTTGAATGAGACTGTACAAAAGATTCATTATTGTTTATTACCGAATATGTATTTGATTTAATTAATGTTTATATGTGCGAGATGAACAGTGCAATTCGTTAATAATACTTAGATTAATTATTAAAACACAAGAGGAGAGGAGACGGCATTGTTTTTGTGTGTTGTAGTGGACTTCTCCCCTACAACTACCTAACTGCGTAGCCACGCCACCACCTGTTACCGTCTTCCCTAGCAACCAAGCGTATCCGCATTCCATTGTCCGCCGTATCTTAGCAACGGAACTAGCCACCGGTTACTTCTCGGGTTTTCCCACCATGACTCATAGCTGCTGCTGGGTGTATATAAGCTCTGTCTCTCCCTTGAGATTCAGTCTGACCAATCTTCTTGAACAAGCAACACCTCCTCCTCTGCCGCTGCCTGGCGACCCTCGCCTCTCCTCCGCCTGCCTGGCGGTCCTCGCTCCCGCCAGCGAGCATGTCCTTCTCTGAGCTTCCTCACCAACCAACTCTCACTCTGACCGATCTTCCTGAACAAGCAACATCTCCTCCAGCAAGCTCCACGCTGTTAACATTTCATTCAACCAGGAGGCCAGCAACAGGCAACATCTTCTCTAACAGAGCTCCTGCACACATACCTCCTTCGACAAGCTACTCACCGCACGTCTCTACCAAGCAGCCCCTCACCACACAGCACCTCCAGCACCAGACTGTCTATCATATAACTTATATATTACACAAGAAAACCACATTAGAGTTTCCTTCCATCCTGAGTGCTAGACAACTTTAATATCTCGATACCCCTACAATGGTGACTCCCGGAGATAAGCACTCACACAGGATGGAGGAGACACTGATCACGCTCCCAGTCTTCAAGACGACACCGGCTCCTCTTCCTGCTTCACACACCACATTCTGACGACCCCAGCACACCCGTCCTGCCACAGACGCCGACCCCGGCCCAGCAGTACCTGCCGTGAGGGAAGCACACAACATCCATCGCCTCCACACCCCCTCTTTTCTCCCTCAGGTACTCCCTGCTAATGTCCTGCACCCTGCTGCTGTCGTGGACCCAGCTGCTGTCACGAGCCCTAACCCGCTTCTGCTGACCCAGCCCTTGCTCCTGATCCAGGCCCACACACACCCCAGCAGGCGCATCTGACGACCCTGTACCTGTCGTGAGGGAAGCACACCAATCATCGCCTCCACACACCCTTTTTCTCCCTTCTCCCACAGATAGTGTGTATCTAGACAGTTGTATTTCTGCGAGATCGGCTCATCACGCCATCGCCGTTGTCTCACATGAGGCATGCACCGCCCGGTCTTCCTCACATGTGCTAAGCAACTCTACAATCAACAAGTCTCCTACACCGCCTGGAGGGGAGGGGGAGTATTGTAGTGGACTTCTCCCCTACAACTACCTAACTGCGTAGCCACGCCACCACCTGTTACCGTCTTCCCTAGCAACCAAGCGTATCCGCATTCCATTGTCCGCCGTATCTTAGCAACGGAACTAGTCACCGGTTACTTCTCGGGTTTTCCCACCATGACTCATAGCTGCTGCTGGGTGTATATAAGCTCTGTCTCTCCCTTGAGATTCAGTCTGACCAATCTTCTTGAACAAGCAACACCTCCTCCTCTGCCGCTGCCTGGCGACCCTCGCCTCTCCTCCGCCTGCCTGGCGGTCCTCGCTCCCGCCAGCGAGCATGTCCTTCTCTGAGCTTCCTCACCAACCAACTCTCACTCTGACCGATCTTCCTGAACAAGCAACATCTCCTCCAGCAAGCTCCACGCTGTTAACATTTCATTCAACCAGGAGGCCAGCAACAGGCAACATCTTCTCTAACGGAGCTCCTGCACACATACCTCCTTCGACAAGCTACTCACCGCACGTCTCTACCAAGCAGCCCCTCACCACACAGCACCTCCAGCACCAGACTGTCTATCATATAACTTATATATTACACAAGAAAACCACATTAGAGTTTCCTTCCATCCTGAGTGCTAGACAACTTTAATATCTCGATACCCCTACAGTGTTTACTCTCGTGAGTCATTGGCGATGGTTCTACATAAACTGAAGAAAATAAGACCCTGGTTGTAGCTGTAGTAAAAGTAATGTTAAAAAAAATGAATATGTATGTTTTATGTAATGTTATTTAATGTTAATAAATGAAACAGTAAAAGTAGCTAACCATTAATGGTAAAGAAAAAACAAAATAGATTGGAACGCCATCGTATGTGAGTGCATATATGTGAAAACATCGTAATTTCTCTACATAAGAATATGAAAGCAACACTTATTACTGTTCATATATGTTTTAAATAATACTTAATAATGTAAAACAAAAATTCTACACAAAAATTGTGGTAAAGTCTAAAACATAAGGACAGCCAATGAATATTGTGAGTTTTTACTCAGGTGGCGAAGTCATCAAGTGCAACTCTGGTTGAAGCTGTAGCTTTCCATAAAGATATTAGCTGTTGCTGAAACTGTTACTGAACTTAAAGTTGTTGCTGAAGCTGCTTATGATGCTGAATTTGATGGTGTAGCTGAAGTTGGTGGTTTAGGCCTTCGAATAATAAAGTTGTCAAAAGAACCTCGCACAGCAGCTTTCTTTTCTGTTAATTTTAATGCTTTGTTCTGTTAATGGATCCACATCAGAAAATATGTTCAGTGCTTGCTCCATGTAATATCCATAGACCTCTGACTCTTTTTCATATTGTTTAACACATCTAGTTTCTCGGCTAAGCTTATGTACTTCTTTTGCCAGCTGCAACTGTTTATGCTGGCGTCACCACTCGTAAGCCCAAGCCCGGCAGCCTCCGTGCGCAAGGCTTGTTTTTTAATTTTTATTTTTGTATTTATTTATTTATTTTTTTATATGCAGTGAACCCACGCTTTACGAGGTCAATTGAACCCGCGGCGGCTCGCGTAAAGCGAGAAACACGTAAAGTGAACAACATAACATATGGGATTAATTGAAATAGAGACCGGGCCTACCCCCAAACTCCACTTTTTCCCGACACAATACGTACGTTTTAGTAAAAATGACATCTTAACTTTATGATGGTATGCACACACACATAATATAGAAGAGAACAATCAATAAGATTACAATATACTGTAGGTTAGGTTAGAAAAAACAAGGTTAGGTTTAACACTTACGTTAGTAGAAGAGATGGGTCGGCGTACGGGAATGGAGGCTAGTTCCGAGGCAGAGGGCAGGCTACTGGCCCTCAGGTGAGTCATCGTCACTGTCATCCACACTTATTAGTGCCTCCCTGACAAATCCCACAAAGTCACCATCACTGTCTCTGTCTCTATCACTATCACTGGCTTGGGCTGGCTGTGGTGTGTTGCGGGCGAAGAACACGGTAATGCTTTGTTGACAGCTGGTGTTGATGTTGTCGTGATACACCTTGATGTAGGGCTCCATAGTCTGCAACAGCTGGTTAGTGAAGACTTCATACTGGTTATCGTCAGGGTCGTCAGAAAGGAGGTGCTTGAGTTTCTCAACACACTCGATAGCACCCCTAACATTACTATGGGATAAGCGGTATTCTTCTTGGGATAACGCACCACCTGCCTCTTCACTGACGTCATCATCATCTAGCATCTCGTCAGCAGTCACATCAGGATCCCTTATCACCTCCAGGATGTCGTCGTTGGTGGTCTCGGAGATGCCTGCAGCTGTAACACTCTGCGCAGCTTCTCTGGCAAGGTCCACTGCTACTGCAACAGTCTGAACCTCACCAGTCACAGATTTACTCTGCCTCCCACCTGGAATACCTTGCAACACATGTCTCCATGCGTGACGAACCGTTGCTACAGACAGCTGATCCAATGCCTCCACCAAGAAGTCCACAGCTTTCTTGACGTTGAATTTTCTCCAAAAATGTTTCACAAGTACTTCTTGCTCTGCCAACTGTTGTTCCTCGTCGTCTTCGCTCTTGCTATTGGTGTCACCCAGGTTACGCAACTCATCCTTGTTGTTGGTGTCGTCGTTCAGGAGCTTAAACTTCTTTGCAGAGAATGCAGCTTTCACATTACAGATCAATTCTTGGTCCATGGGCTGTATTAATGACGTAGTGTTGGGAGGAAGGAACACCACTTTTACGTTGGGGTGACGATCCAACAGTAGGGGCGAGTGTCCTGGTGCGTTGTCAAGCAGCAACAAAATCTTGAATGGAACATTCTGATGCTCACAGAATTTCTTCACGTCGGGAACGAAACAGTTATCAAACCAGGAGAGGGACAGAGTAGAGAACATCCACGCGTTACGTGCGGTCAGCCAGTGGACATTTAGCTTGGTCATGTCCATGCTCTTGTAGGCGTGCAGCTTGCGTGCTGTGTGGATCACCGATAACTTGAGCTTACAGGTACCGGAGGCATTGGTGGTAAACAGGACGGTGATGCCCTCCTTCTGCAACATTCGGCCCCGACACTTGCTGACATTCTTCACAACGAAGGTCTTGGAAGGTAGCATTTTCCAAAAAAGACCAGATTCGTCCATGTTAAACACCTGGTCGGTGTACTGTCCTTCCTCCATAATCTCACATAAAAACGGAGGAAATTCCCTAGCCGCAACACGGTCAGCACTAGCTTCTTCACCACGAATGTTAATGTTGGTGAGCTTGTTCCTCTTCTTAAAGCTCTGCAACCACCCAGAGGAAGCATTGAAGGGTTTGGGCTCTGCAATTCCCATCTTACGTTACAATGCAGCATACAGTTCACGTGCGTACTCCTTAACTGAGCGCGTGTCCATCGCCATGTTCCGTCGTGCCTGACGAATCAAGTAGCTCACAAGTAATTTCTCCGTCTTGAGAAGCACCTGGTTGTGGAAATACTTGATCATAGAAGCACCTGTAGACTTTGTGATGTTCATGTGCTCCTTTATCTTGGATGCGTCCTTCTTAATTGTCCGGATCGTAGATTCGTTAACACCATGCTGGCGCGTGAAATCAACCTGTCTTATTCCTTTCTCCAACTCTTGGATGATCTTGTATTAAATTTCGTAGCTTAGGGAACGTCGTATCTTCTTTGTCTTAGGGCGGCTGGGTCCAGGTAATGCAAGGTTTCTTTGTGGTGGTGGTGGTGGTCCGGTGGAAGCCTGAAGGGGTGTAACTGGCGCGGGTAGGTCAAGGGGCTTGAACGCTCCCGCGGCGGGGCACGTCATAGCACATTAAACCAATCACAGCTAGCCGGGGAGGGAGATGAGGGAGGTAAGGATGCGTGGTCCAATCACAGTCCGATACGTCCTATGAAGTCACCGATAACGCAACAAAGACATACACTGAGCAAACTACTCTCGCCACTTACCCAACATGGCGGGATGGCAGGAGAGATGGCGGGAGGTTTGAATCCAAAAAAGGCACGGCTCGAGATGACCGCCAGCCCCTCTCCGTGTAAAGGGGTACACGCACCGCATAAAGTGAGCATTCCGTGTCTGGCAGGGTACCACGTAAACGTGGAAACGCGTAAAAAAAAAACCGCGTAAAGCGGGGTAATACTGTAATACATATCGGGATTTAGTTATTATTTATATGAAAATGTAATTTTACTTTATTTTTTATAATATTTTTGTTGTAAATACGAAGAAAATAACGGTGTAAATTGAATTGGGTCCTAAGTTAACCAGGGTCTTAAATATGAATCGTCGTTAGTAGAACCGTCGTTATCGGAGGCTTTCTTGTATCTTCACGACCCTGTTACCAGTCGTATGAGCACCCTATCTTATGGATAGCAACACATATATAGGTCATTCTACCAGTACATGCCTGCATACATTCATACATGTATATTTATAATATATGTACATTCGGGGAAAGTAATTTCGCTACATCTTCAAGTTACTTATCTGTTAAAGCTATCAGTGATATACTTTTAATGATGATAATTTGCATTACATCAATTGCATAGATAAATTTTGTGATACAGTACCTGTATATGTAAATTCTATTTCTTTATTATATCGTAGTGATGTTAATACCGTAGTTTTGCATTAATGCCAGGAATTGAAAAGACTACATGAAGAGTAATTACCTTTCCCAATTATACATAATATGCACATATATTCACCTTCCTAACTACCAACATAACTGCATATACGGTATATGGATTAAAAACTCGCGTACGTGATGTAATTTTAAATCGGCGCTTTTGTAGATTTTGACATGAAATAATTACAAAACATCTAAAACTGCTAAGTAAAATGCAACAAGTTAGACGGAGTAAGGCAGTTTATTTACCCGTTCAGTGTGACTGGTGGGCCCTCCTGTTGCTTGTGATCTTGGTCCAATCTGCCTTGCAGGAGGATAACGCCACAGGCATATCAGCTGCAGTCTTGAGTCTGTTTCTCTCTTTGGTTTTTAGCTTTGTTGTGGTGACAAAACCTGCTTCATACATGTAATTTGTTGTAAAAGGAAACAACAGTAAGTCACTTTCCTCACTTAAGAGTGGATATTCTTTGGTAACACTGATCCAGAATGCTGGTTTGTGCTCGATTCTTAATGTATTATCACATGTGAGAGTGAGAAGCTCTTTTTGTTAATCAGGTGTTAGGTTCAACCCTACAATAGATTCTGGCCTCTCAAAAGCAAATGGGTCTTATACCAAGTGTGTTTCTCTAAAAAATTAGAACTTCTCTTCAG
Source organism: Homarus gammarus (assembly GCA_958450375.1). Classification (NCBI taxonomy): domain Eukaryota; kingdom Metazoa; phylum Arthropoda; class Malacostraca; order Decapoda; family Nephropidae; genus Homarus; species Homarus gammarus. The sequence goes on from CAUDMG010000053.1 coordinate 148,511, forward strand.
TAAAATACTGATTAAAGCTGGCACACAATGCAAGGAGGTGAAGCTGTATATATCACCTTTCATATTCTTCAAACTTTCTTCAGTGATGTAGTTTTCCTCAATATATTATAATAGTGTTGGGAACATGTAGTAGATAGGCCGATCAACTCCAAGTCTGGCTTGCCATAGTACTATTGATTTCTTAAAGGCTTTTATTTCCTCACTGTGTTGGAATACATCATTTCCTTTCCTTTCAGTCTCAGATTAAGTTCATTTACCTTTGAAAAATGTCTGCTTGGTATGACAGTTTTAATATCTCTCATCATTGCAAAATAAGTTTGCCAAATCAGATTTTTAAGTTAGAGGGAAAGATGAATCTCCATCCTGAACTCATAAACCCTTGTTAGAATTCTGTCACAGGAAAGCCACCGAACCTCTGTATGATACAAGTGTGAATAATTAGCTCCCATTTCTAAGCACAGCAATTCAAACAACCGACTGTTCAGTGAAATTCCTTTGATCATATTAACAACTTCCACCTCGTCTTTCAGAACATCCTTGATGTTATATATATGTATGTTTATATGCTGCCTTTATTCAATATATATATTATATATTATGTTACTTTTTACCAAAGTCAGAAAGTGTTTAGGCTTGTGTAAACACGGAATGTGTTAGGCACTTTGTAACCAAGAACAGAGAATAAACGCCCAGCCAGACAGACCATGTGCTTGTCATTCTCCCATTAAATAATGCAAGATACTACACTGGCGACGAGGATGGGATTCACAAGGTGTTGGTGAAGTCCTTGAAGAGAGGATAGTGACCGCTGAAGGGAAGGTTACTCTAAACCTGGAGAATTTAAGTGAAGAGAGCAACCATGGCTGGCGTCAGTAGATACATCGGACGATTGGGGGAGTATGATGCAGACAAGAAAGATTTCACATCATATTGTGAGAGAATGGACTTCTTCTTTCTGGCAAATGAATTAATGGACGACGGTGGTGATGCTCAGAAGAAGAAAGCCCTTCAAGAGAAAAGGAAAGCAATCTTTTTGACAGAGGTAGGAGCTAATATTTATTCTACTCTGGTCAATCTGCTTACTCCAGACAAACCCAAGGACTCCTCACTGATTCAGATTAACAAGATTCTGAAGCAACATTTTGATCCTGCTCCACTTGAGATCGTTGAAAGTTACAGATTTGGCACCAGAGATAGAGGTAAAGATGAATCAGTAAGTAATTATATAGTAGCTTTGAAGAAGTTATCCATTCACTGTAACTTTGGACAGTTCTTGAACTGAGCTCTAAGAGACAGGTTTGTAATAGGCCTGAATTATGAAAAAATACAGAATAAGCTAATGAACACCACTAACTTAACTTTTGAAAGTGCATGTCAGATAGCTACAAGCATGGAATTAGCCGAGAAAACACCAAATAATTTGTTCCCAATGCTGGTAGTGAAACAGTTTGCAGTAGTGGCTCAGTGTGTAAAGTAACTGTAGCTAAAAGGAATAAGTATACCACAAAACAAGGAACACATGCTGATTTAAAATGTAAGAGGTGCCGAGAGAAACATGAAAGCTTTCAGTGTATGTTCAAGAATTCAAAATATTACAATTGTCAACGTATTGGACATATTGTTCCTGCCTGTAGAAGTGATAAAGGTAGAGTATATGCCGTTGAAGGTGGAGAGAAGGAAATGAAAAACAGTATTCATGAGAGTGTTAGTAATTTTGGATCTGATAATGTTGAGAGTGCCCATGTGTTTACTATTTACACCAGTCGTGAAGAGAAAGTTAAACATAGGTATAATGTGGACTTGTGTATTAATGACACTCCTGTAACCATGGAAATGGATACTGCAGCTGATTTCTCCATAATGAGTAAAGATATGTATGAGAAACTATTTGCGCATGTGCCTTTAGAAGACTCAGGTGTCAAGATGAGAACTTATACTGGAGAGATTTTGAACACAGAAGGTAAATTAGAGTGTGAGGTAAAGTACAAAAATCAGAATTTAAAGTTGCCATTAATTGTAGCTAGTTACGTGAATAGACCAACTTTGTTAGGTAAGAACTGGTTGTGTGAACTGGAGATGGACTGGAAGGAGATATTTAGTGTTAGAATGTGTAACAGTATTCCCGGTCTTGAGAAATTGCTTGAAAATACAAGATTTTATTTGTAAAGGGACAGGATGGTATAAAGGGTTATGAAGCTCATATCACCATTGACAAAGATGTTACACCCATACATATGCTAAGTCCAGACCTGTTCCTTATGCATTGAAAGGTGAGGATGAGAAGGAATTAGACAGACTTGTGAGTGAGGGAATTATTGTGAAAACCGCCAAGAGTAATTGGGTTGCTCCAATAGTAATTGTACCTAAAGCTGATAAATCTGTTAGACTATGTGGTGATTATAAAGTTACCATTAATCAAGCTGTTGAGGAAGAGCAATATCCCTTACCCACATCTCAAGATTTGTTTGCTGCACTAACAGGTGGAACCATTTTCACTAAGTTAGACTTGTCCCAAGCATATGCTCAGGTCTCTGTTGATGCTGAAAGTCAACAGTACCTTACCATCAACACTCATAAAGGATTGTATAAGTTCAAAAGGTTGCCTTATGGTGTTAAAAGTGCACCAAAGTTATTTCAGTGCATCATGGACAAAATTCTTGTGGGTCTTCCCATTGTGTTATGTTTTCAGGATGATATCCTTATTGTTTACAGTGACATTCAAAATCATGTCAAAACCCTAGCCATAGTATTCGAAAGATTGTTGGCACACAATGTCAGGCTCAACAAGAGCAAATGTTCATTCCTAGCTAAAGAAGTAACTTATCTTGGCTACAAATGAATGCAGAAGGGCTGAGACCTGTAGAAGATAAAGTAGGAGCCATAGTAAATTTACCTGTTCCAAAAAATGTCAGTGAATTGAAAGCTTTCCTAAGTATGATACAGTATTATTCAAGGTTCTTGAGTGGACTTTCATCAGTTTTAGCCCCTCTGCATGAACTATTAAAGAAAGGGATACCATGGAAATGGAACAGTGCAACTCAGAAGTCATTTGAAGATTGTAAAGCTGCTCTGTCTAGTAGTGATGTTTTGGTCCACTATGATACCAGTAGAACACTAATGCTTGCTTGTGATGCATCGGGCTATGGATTAGGTGCTGTCATAAGTCACATAATGGATAACGGTGAAGAAAGACCCATTGCATATGCCTCGGGAACTCTTACCCAAAGCGAGAAAAATTATGCACACATAGAGAAAGAGGTTTTGTCTATCATATTTGGAGTAAAGAAATCTCACCAGTATCTATATGGGAGGAATTTTGTTTTAATAACTGATCACAAGCCTCTCTTGGCAATTTTGGGTCCTAAATCACCTGTTCCGACACTTGCTGCAGCAAGAATGCAGAGATGGGCTTTGATATTGTCGGTATGTGACTATGAGATACAGTACAGACGTTCAGATGATCGTTCCAATGCAGATGCTTTGTCAAGGTTGCCATGTAGTGGATCAAATGATGGAGTAGAGCCTAAGGTTTATGCTGTAACCATGATAGCAGAAGATTTTCCAGTCACCTCCGGAATGATTGCTCATGAAACTAGGAAAGATGTTGTATTAGGAAGAGTCCTGGAGTATACACTAAATGGATGGCCAGAGATTTGTCCATCCTTAGTCTTTCAACCGTATCATTTAAGGAGATGTCAATTATCAGTAGAACAGGGATGTGTGTTGTGGGATATGAGAGTGTTAATTCCACAGTGTTTTAGAGGGCAAATTTTGAATGAACTGCATTTTGAACATCCAGGTATATATGCTATGAAAGCACTGGCCAGAAGTTTTGTGTGGTGGCCTAAACTGGATGGTGAAATAGAAATGATGGTACGTGAGTGCTCTGTTTGTCAGAATGTTAGGAGTATGCCACCCAGCACACCTTTGAAAACCTGGAAATGGCCTACCCGTCCCTTCCAAAAAGTACACATTGACTTTTGTGATAAGGGAACAGACAAATTTCTTGTATTAATTGATAGTCATTCAAAGTGGATTGATGTTAAGCACATGTATAGTACTAATGCTGGTAGCACCATTGATGAATTAAGATCAATATTTGCCGAACATGGAATACCAGAAGAGGTAGTTTCTGACAATGGTCCTCCATGCCAATCATCAGAGTTTAAAAACTTCATGAGATTCAACAGTGTAAAGCATGTACTGACCCCACCCTATCATCCTGCCTCAAATGGTGCAACTGAGAGATCAGTTAGAATTGTAAAGGAAACACTTTCCAAGCTGGTAATTCAAGGAACTGTAGGAAAATCAATGAAACACAGACTAGCAAATTTCTTACTCAGATACAGAACCACGCCACATAGTGTGGCAGGATGTACTCCTGCAGATTTAATGGTGAAGAGACAGTTGAGAACAAGATTAAGTTTAGTTAAGCCAAGTCTGTTTGAAGTTGGAGAGAGGAAACAAGATCAACAAAAAATGTATCATGATAAGAGTTCCAGTGTAAGAGTGTTCAAGGGAAATGATAGGGTGAGAGTTAGGAACATGGCTAAAGGTTATGGTACTGTACAACATGCAAAGTGGATAACTGGTGTCATTGACAAGGTATGTGGATCAAGGACATATTTAGTGAAATGTGGTAACTCTTTGAGATATGTTCATGTGGATCACATCATTCAGGCACATGACGAGATGAATGTAGCACCAGTGTAACGGGCCGAGTTTTCTCTTTTCAATAATTTACCATCCAGCTACTGTTTTCTGTTAGTATTCTATTTACTCATATACTTATTTGTTCTGTGTAGTATTCTTTCCAATGAGTACTCTGTTTTATATACTTATCCTTCTTCAACTCTTTACATACATATATATATATACATATGTATATATATATATATATATATATATATATATATATATATATATATATATATATATATATATATATATGTATATATATATGCAAGTAAATCACTGTAGGTGCGCGTGATCTAGGTATATGCTGATAACCACCAGGAAAGAAGAAAACACGAAGTTCCCAAGCGCTTTCGTGTAATTCACATCTTCAGGGGTGAGTACTCACCCCTGAAGATGTGAATTACACGAAAGCGCTTGGGAACTTCGTGTTTTCTTCTTTCCTGGTGGTTATCAGCGTATATATATATATATATGTATATATATATATGTATATATATATATATATATATATATATATATATATATATATATATATATATACATTTATCCATATATATTCTTACTTATATTCTTTATATATTCTTTATCTCTATACCTTATATTCTTATATAAGTAACTCTTATGCTTCTCTACTGTTTTCCAAGTCAATGTTCTTCCTTTTCATTTCTTTTCATATAGATTATATTCTCAGTTTCAATGTTCTTACCTTTCTGAAGTATACTTTGCTTTATGTCTATTCTTATACATGGGTTAGTCTGGGGAACCATGTTATTCTTAGTACAACACTTTTATACTTACACAGGGTAGCTGCCACCACCCAGACTTTTCATTATATAACAGAACCAATGGAAGGGTTTTGGGTAGTGTGGTAGATGTCTAGGCACGTGAGTAAGTATTATTTTCTGGGAACCAATGTTTAGAAGGAGTAGAGTGGTGATACTCAGATTACTAATTCAATATTATTAACACAGTGAGTGGAGAAGATGCATCTTAGATTCACTCAGGTTAAACAGAACCGCAATTAACTTATTAAATCATCAAACACTTCAAGAGCTTATTACCTCATTAAACACCTCCAAATACTCATTACTTTATTGGACACTGTTCTAGTATTTCTGTGACAAGTAAGATTTAGAAATGCTTACACACTGTCAATAACCCTGGACCCGCAGGTCTTACTTTAACAAGGAACAAATTACCTACTCAATTCGTGGTTAGAACCTCATACTCTCAGGTTATTATTTCATGGGTACTACAGATGAATACATAACACACTGGGCAATTCCACAATTAGTAACATACCATAATTCTTATCACTTCACAAGGAACCACCTGGTACCTTGAACTCTCATTCAGGGGTTCAATACTTAACCTGGGATGACTATATTTCTGCTAGTCATCCCTAAGCATGGATATTAATACGGCTCCATCCATATAACCAAGAACAGTAGGTAGACCATGATCATATGACGGAGTCAGTGAGCCAGAGTTGTTTACAGGCTCGTTCGCTAGCTCGGAGCGCCTGGCCCGGGTAACTGTGAGGAGTGCCTCAGGGTATATATCCCCAGTGTCTCCATAACAAATGAAGATCGCTGTCAGGGGGTCGGTTGTAGACCGACACACGCCAAGGGAGCTGCCGCCTAAGTTGCAGGAAAAGGATTTCCCAGTTTAATCCTGTCGAATTAACGGCATCGTCCAACTCGGCTACCGACCCACGGTAGCCGATGAGTATTCAGCTCAACACACTGGCCTGTAGACGTGGAAGAAGAGTCACGAATGCGTGAATATTTAACTTCACGATACAAAACATACGTCTGGCACCGGTTCAGACGATAGCTAGAGCTCTACTTTACTTGACTTAATTGGCACTGAAGGTACTATGTTGAAACATGAACACTGATATTCGCAAAAATGACTAAGTTAAACTGAGTTAATATGGCGGCGTGGAACACACGTGAACATACCTGTAGACGTGGAAGAAGAGTCACGAATGCGTGATTCTCCCTCGTGTAGAGGTATATACGTGCCCCCGCTGGGCAGCTTGGGCCTCCATATTCATGCCAGAAAGGTCAATCTTACCAACAACATACCTTCTCTACCATGTTGGATCACCGTATATTTAATTATGAACTCCGGTGTTCCGGATCAGGGTAATTTCCTATGTCTATTCATATAATCTAATCAGAGGTTGAGCTTGCCAGGAAAAGGTAGAATATACACGTTGATAACATCAATTCTGCAAGCTCAGGCCTGGAGGCAGACAACGAGCTATTCACAGGGAGACGTTAGATCTTGGAGATTATACCAGTTGACAGAATAGTTCAGGAAATTAATGACTTTCTTAAATAGATAACTGACACTAATTAAACTATAAACATCAGATTCTCTGATGTCGGGGCGACAAAATGATCTAACGCCAGGCGCGATCAGAAACTCATGGATATTCTTAGGGAACGAAACCGATGGGTATTGTTGGTCCTGGCAGACTCAACACTCACTTACTTGACACGTCTTATTAACAATAAGGACAGTTGAAGCGTTCAACACCACTCACAATGGATCTTGAATGTTTCAACTGTAAACAGATATATCTAAGCTGACTCTAAACCAGGGTGTTCTCTCTCACATTCAAATTCATTTTATAGAGAGGTTGGTTTCAGTAAGTCAGAGAAAATGGGATAACGGAGGACTGAGGCGTCTTGAAGTGACGAGAAAACGGACTCCTCAGATGGAGGTGTAGTGGAATTCTCCCCTACAAACGCTGTTTGTCGCTGCCTAGCCGACCCCACCTATTCCCCAGTGTATGCCTCGTGGTCTAGGTCAACCAGCCCCGCCATACACCACGGAGCGGGGGTCAACTGCTAAGCCACGCCTACCCCCGCTATTTAAGACCTGACCTCGTGGTGATCTGCCTCTCTCGCTCTTTTTCTACATACAGCCACAGCCAGCTACACCTCCTCCTCTGCCTGCCTGGCGGCCCTCGCTCCTCCGCCTGCCTGGCGGTCCTCTCTCCCGCTGGCGAGCTTGGCGACCCACAAGCTGTCCTCCTGTGAGCATCCTCACCAACCAGCTCTCTCTACATCACGCTTGTAACCATGCTGCCTTCCCAGCACCAAGCTGCATTGTACATCCAATACAACATGTAAATAGAGAGCACATCGTGAGTTTCCTTTCTCCATCCCATCCTCAGTGAACCAAACAATCTCATACCCCACAGAGGACTCAAAAATACAGCAGAGGTACATGTTTTGTGGGCTATTGAGCGTAATATGAATCATTTGATTTTGGCGTTAACTGACGTGTACGACCGTGGTCGTTACACCAGGACATGATGATAAACTTGACACAGTTTCAGATGATTATCATCATGATGATGTCAAAGATGGTGTTTCCAGCATCCACTCACTGTGTCAACTGATTGTAGTCTGTCACTGATAACGCACAGAGTGCAAGTGAAACCCCTGTAAAACTTGATGGAGGGAATAGTCCTAGAAGATCAAATAGAGTTAGCAGACCTGCAATTAAATTAGACCTCTAATTATCTGAATTGTGAACGGGTCTTTCAAAGCTGTTTAGTTAGGAAGTTATATTTGTTGTGTTCTATTCCCTTCTTCCCTGCCATTTGTAATTCTGTAAGTTTTGTTTATTTAGGATTTGTAGCAGCCATGCTCTCTTTTGAAAGGGAGAAATAGTGTTATATATATATGTATGTTTATATGCTGCCTTTATTGAATATATATATTATATATTATGTTACTTCTTACTAAAGTCAGAAAATGTTTAGGCTTGTGTAAACACGGAATGTATTAGGCACGCGGTAACCAAGAACAGAGAATAATCGCCCAGCCAGACCGACCATGTGCTTGTCATTCTCCCATAAAATAACGCAAGATACTACACTTGAGATTATCAGGGATACCATTGGCAGTCATTACCTGCTGCCTTTGATATTTTATTCACAACCCCACTGTTTTTCCTGTCATATTACCTGCACCATCAGTTGTGTAAGTGTAAGTGTAAGTAACAAAACTGCAGAGGTCTTATTGCAACTATATATTGCGCTAGTCAGGCCGCACCTCGATTATGCGGTTCAGTTCTGGTGCCCCTATTATAGAATGGATATAAATTCACAAGAGTCGGTGCAGCGAAGAATGACAAAAATGATTCCGGGAATTAGAAACCTTCCATATCAGGATAGGTTAAAGAAACTTAACTTGCATTCCCTAGAAAGACGAAGAGTGCGGGGAGATATGATAGAAGTATTTAAGTGGGTGAAAGGAATCAATAAAGGGGATATAGATAAAGTTCTTATAATATCCGAGCAGGATAGGACTCGGAGCAACGGATTCAAGTTGGATAAGTTTAGGTTTAGGAGGGAGATAGGAAGAAACTGGTTCACAAATAGGGTGGTGGACGAGTGGAACAAGCTTAGCAACTTTGTAGTAAGTGCGGGAACTCTGGAAAGTTTCAAAAGGAAGCTAGATAGATTCATGGATGATGAAGAGTGGTAGTAGCTCTCGACAGGAGCTGCCATGCACATGCCAACCGGCCTATTGCAGACTCCTTATTTTCTTATGTTCTTATGTTCTTAACTAGCCCAGTCCAGTTTGTATTTTCAAAATACACAATAATTTAACACTCTGTATATCTGTGACCCCAAAGTGTGTGTAGGTAAGGTCAAACAACAGAGTAAGTCTTTCAAAAAGTCATCTTTCCATGCATATCTAAAATTAACCAACAATGTTGCACAGTTAGATATGTCAGTACTTTCATCAAGTGGGATAGCAAATTCTTCACCAGATTGTAGATGTGAAACCAGCTGGAATTCTACACCCTTTGCAATAGCACTTTTCTGCCGAGACACTGTTGTATCACCGAGAAGGAAGTATTTGATTTGATTTGCAAACTTATCAAGAACTGTACTCACTATATCCAGAGTGGATGGAAGAATAAGTTTATCAGCGTATTTATATGGCACATTTTCTTCTGCCGTGCGATAAGTAACTAAGTATGGTGCCAGTTGTACTTTATCATTATGGGTGGTTGCTTTACTAAGAAATTTTACTGACTACTTCATGTCCTCCTTTCTTCTCTGGAAGTACTCAAGTGGTTTGCCAATGAGTTCTCTGAACGTTTATTGACATAAAGTGTAACATAATCTAGGTACTAATATTCAAATGTTTACCTCCTTAACAGCCCTCTGTCAGCATTAGCCTTCAGTGAGATTGTGGACCTACAGCAGAGTGGTCAAATTGTACCTAACATAACGCAGCAGGTGATTAATGCCATAAGTATTGCCAGAGATCTACGGACTTCATGAACCTCAGTGATGGTCAGTACAAAACTGATAATATGTTACATCAATTTATTTGTCAGTGGCCTAAGATTAAAAATGCTTCGAAAGCATTTGAGGTGGATGTAGGGTAGATGATTAGTGGGTCTCATGTTTTTGACCTGACTTGTTATGTCCCCCAGTTTTTATTAGCTATTCTTTTGTTTGTGGTGGAGGTGGTGTGTGGATTAGTAGAGCCCATGTTATTGACCTGACCTGATGTTATGTAAGGTCACCCATTGTATATAAGCCTCTCTCAGTCCCTGCAAATTGAGTTGCCTTTGAAGATGTCTTGAATAAAGAGAAAACCTAAGGTGCTCCAGTGTCTCGCTGGGAGCCAGCTGGGTGGTTGCTGGAACACTTTACTTCGGATGACACGTTTTTAAATCCCTGCCGACCCAGTGTACACATCAGTATTGGGGGAATGATAGCTCTCTTCACAACCAAATACAAGCCTGATATAAAATATCTGTTGATGCAGCAGCAAAAGTCTCACTCAGAGTAAAATTTGCTTATTTTCCTTTCCTTGATTTTTTTTTTGTTTTATAATATGAATCAAAGCTTTTCATTTCACTCTCACATTTCATATATTGGTTATAAGGTTCAGTTCTATTTATAAATGATGTTATTTTTCAGTTATCTTTTTAAAAACATTGGTATTAATTATTTTTTGAACAGGCTTTTTCTAAAATGCTTTCATTTATTTCACTCTCTCTCTCTGTTATACTTTTGTTAATAGTAAAAAAATTAATACACGTAATGATCAACGGGACTCCTCCTTTCTTCTAAAATGAAGGTCCATTATTATTGTCACGTAATTAATTAATTTTACCTCTTGTGAATTACATAAGATCATCAAGATTCGTCTTACTGATGTGAAAGTGTAAACCAATGTAGGACTTTTAATGCTAGACGCGATTGTATTTTTTTTTTTTTTTTTGAAAACTCAATTTCCACTGAGTTGGAGGGTACAGCCCAGGTCAAGAGGCCTACTAACCACAAAATCATTGCCATATGACAAAGCTTTTATTTTTTTTTTTTTTACGGAGTTGTGGTCATGGCTGTGATAAAGGCCAACCTGGGAGTGTAGTACTGTGATTTTAGGTAAATCAGTTCATAGTGTCATCAGTGACCGCAGAAGGGACTGCAAATAACTTAAAGTGAATACATATCAAGCTGGTAAGGACCACTGTCAGCCTATTCGTGTCATAGGTGCCACAGAGGCTTTAAATTTTATTTTGTTGTGTGCTTTCTCATGGACTGAAACTGTGTCTATAATACAACACTCACAGGGAGATACAGTGTATACAGTGACAGATCATAGTGTCATCAGTGACCGCGGAAGTTGTAAATAACTTAAAGTGAGCGCTAACTGGCAAACAAGCTGGAAAGACTCCGTGCCAGCTAAAACCAAGTCGCGTTATAGGGGCCACAGAGACTTTAAATATAATTTTGTTTGTGTGCTTTCTCAAGGACTGAAACTGTGCCTACAATACACCATTCACAGGGAGATAGAGTGCACACAGTCGCAGAAGACAACTCTATAGGCAACAGAGAGTAGCTAAGTACTCTTCTTTTTTTCTTTTTTTTCTCTCTTTGCTTTTTTTAAATAGGTGTAGATCTACACAGTCTGCCCCCCCCCCCCACGACAACAACAACAACAACCATGAGTATGAAATGTGATTACTGCAGGGAGACGTCGGATATGGAGGATACAGGCCTGACTAATGCAACGTTTAGGACCTTACTAACTGCCGTAAAGCATGATTGCTGTTGCTGGTATTGCCCTGACTGCATAGTCAAGGTGAATGAGGCAATTGCAAGCCATAAGGGAACGAGTTCTCTAGGGACGAAAATGGATGAAGCTGGAGCCCTGCTGGTTGCCAAACTGGAGCAAGATGGGAAAGAGATCCTTGCTAAGACTGAGGAAGTAGCGGATAGAATGGAGGTGGTTGCTAAGATGAGTTATGCTGACATATTAGCAGGGCCACGGGAAAGGGAGGGGAGTAATGCAGGATCAGAACAGGTTCTACAGCAGATTGGGATTCTGAAGAAGTGTGTCGAAAAAATTAAAATTAACGGACCTACTGTTAGGGGAGAGGAGGAACAACGGGAATGTTTCCAGCGCAGGAACAATGTAATAGTTTTTGGAGTCCCTGAGAGCCAGGCGTAAGGAACTAAGAGTAAGGTAACACACGATAAGATGCTGTTTCAACATATTTGTACAGAGGTTCTGAAGATTCCATCAACCCATCAGGATGTGAGGAAGTTGGGATAAAAGCAGGGGGATGAGCCTCGCCTCCTCAGGATCACACTAGCAAGCGGAAAAGAGAAATGACAGATTATTCGGCAGGCAAAAAATTTAGCAAGGAGCTAGGCATTTCGGGATGTATTCATTCACCCAGATCGCACGGTAATGCAGAGGGAACAGCACGAGAAGCTCCTGCAGGGCTTGAAGCAGAAGAGGGAGGAGTCAAGGAGGAGCGGGGACAGGTGTACATGGGTTATACAGGTACTCAGGGGGAGGGTAGTGGAAGCAAGTGTGCCGACACAGGGCCAGGGGGCAGCAGTGCACCGTCCACCCACTCTACCCCCCCACCCGGGAGGTGGCACCAGCTCCTCCTACCGGACAGGAGGAGGCGAGCGCCTTGTAAACAATGACATTTCTAACCACACCCTGCAAAATACAGTGTACTTAGCAAATGCTGCAGCTTCTGAGAATGGAGGGGGGGGGGGGGGGGTAATACTAAGAGCAGAGACGTTACCGAGAACAAATTTTGGCTTGAATGTCATGTACACTAATATTGACACGTTCCTTGATAAGAGAGAGGAGTTTGAAACACTACTGAAGGTACACCAACCAGATATTTTAGGAGTTGTAGAACTGTTATACAAGAACAGGAGAATCGACCCGGAGGAATGTGAGTGCAGTATTGCTGGATATGCCTCATTTACAAACCTTTCTCAAGAAACTTGCAAGAGGGGTGTGGTTATTTATGCTAGGCAAGACCTTGGAGCCAGCCAGGCGAGGGTACAGGGAGAGGATGTTTTTGAAGAGTCCAAGTGGTGTAAAATTAAACTAAAGGGAAGGGATTCACATATTGTTGGTGTGAGGGCGCGTGTTTTTTCCACACCTACACCACTCTCATCTTACTTACTTCTCTTATCTTAGTTCTTACTCTTCCTCGGTTCTGTCACCTATTCTTTTGGTAGCATGGTCGAGGGTCTAGGCACATGTGTATGGTAATTCTGGTATGAAGTCACTTGGACGGAAATAAAGGTAAAATACTGTGGGAGAAATGAATACACCGAAAGTACTCTAAAAACAAATTTATTAATATGAAATCAAAGGGAAAAAGGTATATGTTTAATCATATAACTACCAGGCTCAACTCCTGGGCTTATTGCAGACTCAGTACTTTTTTCTTTACTTATTTTCTTATTACTTGTTTTCTTATTTCTTTGCTCAACAGTAATTGCTCAGATCTTACACTCTTACTGCACACAACCTTACAGGTGTTACATTACATGGCATAGCAGGACCAGTTCCTTGGCCCTACTCACAATACATAGTACATGGCACTCATTGTAGATTACTTTACTCAACATCCAAGTGGTACCTCTCAGTACAGTTACAAGACCTTACTCAACATACACGTTAATAATGAAATCAGCAGATACCTGGGTTCACTACCCAACATGGGATAATTATTTCCAACTAATTATCCCTAACATACATGTTACTGTATGTATATTATGTATGCTGGATTATATATCATGTATGTATATTATGTATGTGCTCCATTTATGTATTATTTATTCAGCCTAGCTAGCAGCGTGTGGCAATGTTATTACCATATCCCACATGCCTAATTAATGTGCCTGGCGACGTATGGAAGCTGCTAATGTATCACTTGCCATACGTCGTCTATAGCGGTTGACAGAGGAGCCTAGCCGGGGAGAGTGCTGCTTCCCTTTGTGTACATACTCTTATCCAGTAAACCGAACCTACAAAACTATACAGGTGTTTGTGTTCTCTCCTGTATATAGAACTTATTATTCAGAACCTAACATGGCGCAGTGATCCGATCTTACTGGATAATTACGAGTGAAAGTGCAAACTTTGTGGGGAAGCCGGCTTTTGGACTCTCTCCTTGGGTCAACTCCCGCCTCCTCGAAGAATTTCGCAACTTTGAGCAGTGTCAGTGACAGTGATTTTCTGTGAAGTGTTTAGCGCATTGTGTGTTTCGTGCCATTCATGTGTGACCTTGTTCTAAAGGATTCCCAAGGTATACGGCACGTTCTGGGCATTTGTAAGGAGTAGAGTTCAGTGCACCCGTCTCTGACCGCATCCTGAGGGTAACTGGACTGACTGGGAGTCGCCGCGCCTCTCCCTCCACCCCCTCACAGCGTCGTCTCCACACCCCTTCACAGCTCGAGGAGACCGCTCTCACCTCCCGGGACACCCACACACACATGTACTAACACTCGCTGACCGCGCGGCTTCTTTATTTATATTTTATATATATAACCTACTTATCTGTGTATTTAATTAATTTTTTGTCTGAAATCTTGTTGATACGACGGGCTGACCAGTCAACACTGATTTAAGACATAGTACACAGATGAAGTAGTTATGTCTCATGCCTTACGTAGCCGTGGACCCAGCGCCTGGATGAGTCAGGCGGATGATAGCCCCGCAGAGATGGATGACCAGGCCGGCCACGACGCTCCAGCCCCCACAACATCGCGCAGTCCCTCACCTCAATATTCAGCGTTGTCTCCAGAGATAATTGCTTTACTGAAGTTTATGAGAGATGAGAAACGCGAGGATGAAGCTCACAGACGTTTGGCGGATGAGCACAGAAGGCAAGCAGAGGCAGAACGAGACCACCAACGGAGATTGGAAGACAGTGAACGGTTTGAAGCCTTGATATCTCGCCTCACTGTTAACCAAGCCCCTGGCTCTAACACTGCCTCGGTACTGACTGGTTCAGATACCTCATCCATGCTTCCTTCACGCCCCCAGCCCCACCTAAAGCAGCAGCTCAAACACCGCCCATCTTGAAGCCTGATGTGAATTTCCAGACTTTTCGTGAATGGCGGCGACGGTGGACTGATTATTCTACAATGGTGGATCTCCAGAGTTTGTCACAGCCTAAACAACTCATCCAGCTGCGTATGTGCCTGTCCTTGGAAATTCAGCGTGTCTTGGAACATACGTTGCAGGTACCCCCAACCTCTTCGCTGTCTGTAGAGGAGGTACTGGACGTTCTACAACGGCACATCAAAGGACAGCAGAATGAAGCTCTGCGCAGGAGGGAATTGTTTAGCTGCAGACAGACGGAGGGTGAGTCCTTTGAAGCCTTTTACGTACGTCTCAAGAGAGCCTCGGAAGAGGTAGATATATGTCCAGGCCACCACCAGCAGTGCGAGGAGACCCAGTTGAAGCAGGTGATCCTGATGGGTGTTAAGGACGAGGAACTTGTCCAACGCCTCACCTCCCTCGACTCTTCCTCTTCTCTTAAGGATGTGTCGACGATATGTCGCTCCTATGAGGCTGCCAGGTGTGCCACCTCTGCCATCCGTGCTCCCCCTACAGCTGTACGCGCTGTGTCCCGGTACAAGAAGGACAAGAAGTCCGTTCCTACGCCTTCGTCCACCACGTCCACGCCCGGTTTATTTTGCAACAACTGTGGTAAGCAGCACGGAACACAGGTGTGTCCAGCTGCTCAGTCTACCTGCAACAGTTGTGACCGTAAGGGCCACTGGTCACTCACAGTACGGTGCCCAGCCAAACGCGTCCAGTGCAATGTGTGCGGTCGTCTGGGCCACTATGACAAGTGTTGCCCTTCCAACATACCCAAGGGACCGCGTCGGCGGAAGCTTCAGCCCCCTTCCACCAGAGAGGGCCGCCCACAGTCTTCCAATCAGAGGCACGACGACTCCTGACAACGCTCGAGCCACATTAGGAATGTGTGCTCCCCCCCGCGTCCCAGGACCAAAGTCCCCCAGTACATCAGTGTCATTGTGACCTACCGCAGTGCGTCATCCTGTCTTCAGATGTTGCCCGACACCGGCGCTGATGCTACAGTCATCGGTCCCCAGCATTTGCAATGCTTGGGGCTCTCTCCAAGTGATCTAGGACCGCCCCCCAAGGATCTCCGCTTTATGGCAGATGGTTCACAGATGACCCCGGCCCTGGGTTCACTCCAAGCACAAGTCACCTTTGGCAACAGGTCGTGTCAAGCCTGGATTGATGTGCATAACGGTGTCCAGACTCCTTTGCTGTCCTACAGACATTGTCAGGAGTTGGCCATCATCTCCCAGGACTTCCCCAAACCTATTCTTGAGGTAAAACACGCCAACAGGGTGCAAAAAGGGAGCAGCAACGACCCTGCTGCCGCCCTACCCCTGCCTCTTGCCAGTGACACCTCTCCTTCGGATGCTCGGAAGTACTTCCTGAAGGAATTCAGCGACGTTCTGGTGACCAAGTCCGCTCTGGAATCCAAGCCTCTCAAGAAGATGGCAGGTCCCCCCATGAGGATCCACCTGAGGGACGACGCGAAGCCATTCGCTATTTACACCCCTCGACTGGTTCCCCTGGCCTTCCGCGAGGCGGTCAAAAACGAGCTGGACTCCATGGTCGCCCAAGAAATTATTGTACCAACCGGCGATGACCCGTCTCCATGGTGTCACCCGATGGTTGTCGTCGCAAAACCTAAAGGTGGTGTTCGGATCACCACTGACCTTTCCAAGCTCAACAACCAGGTGTCTCGTCCTGCGCACCCTTCTCCCACGCCCTTTGCAGCTATACGCAGTGTGAACCCGAAGGCGCGCTTCTTCACGACGATGGACGCCCTGTGTGGATACTGGCAGATAGAGCTTGCCGAAGAAGACCGACCACTCACAACTTTCATCACCCCGTATGGACGTTACAGTTATTGCCGTGGCCCCATGGGATTCGCCGCTACAGGAGACGCTTTCTGTCTTCGAGGTGATATGGCTCTACAAGGTCTGGCAAACTGCGTGAAAGTGGTCGACGACATACTCGTGTACGATGAGGATTACATGGATCACCTCTGCCGTATCTACGAGGTACTCAACAGGTGTCGGAAGCACGGCATTACCCTAAATGCCGACAAGTTTGTTCTGGCCAGCTCTTCAGTTGACTTTTGTGGGTACACCCTCTCAGGGAATGGTATCGCAGCTGACCCGGAAAAGGTCCGCGCCATCACGGATTTTCCCACCCCTGCCAACCTGACCGACTTGAGGTCCTTCATCGGTCTCGTCAACCAGTTAGCAGAGTTTTCGTCGGACATCTCCGCAGCTGCTCAACCACTTCGCCCCCTGATGAGCCCCAAGAGGACATTCCTGTGGACCCCCGACCACGACAAGGCCTTCCAGCAAGTGAAACAGGCCCTGTCTCGTCCACCTGTCCTCGCCACGTTTGACCCAGCCTTGCCGACAGTTCTGCAGACAGATGCCTCACGCTTGTATGGCGTGGGATACGCCCTACTGCAGGATCATGGTGGAGGGCAGTTCCGGCTCGTCCAGTGTGGCTCGCGTTTCCTCTCTGACACTGAGACGCGCTACGCCACTATTGAGTTGGAGCTGTTGGCCGTGGTTTGGGCGATGTCCAAGTGCAGGTTTTACCTCATAGGCCTGCAACACTTTCACCTAGTGACCGACCATCGCCCGCTTGTCCCGATCCTCAACCACTACACGCTAGACGCCGTTGAGAACCCTCGCCTCCAGCGTCTGAAAGAGAAGCTCTCGGCGTACATCTTCACTGCAGTGTGGCGTGCTGGCAAGGAGCTCTGCATCCCTGATGCCTTATCCCGCTCTCCTGTCAGCCGCCCTACTCCAGAAGACCATGTACTCGACGCCGACCTCGCTCTCTCCGTCAGGACTGTGGTCACTCTCCATGCTGTCCAATCCCTTCGTTCGGACCTGTCACCAGATGACGACAAGGCAATGGAGGACCTTCGAACAGCGGCCCGAGACGACCCTTCCTACGTCCGACTTGTCGAGTGTGTGAGGAATGGATTTCCTAGCAATCGCTACGATCTTCACAACACCCTGCTCCCGTATTGGAAACTCAGCGATGAACTCTACTGCGACGGAGACCTTGTTCTGTACGGAGCACGTGTAGTTGTCCCTGCTGCATCACGTCCCCACGCCTTGGCTCGCCTTCACGACAGTCACCGCGGAGCTGAGGCCACCAAACGACGTGCACGACAGACTGTGTTCTGGCCCGGCATCAACTCCGACATCTCCAATGTTGTCCGTGCGTGTGAGCCCTGCCAAGTATTACAACCCAGCCAGCAGCAGGAACCCTTCATGAGTGACAACAACCCCACCCGCCCCTTTGAGTCTGTGTCGGCCGACTTTTTCTGTGTGTCAGGAAAGTCCTTCCTCGTTATCGTCGACCGTCTCTCTGGTTGGCCGGTTGTCATCAAGTGCGGTAATGACACGACGTCTGCCGCCACCATCAGCAAGTTCCGCCACTACTTCCGTGACGTGGGCGTTCCTGTACGCCTGCGAGCCGACGGAGGGCCTCAGTTCACAAGCCGGGACTTTGCTGTGTTCCTTGACTGATGGGGAGTCCGGCATGTGTTGTCATCGCCCCATTACCCGCAGTCCAACGGCCACGCTGAGGCTGCTGTCAAATCCCTGAAGCACCTCATCCTTAAGGTGGCCCCTTCTGGGAACATTGACTGCGAGGCCTTCGACAGGGGTCTTCTTGAACTCCGCAACACACCTAACTACACCGGACGCTCCCCTGCCCAGGTTTTGTATGGACGCCCCCTTCGTTCTTGTGTCCCTGCTCACCCTCAATCCTTCTCCAAGGAGTGGCAGGCCAAGACAGAGGATTGTGATCGCCGAGCCGCCGAACGTGTTCAGGACGTCGTCGCCCGCTACAACGACCACGCCCACTCTCTCCCCAGGTTGAGTGTCGGCACCCAAGTCCGTGTTCAGGACCCGACCTCCCTACGTTGGGACAAAGTAGGCGTAGTTATGGGTCTCGGCAGGTCACGGGACTACCAGGTGCGGTTACCCAGTGGTCGTGTGTGGTGGAGGAACCGCCGTTTTCTCCGACCGGTAACAATGCCTTCTGCTGGCCCCGCCACCAGTGTTGAGTCCCATACCCTTCCCAGTGATGAAGTCCCTCGACGCTCAGAACGGATCCAAAAGAAAAGGTCCGCTCAAGACTTTGATATGAGCGTATAGGGGGGAGGGAGGTGTATGTATATTATGTATGCTGGATTATATATCATGTATGTATATTATGTATGTGCTCCATTTATGTATTATTTATTCAGCCTAGCTAGCAGCATGTGGCAATGTTATTACCATATCCCACATGCTTAATTAATGTGCCTGGCGACGTATGGAAGCTGCTAATGTATCACTTGCCATACGTCGTCTATAGCGGTTGACAGAGGAGCCTAGCCGGGGAGAGTGCTGCTTCCCTTTGTGTACATACTCTTATCCAATAAACCGAACCTACAAAACTATACAGGTGTTTGTGTTCTCTCCTGTATATAGAACTTATTATTCAGAACCTAACAGTTACAACACTCTCTGTGGACATATACTTCCAGGGTGTGTCCCAGGGTAGAACACTGAGATTCACGACCGTTGTTATTGTGTGTGGTAGCCAGACACATGGCGAGTCTGGGGTCTGGCCCAACGATGCAGTGGAGCACATTAATCAGGCCGCATCGGTGCCATCGTTTCATATATGGTCCCTGCTGGGTATCTACTACATCCGGAGCAGTTGTTGAGCGATGCAAGAATCACAATGGGATCTGGAACAAACGTTGGACAGCGGCGTCAGGGGACGGACTGGGAAGCATGACAACACAAACAACTCTCTTGTCTAGACGACGAACATATTTACATTATATTACTTCTCTTACACTGGGTGAATGACAATTCAACTGTTAAAGCATGAACACTGATGAACACTGACATTCACTACAATTGACTGAATTAACTGAATGGCTACACATAAACATACCTGGAACAAACGTTGGAGAGCGGCGTCAGGGGACGCTAGTCCTGTGCGATGCACGGGTATACTGTATATATCCCTCAGTTGCCAGTGATCGCTACTCACGCAATGACAATATCACAAACAAACTAACTGTTACTCATTCAAAGATGACCCTCAGTTGACAAAGGTCTGGCGAATTACTGGAGTTGATATACACAGACTAATTCAAGATTGAGCTTCCCAGGAGAAAGTGGAATAAACAACGCATTGATAACTGTCTTCACAAAGGCGGGACTCTGGGAGGGAACAAGTGTAGCGTCGTTGGGGAAAAACACGTCTTCTTCTCAGGGGTCGCTAACCCACTCATGTTTTGCGGTCGTGGAGTTTAATAAGAATCATTAGTTAAATAGATCAGCAGTCAACGTGACCATGACAAAGCTCTCCCGTTTCCCGAGATTCTTATCAAGCGCTAACTTTCACTAAACATGTACAGTTATTACACAGATTCTTTAAACAACTGTTACCTTTCGTCACGGTTTCTCACTACATACACTCGTAAAACACATCAGGACTATTACAGGTCCCTGGTACAAAAGCATACAAAATAAAACAATGGTTACATACATGGGATAAACGGTAGCAAGAAAAAATCTATTATCATACACAACATGGCATAGGGAAACAAAATACAAGTAATTAAACATACATAGGAGAATAATGTAACAATAAAGAAAAAGCATAAAAATGGGGTTACATACATAACAAAAATATTTGTCTCACAATACACACTCTGAAGATACAGTTTCTCATATCAAAGTTCAAAGAGGAGACTGATCAAATGCTTACTCTGTACTGCGCACATCATTGTCATTCCTAAAAATCCCATTTAATTCATATTACGCTATATAACATTCAAATCCACCGCTTGTAGAACCTCAGAAAACGGTAAACATTGATAAAGGACAACTCACCTACTCAATGTTCCAAGACCATGTGTTGTATTGTACCCAGGTACAGTTATATCATATTAAGTGTATGTATTCATAGCATTAAGGAGAATTCAGGGTATGCATAAGATGAATGTTAAAGTCCAGTTGAGCCGGACTGGTGTACTGTAAGACTAAGTGTGGATCAGGGTTTGAAGGTCATACTATTTACGTCTGTGAGCGTGTACCGAACATAACTTACACAGATATCATATGAAAATACATAAGAACAATGATCTGGAAAAAGGATAAATGTATCAGAACTATGTGGGGAGTTGGAAGTGATCCAGAAACTATACTTGAAAGGAAATATCTTGTATGCGTTGGTATGAACTTAATACACCTCGTATCCTCACGTGACATATACCCACGATAGGTACAGTGATCAGAGAATCTTATGTCTGTATTCAAATAGTGCAAGGTGTGAGAGGAGGATCCCTCATTACAGTTTTAAGTGAAGTTGATACACCCCCGCCATGAACATTCAGCCTTTGTTTCAAGGGGCGTCATGTACCCGCCTTGGGTGCCACGTGATATTATAACCCCATGAATTTTCCCACGAACTAGCAAACCAAGACCTTACCTTAGTGAGTAATTTAGGATTAAAATATGTGTTTATAAGGCATGATTGACAATATACCGAAAAGTGTTCAGGTGAGAACCATAAGAAACAAAAGTGAAAATTAAGGATTGGAAACTGTAGGCCTATGTGATGAGGAGAGGCGGGGCAATGCCCTGTCTTCTTCGTTCTACCGTCACCTAGCGGGCTATATCCCGCCCTATAATTAAGGTTTATAAATAGAAGTTATTACAGTTTAAAGCTTTGCCGGATATATAAGTGTAATAGGAATGTGTTCAGGGGTGGGATAACCGCCCGTCAAACATTATTTCCGAGTCTTCCTCGTTCTACCGTCACCTCAGGTTCCATGTGGTCAGAGTGCCTTGCCGCCCGGCCGCCATTATCCCTTTGAGCGTCACAACAGGTGGTGACTACTCCCCGCTATGCCAATCCACTGTGAACCTGTGGATTTCCAGAGCACCACTCCAAATGAATAGTCACAAATAAGGAGACCGTGAGAAACTTTGCGGTCGTCACTTGGAGCGACCTATAATACCAGGCGTAGAAATAGTGCTGGTATGTCTCTAGGTGAAGCCCTCGTCTTTACCCAACGAGGGCGGTGTGCGAACGAGGTGCCTGTTGTGTATACCTAAAAGTCACAAGGAGTCCCATACTTGCAGGTATGGAGTGTAACATGTGTGTTGAGATGGTGCTACTATGTATGATAACCGACGGTGCTATATTCCATACAGGTGGAGCAGTCTGATGTGTTAAGGGATAGTGTAAGAAGGAATGACCGAGGTAGGGTGGTCACAGATTGTTATGCAATAAGTAGGTGGATGACACGCCATCAATGTAAGAGTCTGGGGCCCATCTGGGTAACCACATTTCCGTTGTTCTTCTGAGGAAGGCCAATTCATGTATATGTTTTTTACCAGTATGTTTTATAAAGAATAAATCAATTAAGGCATGTTATGGTTTCACCCTTCTTTACCCTTATCGATCTGGTCAATGGAAAACCTAACCCAATGCCTAGTCCACTCTGCACGCTACCTAACGAGCTACATGCTGTCCAGAGGGGGTCTGGTGGCAGCAACCCTTAGAAATTAAGATTAGAGTTAAGTTATCCCCTTAGACTTAGTGACCCCAGAATCTGGCAATATAACTCGACACCACTGAGATTTAACTTAGACTTCTCAAGCTAGGACGTAAATGAACAGACCCCATCAAGTCGAAGGAATGACATGTTTGGCTTTAAACTAAAGAGCCATGTCCTACTCGCAAAAGGCAGCAACCTTCGAAGGATCCCGAACGAACGGAGATTCCCAAGAATACATGCACATCCTAACGGTCCTTATGGGAGTACAACCAAACCTAAAACTATCTGTACTTATGGCATTTGCTATGTGGTGAAATCAGCGCCATTGTCGAGGCCTGACTCTACCTAAAAGTCACGAACATTACTCCTATACACACCCACAATAAGCCTAGCTAGGACTTTACTGGCAAAACTTGAGAACTCTCAACTGGTATCTTTACTCTACTAGTAACAGATACCCATCAGATGATTGCATAACTGCCAATCCATCTTCCAATCTCGGTGTCTACTGCACTTGACAATCCCCATCTAAAAAAAAATCAAAGAAATAAAATCACAAACACCTACATACTCACAAACATTGCCAATACAACACATTCCACAACTCACATGGCAAACAACGTACTCACTTACCAGTTGTACTTCTCAATTGCAACACAAGTATGCAAAACATCACTCTTCACCATGCACATCAACAATCAATGCATTCCAGTCAAAGTCTACAGCCCTTTAAAGAAATCTTGGTAACACTGATGCTCGTCTCTCACATAACTAGCAAGAGAGGCATTCCACACTCTTCTTTTCTACACTTCCTTGCCCATCAGGCCATGCACCTGATGAAGCAACTGGTGGTGAGACCCGGGTGTCATTCCTGAGAATGAACATGTCTCCACCCTCATACTTCTCAAGTCTACACATCAACTTACTGGACACAGGTTCTGAGCTGACTGCCCTGAACTGTTCTCTTGTGACTGCCATCATGCCTTGAGGTCACAACAACTGCACTACACAACACGGGCACAGTGCACACTTTCAAAAACAAACGGATTACTGCCTAACTGTCCTTCTAATACATGAAAACACTTGAAATACTGGCTCAAAATACTGCTCAAATTACTACTCAACTTATTACTCATTACCCGTAGCGATAATACTGGAATGTGAACTTGTACTTTACTGCTTCACTGATGAATACATGAGAAAAACATCACTGTTCTCTTTAGTCACTTTCCAAGACAAACTTACTGTGCACACTCAAACAATGTTACTTGTTATTGTCAATCTTTGTAGGGTGCAACACTGTATTAACTCTTCCGGAATTACACTGTACTCTAGCAAATCAAACTTAAAAAAGAATCATAGACATTTCCATTAATGAGAGTCACGCTCACAAAAATATAGTGGTAATACTGTAATACTTTACGAGACTGTCCCCTCGGTACTCAACAAATATTCACTGTCTGTTTAATTGCAATGATTTCAACACTGTTATCACTTCACAATGTACTCTGTTGTACTCACAAATGAGGGGTCCTTACATGTACTTTCACCAATCAGTTTTCAAAGATTGCGTTCTTTTACAGATGTCCATATCACCACAGAGTCCTCAACCCATCAAAATAATTGCTGAAATTATACATGTATTAGTTCTCAAATAAACATAAAACACACTTAATGACAATGCCTGTCAGTCTATACTGCTAGAACTAATACCCTATGCACTAAAATCATAAACTAATAGAAACAACATAAAAAATACAATGTACTCGGAGATATATAACAACACGTGGTATACAAAAAAATTCACTTGTCATAACTGACATCAACTTATAACTAAAATACTTCCAATTGAAATCAAAACAAATACAGTACCTCCAAAATATGTCACAATTTCAAATAACACTCAGTTACATAACCTTAGTACAATTACGGCCTTCCGGTACACTCAGAAATCAACACTGTCCACAACACTCTTAACACGGCACATGTTCAATGTCCCTCATTGTCTGTAAATAACAAAGTATTCACTCAAGTGATCACAACAATTGCTATGGTACCAGTGCAGAAAGGCACCCAAAAAAAATTACCTTGGCATACAACCAACACTTTTCTGAGATTTCCCACAAAGACTGCAACAAATTTAGGTACCTAACCTCTGTTTCTCAGACACTTCTCAATACAGTACTTTGAACTTTACAATTATCCACATTTCAAAGTATACTTTACTTTAAAACAGATTTCTAATTTTTTCGAGGCAATGTTCTAACCTAACTCCAAGTAAAGTATTTGCCGTGAACTGTTATCAATTTCTCCGTAACCTCCAAAAAAATTTTGCACAGAATTACAAACCATACTGTCCACTGGAAAAATCACAGAACAAGATTATTAGCAGTCTGAAATATTCATTAGTTACAGTGAAATGATTAGGTACCTGCACGGAGAAATGGTTATTAAAATCACACTTAAAAAAAATTACCCACAGTATCACATTTATTCCTCCTGACATTGATACCATATAACTTACATCCCAGCTGCACACCTCGCGTGTTATTTCCACACCTACACCACCCTCATCTTACTTACTTCTCTTATCTTAGTTCTTACTCTTACTCGGTTCTGTCACCTATTCTTTTGGTAGCATGGTCATTCTTTTGGTAGCATGGTCGAGGGTCTAGGCACATGGGTATGGTAATTCTGGTATCAAGTCACTTGGACGGAAATAAAGGTAAAATACTGTGGGAGAAATGAATACACCGAAATTACTCTAAAAACAAATTTATTAATATGAAATCAAAGGGAAAAGATATATTTTTAATCATATAACTACCAGGCTCAACTCCTGGGCTTATTGCAGACTCAGTACTTTTTTCTTTACTTATTTTCTTATTACTTGTTTTCTTATTTCTTTACTCAACAGTAATTAGTCAGATCTTACACTCTCACTGCACACAACCTTACTGGTGTTACATTACATGGCATAACAGGACCAGTTCCTTGGCCCTACTCATAATACATAGTGCATGGCACTCATTGTAGATTACTTTACTCAACCTTCAAGTGGTACTTCTCAGTACAGTTACAAGACCTTACTGAACATACACGCTAATGATGAAATCAGCAGATACCTGGGTCCACTACCCAACATGGGATAATTATTTCCAACTAATTATCCCTAACATACATGTTACAACACTCTCTGTGGACATATACTTCCAGGGTGTGTCCCAGGGTAGAACACTGAGATTCACGACCGTTGTTATTGTGTGTGGCAGCCAGACACATGGCGAGTCTGGGGTCTGGCCCAACGAGGCAGTGGAGCACATTAATCAGGCCGCATCGGTGCCATCGTTTCATATATGGTCCCTGCTGGGTATCTACTACATCCGGGGCAGTTGTTGAGCGATACAAGAATCACAATGGGATCTGGAACAAACGTTGGACAGCGGCGTCAGGGGACGGACTAGGAAGCATGACACACAAACAACTCTCTTGTCTAGACAACAGACATATTTACGTTATATTACTTCTCTCACACTGGGTGAATGACAATTCAACTGTTAAAGAATGAACACTGATGAACACTGATATTCACTTCAATTGACTGAATTAACTTCTTTTTTTTTTTTTTTACAGGAATTAGCCCACCCAGGCACAGGTCACTGACCCACATCGGGGCCTGGGGGGCGAAATAATAATAATAATAATAATAATAATAATAATAATAATAATAATAATAATAATAAAGAACCACAAGGAAACACAAAATGAAAAAAAATCAAAAGTGAGGAACAATATATGCATGTTGTGTTGTCAATAGTAAGAGAAACAATTGAGACCCTGCAGTTGTGTGTAAATGAGGCAGAAAGTCAGATCAGCAACCTGGGACTTGGTCACAATTTTCGTGATGCCATGTGGCAGCAAGATCTACCATAGACAACACATTATGCTTCCAATATCTTCCCAGGCGGTAGTACCTCCCTGTTTGGTAGGTGCCTAATACCTACTACCTATCTGAATGGCTACATATAAACATACCTGGAACAAACGTTGGAGAGCGGCGTCAGGGGACGCTAGTCCTGCGCGATGCACGGGTATATATATCCCTGAGTTGCCAGTGATCGCTACTCACGCAATGACAATAATCACAAACAAATTAACTGTTACTCATTCAAAGATGACCCTCAGTTGACAAAGGTCTGGCGAATTACTTGAGTTGATATACACAGACTAATTCAAGATTGAGCTTTCCAGGAGAAAGTGGAATAAACAATGCATTGACAACTGTCTTCACAAAGGCGGGACTCAGGGAGGGAACAAGTGTAGCGTCGATGGGGAAAAACACCTCTTCTTCTCAGGGGTTGCTAACTCACCCATGTTTTGCGGTCGTGGAGTTTAATAAGAATCATTAGTTAAATAGATCAGCAGTCAACGTGACCATGACATCGGGTGTATCTATAGATCCCCAAACTGTGGCCCACTAGATCAAAGGAACTTAAGTGCCTTAATAGACAACTCAGCGATCCTCAACCCTACCCACCTCCTTATCATGGGGGACTTTAACTATGGCGACATCGACTGGAGAAACGAGTCCACCTCAAATGACTTGAATAACCATGCGACTCGTTTTGTAGAAACTCTGAGAGATAATTTTCTGTTCCAACATGTTAGAGACCCGACACATTACAGAGGGGAGGAAACACCCAAGCCACTTGACCTCATCATAACAAACGAGGAGGATATGGTGTCCAAACTGGGACACCTTGCCCCAGTTGGCACCAGTCACCATATAGTGTTGTCATTCAGATTTAACTGTTACCTAGTTCAGGATAAGGCCAGGCCAAGGTGCAAATGTTACAAGGGAAATTACAATGGGATGAGGGGAAGAGATGAGGGGAAGAGATGAGGGGTATCAACTGGCCTGACTCGTTAAGGTACAAGAATGCAGACACTACCCTGAATATCATAACTAGTAAAGTGACAGATTTGATCGATAAATATGTACCCAAGACCAAACCCAGTGCTTCTAGGAATACGAGGGGATCCCTACACATGAACCATGCGGCGGTCGACAAAATTAAGAAGAAACCCCAGAAATTCAAGACGTTGGTTGGGTGAAGCGATGAGCAAGACAGGAGGATGTATGCAAGAGCCAAAAACCAAGCAACGATAGAGTGTAGAAGGGCTGAAAAGGAGTTCCAGAGGCTGGTTGCAAGCGAGGTCAAGTCAAACCCAAAGTTGTTTTACCTCTATGCAAAGTCAAAATTGAAAACGCGAGATGGAGTATCAGACCTGAGGCTGGTGGATGGTAGTTACGCAGATTCTGACCAGGATGAAGCTGAGGCATTGAACAGCTTCTTTTCCTCGGTGTTCACAAGGGAGGATGCGATTAACCTTCCTGCGTTTGAGGACAGACGGCTCGACACAGCACTGACCCACATTGTGTTCACAGAAGAGGGTATTAGAAATAAACTGTCCAGGCTAAAGGTCCATAAGAGTCCCAGCCCTGACATGGTGCATCCTAGAGTGCTAAGAGAGTTGTGCAATGAGCATTCCGAGCCCATGAAGATCTTGTTTTGTAAATGCCTGGATGAACAAATGGTCCCCAGTGAATGGAAAGTGGCTAATGTGAATCCTATCTGCAAGAAGGACGATCGTCACTCCACGAACAACTATAGACTGGTGAGCCTGACCAGCTGTCACATGCCTGTGGCGCTCGGGAACGCGCCTGGCGTGAGGCTTGTGTTCACGTTTCCATTTCACGCAAGCTATTAATAATTTGTTTATTGTACTTATTATATTATTATTGCTCTTAGTTATTTAGGTTAATTGTATATTTATGTATGTTATTAATATGCATCATTGTCTTACTCTGTTAAGTTCAAATCAAGAGAGTATTAATTAATTATATAGAAAATCTAGCAAATGTCTGGATCACGCGAGTTGGGCGCGCTCCTCTGCCCCTCTCTGCGCGTCCCCACGCCACCGCAGTAGTGAAAAAATCCGTGGCATAGGTTAGACGTGTCCATTCGTTCTCCAGCCTTGACCCTTTGTCTAGTGCATTATCCAGTCTTCTGCAATGCCCTAGGGGTATCAGGTATTAGTGACACGTTTAGTTAGGCCTAGGAAGGGATCCTGGTGGTATGGAATCTCCTGTTTGGTAGGGATAATCATTTTGTAGTGATTGTTGTATGTACGTGTTTCGTATGTCTTGTGTAATATAGTAATGCTAAGTAATATTTGTTTGGTCTAACTCCTTACAGTATATCTACGTCCTTCCGGCATTACTCTTATTTTATTATACAATTACTTATTCCCTTAAATTCAGGTTTGCTAATCATTACTCCATTTAAAACATAAATTGAATTAATTAATTATCTTCCCTTTTGTGATTCACTTATTTCAACTGTTCTTACTTTTCAAGTACACTTAGTTGAGTAGGTTTTTTGGTGAGGATAATTATTGCCGTGTTCCCTATTTGTTCCTTTAATTGTTAGTAACTTGGGGTAGGATTCTCTCCCCAAATATTAAGGGTAGTTGGGATCACGACAAGTGGGGGCCTGTGTCCGGGAGTTAACCGCCATTGTTGTCATATCAAGTGTTGTTACTCGCCAGGTGTTGTTTCATCGCTAAGTATTTTTGGATGCAAGTTGCTGTGTTCACAGTGTTCATTTATATTGCTCCTGTTATTGCTTAAGCTACTGGTGAGTTAACCCTTATCTTGTGTACCAGGTGTTTGGTTAATCCCTTGCTGTGTTTCACAGTTTATTGCATTTTGATATTATTAATTAGCTAGCTAGTTAGCTTAGCTGCCACGGTTATTTTTTTCGCTACTCGATTTTGAGTTCAACATGTTTGACCTGGAAAGATTTTTGGCTTCACCTTCAGCCGAAGTACTGAAGGGGCTTACTAAGGCAGAGTGGCAATCCCTCGCTGATTTTTATGAAGTAGAAGGCCGCTCTTCCATGAATAAGTCTAGGTTAGAAGAGGCTGTCCTCAAGTACCTTATTGACAATGAAATCATAGCCCAACCGTCGGGAAATTCAGAGGAAATTGTTACACCAAGTAATTTGGCCTTACAAGTTGAACTCAAAAGACTCGAGGTGGAGCTGGAAACTCTCAAACAACGAGGTTTGGCTCAAGGTAGTAATACTTCAACATTCAGTTTAGACAAATGTCTCAACAGTGTTCCTAAATTTAATGAGGAAGAACCAGACAAATTCTTCTCTCTTTTTGAGAAAATTGCCCGACTTAACAAGTGGCCTGTTTCTCAATGGTCTCAACTTATTTATAGATCTTTCACTGGTAAGGCATTAGATGTGTTTTCTGCCCTCTCTGAGGATCAATGTCTAGACTATGCCCTTGTTAAGTCTGCGGTTTTGAGCGCTTACAAACTTGTTCCTGAAGCCTACCGGCAACAGTTCCGTAACTGCCGGAAGACTGACAAACAAACATTTGTGGAGTTCTTCAGGCAGAAACAGGTTCTTTGTCGGAGGTGGATTGAAAGTCAGTCTGCCCATGAGGAACATGACAAGCTTGTTGAACTAATCCTGCTAGAGGAGGTGAAAAAGTGTATCCCAGGCGACATTCGAGCACACTTGGATCAGAGAGGTATCTGTACCCTGGCTGATGCTGGTCCAGTGGCTGACCATTATTCCTTAACTAATAGAAATGTAAATTCCAGGTCTTATGCTCCCATGTCCCAGTCCTTCACTTCCTTCAAGCGGCCCACACCAACATCTACATCGGGGTCCCTGCCTCTTGTCATACCGACCCGACCCTCAGGTTCTGCATCATCTACCCCGGGTGAGCCCATGGTCCATGGGACAGGTGGATCCACTCCTACTGGTGAGAGAAACTCTAGTTGCAGGTACTGTAAGAAGCCAGGACATGTCATCAGCGACTGTCTCAAGTTAAAGAAAAGAAATCCCTCTCACCAAGGATCCCCCACTCTTTTGGTCAGGGTGGCCGAGCAATCTGAGGAATTATTGGAGCCCTGTGTCACTGCCCTCAGTCAGACTGTTGCCCTGAATGCTTCCCCCTCTTCTATGATATCAACCTTTGAACCATTTTGTTCTCCTGGTTCCTTAGCTTTGGATCAATTCAGTCAATCCACTTCTGTTAAACTCTTGAGAGACACAGGCTCAGCCTTATCTCTTGTTACTAAAGAAGCTGCTCCATTCCTGGATTCATGCTATACTGGTAGCTGGGTGCTTGTGAACGGTTTGACCGGTGGGTCGCGTATTCCCCTTTGTCAAGTGTACTTGCGGTCATCCATAAAGTCAGGTTATGTCACGTTAGGAGTAGTAGATAGCTTACCTGTAGAAGGGGTCTCTCTATTGATAGGAAATGACCTCGTTGGCGACATGATGTTCCCTAATGTTGTGATCTCAT
This sequence comes from Homarus gammarus, assembly GCA_958450375.1. NCBI lineage: Eukaryota > Metazoa > Arthropoda > Malacostraca > Decapoda > Nephropidae > Homarus > Homarus gammarus. Next base: position 179,579 of record CAUDMG010000053.1, read on the forward strand.
CTTGTCCCACTGCCGAGAATAATACTGTGCAGTTAGAAGTAGACCTTCCAGGGTTGTTCCCTGCGTGTGCTGTGACCCGTAGCATGAGCCGCAGTACAGAGGTAGAAGAGACTAGTGAAGTTAATGAAGTTTCCCTTCAGGACTGTGAGAAGTCCGAGGATAATCTTATCCAGCCGGACCATACTGATCTTGGTCTCAGTGAATTTTTTGAGGATTCCCCACAACCAGATAACCTCCAGAGTAGTTCTGATGGAGATAGGAACCCAGATGTCACTAGTTTTGGTTCCTCTCCCATCACTAGGAGTAAGCTTATTGAGCTACAAGCAGGGGATCCTGAGCTAGTAGGTTTTCTCAATAGGTCAGTTACTGAGACCGAAGCCGAGCAAGAATCAAATTGCTACTACACTAGGTCTGGTGTATTAATGCGGAAGTTCCGTCCCTCCAATTCTCCTGCCAATCACCCTTGGTTAGTTCATCATCAAGTTGTTATTCCCAAACCTTTGCGGCAGGACATACTTAGTATCGCTCATGATGGGGTGGGTGGTCATTTAGGAGTTAGGAAGACTTATGCAAAAATTTTATCCCAGTTCTTTTGGCCTAGGATGAAGAAAGACGTCAGCTCTTACTGTCGCACTTGCCATGATTGTCAGGTAGCGGGGAAACCGAACCCCAGTGTTAAACCATTCCCTCTGCAGCCTATCCCAGTCATTGAAGAGCCCTTTAGTAAGGTGGTCATAGATTGTGTCGGTCCCTTACCTAAGACCCCTCGTGGTCATCAGTTCTTGCTAACCATTATTGATTGTGCAACCCGTTATCCTGAAGCCATTCCCTTGCGCCGCATCACAGCGAAGAATGTTATCAAAGCCTTAACCCACTTCTTCACTCAAGTAGGCCTTCCTACAGTGGTGCAATCAGATCAGGGTTCCAATTTTACTTCCCGGTTGTTTAATCAGGTAATGCAAACCCTGGGAGTCCGGCAGTCGAGGTCTTCGGCCTATCACCCTCAGTCACAGGGGGTGGTAGAGAGGTTTCACCAGACACTAAAACTCATGTTGCGCACCTTCTGTCTGGAGACTGGGAAGGATTGGGACGAGGGAGTTGACCTGCTTTTGTTTGCTGTTCGGGACAGTAAACAAGAGTCGCTAGGATTCTCGCCCTTCCAGCTCGTCTATGGACATGAGGCGCGAGGGCCTCTTAAGGTGTTAAAAGAGTGTTGGTTGAGTGATCAGAGCGCGACGCCCTTAGCTTCATATGTGGTCCAATTCAAGGAGAAGTTGCGTCTGGCTGTAGAACTTGCCCAGTCCAACTTAAGGTGTGCTCAGGTGAAAATGAAACTGCATTTTGATAAGGCCCATAAGGCAAAACCTAGAGAATTCCAAGTGGGGGAGCAGGTGTTGGCCTTCCTGCCCTTACATGATCACCCTTTTAAATCCAAATATAGTGGTCCATATGAAGTACTAGAAAAACAGGGGTCCGTGAATTATGTGATTAGCACCCCTGAACGGCGTAAGAAAAAACGCCTTATCCATGTCAATCTCTTAAAGTCATATCATGTTCGTAACGAAACCCTGGGAAAAGCAGTTGCTTGTGTTGATCAATCCTTGCCAAATTGTATCATTGTGCCAGAGTGTCCAGATGATAAGGATCAGTGTTTTTCTGAAATAATGAATGGGTCTAGTGTAAAAGTTGAAAACTCGACTATCTTGGAGGACCCCAGTGCTAAGTTGTGCCATCTCTCTAGTGACCAAGCCAATAATATAAGGTCTCTATTACAGGAGTATCCTGTTATAGTTGGTGATTACCCACTCTCTTGTTCAGTGCTGGAGCATGACGTTGAGACCAGGGGAGCCAAGCCAATCCGACAGCGTCCCTACCGTCTTAACGCCTTCAAGCGGGAGTGTGTGCGAGCCGAGGTACAGCGTCTTCTAGAGCTAGGCCTCGTCGAACCCAGCATCAGTCCATGGGCATCCCCTGTTGTTCTAGTTCCAAAGCCAAGTGGGTCAATGCGGATGTGTGTGGATTATCGCAAGGTGAATGCTGTCACTGAACCCGATGGTTATCCCTTGCCACGCATTGACGACGTGATCGACGATCTTGGACAGGCAAGGTACGTGACCAAATTGGATCTCCTCCAGGGCTACTACCAGATAAGACTGACTGAACGCTCCAGGGCCATCTCTGCTTTTGTCACTCCTGAGGGGCTGTACCAATTCACAGTCCTTCCGTTTGGCATGCGGAACGCCCCTGCAACCTTTCAACGCCTCATGAATTTCATCACGTCTGGTCTGGAAGGTGTCCGCTGTTACCTAGACGACCTTATCGTCTTCAGCAGTTCCTGGGAAGATCACATGAGTCGTCTACAAGCCCTCTTCTCCGTACTGGCTGCAAGCAAGCTGACGGTGAACCTTGTCAAAACTGAGTTCGGCCATGCCCACGTCACTTTCTTGGGGCATGTGGTCGGACAAGGGGAAGTCCAGCCTATAGCAGCCAAAATTGAGGCAATTCAACAGTATCCGGTGCCCGGCGATAAGAAGAGTGTGATGAGGTTGCTGGGTATGGCGGGGTACTACCGCCGTTTTTGTCCAAACTTCTCCTCCGTTGCCTCTCCCATGACTGACCTGCTGCGTGGCAAGAAAACCTTCAAGTGGACTACGGCTTGCCAGAAATCTTTTGAGAATCTTAAATCCCTGCTGGCAAATGCTCCTGTACTACTTGCACCTGACCTCCAGAACAGTTCACTCTCCATGTCGACGCCAGTGAAATTGGCGCCGGTGCGGTGCTTATGCAAGAGGGTGAGAGTGATCAAGTGCTTCATCCGTTGTGCTATTTTTCTAGAAAATTTAACAAATATCAGAGAAACTATGCCACCATTGAAAAGGAGGCTTTATCACTGATCATGGCACTAGAAAACTTCAAAGTATATATTGGCAGCACTGCTTATCCCATTCAAGTGTTCACTGATCATAACCCACTTACTTTTGTTGACAAGATGAAACATACCAACCAAAGACTTTTGAGGTGGGCTCTATCACTTCAGCCCTATAACTTGAACATTTCCCATATCCGCGGAAAAGAGAACGTGTTGGCTGATGCACTTTCTCGAGTCTGATTATTTAGTAACTGTGTCTATATGCAAATTACTTTTTTTCTGTTTTATTGTCATTGAGTACCTTGTGTTTATATTATGAATTATTTTGCTTCATATTGATTTAAACCAATTGTGTTAGTTATCACTTTCGCTGTGTAGCTGTACATCCATTTTCGCTTCCAGTTGGTTGTAAGCTCACTTTTTTGGGGGGAGGTGTCACATGCCTGTGGCGCTCGGGAACGCGCCTGGCGTGAGGCTTGTGTTCACGTTTCCATTTCACGCAAGCTATTAATAATTTGTTAATTGTACTTATTATATTATTATTGCTCTTAGTTATTTAGGTTAATTGTATATTTATGTATGTTATTAATATGCATCATTGTCTTACTCTGTTAAGTTCAAATCAAGAGAGTATTAATTAATTATATAGAAAATCTAGCAAATGTCTGGATCACGCGAGTTGGGCGCGCTCCTCTGCCCCTCTCTGCGCGTCCCCACGCCACCGCAGTAGTGAAAAAATCCGTGGCATAGGTTAGACGTGTCCATTCATTCTCCAGCCTTGACCCTTTTGTCTAGTGCATTATCCAGTCTCTGCAATGCCCTAGGGGTATCAGGTATTAGTGACACGTTTAGTTAGGCCTAGGAAGGGATCCTGGTGGTATGGAATCTCCTGTTTGGTAGGGATAATCATTTTGTAGTGATTGTTGTATGTACGTGTTTCGTATGTCTTGTGTAATATAGTAATGCTAAGTAATATTTGTTTGGTCTAACTCCTTACAGTATATCTACGTCCTTCCGGCATTACTCTTATTTTATTATACAATTACTTATTCCCTTAAATTCAGGTTTGCTAATCATTACTCCATTTAAAACATAAATTGAATTAATTAATTATCTTCCCTTTTGTGATTCACTTATTTCAACTGTTCTCATCGTATGGGTTATTCGCACCAAATTTTGAAACCGAGAAAACTGCGTTTAAAGTTTTCCAACTTCAAACATGCCAAACTTTGTTGTTTTAGAGGTAAAGCATTAATTTTTGATGCATTTTGAAGCTAGAGGACTGTACTTGCAGATGGTAGGTAACGCGTCATGAAGTAATGTACTGTACTGGGTTGTTGCAATGTTGACTTGAAGCAACAAAACTCCCACCCTCTTATGGGTTTTTACTTTAATCAATATAAGAGCATAGATCCCGCCACAATAAAAGAGAACTGAGGGAAAGGGAGAGAGGGATTCCGCCTCATTGCCTGGAGGGGCCGTGACATAGACGCTCATTGTCATTGGCCGAGACGGGGGAGGAGGCCGTAGGCCGGCCGCTGTGATTGGCCGCCCGCTTCTCTCACTCACTCACTGACGGGTTGAGAGCGCCCGACGACACAAAACCCAAGCCCATAATTTCCTGTCTGCCACAAATCGATGTCCTACCCTATTTTCAAAGGGCTTTCAACCTTATTTACTGAGTAGTAAGGAGATTATATCAACTACCACCATTTAGAGCTAGGCCGAAAATAGTGCTTACCAACAAAAAAAGGGTTTTGCCCTGATGGTCTGAGTTACCCTTACGATGCGGGACGCCTCAATTCATGTTGACAAATTTGGTATGTTTAATAAGACTAGATTCAATAATGTTCCTCCTGACAATTGAACCACAAGGTAATAGTGAGGAGGCATTATCCCAGTCAATGCAATACTTATTATTTCTCATATGAATGAACAAAACATTGGATCACTGTCCTGTCCTAACACTATATTTATGATGTTTAAGTCTAGTTACGGTAAAGCCTCGAATAACGACGTTAATGCGTCCTCCAATATTGTGGTGTAAGGTGAATCGTCTTATCGCAAATCATTAATTACCATTAAACTAAAGCAATAATAATGAGATGCGTTCCCAAGTGTGACCTTTTCATATCTTTTGTGGGTCTTTTTACCCTCTTTCCCCCCCAAAACAATACAATTAATGAAAAGTGCAAACTATATTCTTTAAATAATGTTTCTGAATACAATTTTTACAATATAAATGAAAAATAATATGGTCACACAAGAGGAGATGGGACGCCATTGCTTTCGTTTGCGTTTACAGCCGGGTGTCCGGGACGAGAGTTCTACACGAGAAAATGAAGAAAATAAGACCCTGGTTGTAGCTGTAGTAAATTTAATGTAAAAAATATATATATATGTTTAAAGTAACGTTATTGAATGTTAATAAATGGAGCAATTGAAGTATCTAACCACTAATGGTAAAGAAAAAAAGAGATGGCTTGGGAACGCCAACATATACAGTACAGGTGCATTTAAGGATACCGCTTCATTTATCTTAAGAAAATGTACAAAAGATTCATTAATGTTTATTACTGAATATGTATTTGATTGAACTGATATTTATATATGTGAAATGAACAAGGCAATTCATTAACAATACGTAGAATATTAAAACGCACCAGAGGATAAGAGACGGCATTGTTTTCGTGAGTGACGATGGTTCTACATAAGAAACTGAAGAAAATAAGACCCTGGTTGTAGCTGTAGTGAACTTAATTTAAAAAAAATTAATACCTATATGTATGTTTTAAGTAATGTTATTTAATGTTAATAAATGGGACACTAGGAGAAGCTCACCACTCATGGTAAAGAAATAAGGCGAGGCGAGGCCAACAGTAAGTGCAGGGCCGGATTAAGGCCAATTGATGCCCTAAGCACAATGGTGCCCCCTTGGCCCTCCCATTGCTTTACTGTATTAAGACCATGATTAACACTCAATGAATACTGATGTTGAAATATGAGATAAAAAATTCAGGTTTCTTCCAGGCCATCCCACGAGCCAGATCCTACGGTTGTTTTAAATACAGTACAGTATAGTCTGGATTTACGTGGGTTTTGTTTACGCGGCACCTTGCCAGAATGAAATGTTTTAATTACACGGTAAATTTCATCATTTACGCCGGTGAAGTATAATTTGTTTATTTACTGAAGATATTTGTTTTTAGCTCATAAAATATATAATTAACATTCCTGGAATTCTTATAAGATGGTTATTATTTTAAATATAAACATCATAAAATTTGCATTAGACATACAAATTTTAGATCTAATTTAAGAACTTTATTAGAAAGAGCAAAGATTTTATCTTTTGTGCAAAATATATGACATTTATATTCAAAATATTCCCTGTCTTGCAAGGAATCCAGCAATGCCAATTATATTATCCTAACTTTAGTCTGAGGTATTATTTATTACTAAAAATGTAAGCATACTGTTTTTTCCCAAACATTTCTCTGGTACGGAGGGAAGGTGGGGGGTAGAGAGGGAGGGACCCAGCGAGCGTGGGAAGAGGAGGGGAGCCGGAGGTGGGGTATTTTGATTGACAGATAGTGTCTGGGTGAAGTATAATTTGTTTATTTACTGAAGATATTTGTTTTAGCTCATAAAATTCATACAAACTACCCGGCCAGAATATAATTTACATTGCTGGAATTCTTATAAGATGGTTATTATTTTAAATATAAACATCCTAAGATTTGCATTAGACATGCAAATTTTAGATCTAATTTAAGAATTTTATTAGAAAGAGCAAAAATTTGATCTTTTGTGCAAAATATATGACGTTTATATTCAAAATATTCCCTGTCTTGCAAGGAATCCAGCAATGTCAATTATATTATCCTAACTTTAGTCTGAGGTATTATTTATTACTAAAAATGTAAGCATACTGGTTTCCCCAAACATTTCTCAGAGAGGAAGGAGCCAGCGAGCATGGAAAGGTGGAGGGTGGGGGGGGGAGTTGAGTCCATTATTTGAATGGACATTAACCGGTGATTATATTTCTCTTAAATATTAATTGTGTGTGCATACCATCATAAAATTAAGATGTTATTCTTACTACAACATACATATTGTGTCTGAAAAGTGCAGTTGGGTCTGCCCAGTCTTTATTTCAATTAATCCCATACTGTATGTTCTGTTATTTCGTTTACGCATTTCTCATTTTACGCGGACCTCCACGGGTTCAATTGATCGCGTAAATCCAAACTATACTGTATAAGCGGGTTTTATTTATATTACGCTAAGTAGCAGTAAGCAATATAAGCAAATTATCAACTTATAATCAGGATCCAGGGAAACAGATAAAATGAAAATTTTCAACACTTATTTTTTTAATAAATTGTTATAAGAGAGAAAATTAAAATACAAAATTTTAACATATTTCATGTACATGGATTAAAATTGCCTAATAATACTTACAAATTTACTTATACTTTAAAAAATGTTCTCCTACTTTTTTTTAATTGCAAAGTCTCTGATCAAGTCCTCAAAACTACTCTGCCATAACAAATCTGCTTCTGTGCTTAGCAGAGACAAGGCATCCTACCTCTCTTGTCGCATAGTTGTTCTGTATGGATTTTTAATATGCTTCGGCTGAGAAAACTAACCTCGGCTGTGCAATTTGTGAACATAAATGTTAAAAATATACGAAATGCAATTTCTACATTTGGAAAAGCACATTCAAGTTTGTGTTCTAAAATTATTTAATTAAGTTCAGCATGACCGAATCCGGTTTTTACAGTTTCAGTTGCACTGAACTTATGGCGCACATATGAAGCTCAGTAGAGAAATTAATGTCCAAGTCCTCTGGGTAAGCATCAGTTAGCCTTTGGTACATCACTTAGTAAAGAAAATCTGTCCGCTATTTCTGTGTACACCTCTGCTCTTCTCATCTGGGTTTGGAGTTTGTCAACAATTGTGTAAAAGGTGGTGATACGAAATTTATCTCCGGGGTTCAGATTTACTTCTAATGCCTCTCTGCCATTGGGTACCGCACCTTCTTTCCGATACGCTCGCGAATCTGCGCAGCATTATAATCTACGTCCAGTTGAATTTCCTTCGCGAGCGATTCAAATCTTTCAAAGTCATCTCGTAAAATGCAGAGTCGGTCGGTTAACGACGCATACAGATCTGCACGTGTTTTCAACTTGACGTCCTCACTATGTAGAACTTTACTTGATCTATGAACTTTTGCAAAATCTCATCCCATATGATGAACATTAAAACCAATTCTAGCTCTTGCAGCTTATTTACAATATTGTCTGCCTCTCTTCTAGTGTCTCCTTTTTGTGATTCGTCTTCTGCTAGACTTTCTAAAGCTTCCAAAATCTTAAAGAAAGACTTAAGAATTGCTGCTGTTACCACATCATGTGCCTCCCATCCGGTATCAGAAAATATTTTAACACGCTTTCATTTCCAAGAAGAACTCTAAGAATTTTCCACAGGCCGGTTGAGGCCGAAAAAATGTATAGAGCAACTGTACTGTTGAGAAAAAATTAACTGCCATCAACAGCACTTCGGCCTACCAGATTTAGTGAATGGGCTGCACACGGCACATATATGGCAAACTTATTTTCTTCTAAATTTTTTGCTGCATCCCCCTATAACGCCGAGACATGTTAGCAGGGTTGTCGAAGGACAAGCCAGTATGTCTTCCTAGTTCTAGAAATGTTAAAAAGCGCTCAATAGGTTGCCCATCTTTTTTGCATCGAAGTACAGTCGACCCTTAACATACGCGGGTTTATAATTCACGGATTTGCAAATACGCAGATTGCCCCGCCGGAGGAATATTCTGTACATTGAAGTAATTGAAGTACATTCAAATCGCGCGCCATTCAACTCGCGCGCGGCACCGAACACGGGACACCGCCCGCTCCCGCAACCTCACACACACATGCATAGCTCTCTCCGTCACTCAGTCAGTCTCGCTGTAACCACGCTTGTGTTGACATCAGCATTGTAGTTGCAAAAATATTACATTTCCGTGAATGTATTATATCAAGCACAGTATGAATAGAATATCACTAATATAAGAGTATTTTAACCGAAAACTACTAAAAAAACGAGTAACATATCTTGAACATCGGAAGGTTAGGTAAAGTCTTTTGTTCTCATGTAGTTTATCCTAATTTACATTGAAATGTATTACGTTTCAGCAAAACTGCTATTTATTTCTGAGAATATGGAAATGTAATATTTTGCTGAAATGACTTAAGTATTACAGTGGAAAGTGACGAAAGCAATGACTCGCTTTCTTTCGTTCAAAAGATGTTACCGTAATCGCTTTTCGAATGGTTTTCAGTTAAAAAACTGTTGTATTATAATAATATTTTATCCTAATTCACTTGTGATGCAACAGTTTTTTAACTGAAAACCATTGGAAAAGCGATTACGGTAACATCATTTGAACGAAAGAAAGCGAAAGTCATTGTTTTCGTCACTTTCCACTGTAATACGTTCGTCATTTCAGCAAAAATATTACATTTCCGTGAATGTAGTATATCAAGCACAGTATGAATATAATATCATTGTAATATAAGAGTATTTTAACCGAAAACTATTAAAAAAACGAGTAACATCTTGTAGTGGAATTCTCCCCTACAAACGCTGTTTGTCGCTGCCTAGCCGACCCCACCTATTCCCCAGTGTATGCCTCGTGGTCTAGGTCAACCAGCGCCGCCATACACCACGGAGCGGGGGTCAACTGCTAAGCCACGCCTACCCCCGCTATTTAAGACCTGACCTCGTGGTGATCTGCTCTCGCTCTCTACCTTCAGCCACAGCCAGCAACACCTCCTCCTCCGCCTGCCTGGCGGCCCACACACCTCCGCCGCTGCCTGGCGGCCTTCCCTCGCTCCTCCGCCTGCCTGGCGGTCCTCTCTCCCGCTGGCGAGCCTGGCGACCCACAAGCTGTCCGTCTCTGAGCGTCCTCACCAACCAGCTCTCTCTACATCACGCTTGTAACCATGCTGCCTTCCCAGCACCAAGCTGCATTGTACATTCAATACAACATGTATATAGAGAGCACATTGTGAGTTTCCTTTCTCCATTCCATCCTGAGCGTGAACCAAACAATCTCGAACCCCACAATCTCTTGAACATTGGAAGTTTAGGTAAAGTCTTTTGTTTTCATGTATTTTATCCTATTTTACATTGAAATACATCACGTTCAGCAAAACTACTATTTATTTCTGAGAATATATTCATTCAGGCACAGTTTAGGTAAAATATACATGTGCTGTAACATTTTTTTAATTGAAAACGATTCGAAAAACACGTACCCTCTAGCCCTGTTCAAGGAGAGGACTGGGAGAAGCTATTTGGTGCTGCAGACGATGACAAGGAAAATGATTTGGATGGATTTTAATGAAAATATTCAGATATATGGTACAACAGTAGTGACGATGTGGAGGAGGCGGAGGGATAGAGCGGGAAGGAGGCGGAGGGATTGAGTGGGAAGGAGGCGGAGGGATAGAGCGGGGAGGAGGTGACTGGCGGGAGCAGGGACGAGTGGAGATGCCAGCGAGTACATTACGGGTGTATTAATTGTTGCTATGATGACGCAAGAGATCTGCCCTGGCAACTGTACCGACACTCACAGCTGGTGGTGGGTTGGTGCATCGTTTCCATTGTTTACTGGTAGTTACTGGTAAATATTTTTCAACCTAACGAAACTATTACCCTTTTAGAGGTCGACGCCCAATTTTATGTCAAATAATTTGGTCTTAAAAAACTCGAACTACACACAGGTATATACGGTAAATAAGGACATGGCCAGGTTTTTTTTGGGGAGGGGTGGGGTGGCAGCACATATACGCAGATTTTTAACATCCACGGCTATCTCTGTTACGTAACCCCAGCGTATGTTAAGGGCCGGCTGTATTCTCAAAGTTCAATTTCAAATACAATTACAGTAGTACCCCGATTTACCGGGTCAATTGAACCCACAGGGTACCGCGGAAAGTGAAATCCGCGTAAAGTGAACAACAGAACATATGGGATCAATTCCAATAGAGACTGGCCCGACCCCCAAACTCCACTTTTTCCGACACAATACCTATGTTGTAGTAAAAATAACATCTAAATTTTATGATGGTATGCTCACACAATTAATATTTAAGAGAAATACAGTCGCCAGGTTAATGTCCATTCAAATAATGGACTCAAATCCCCCCCCCCTCTCTTCCCAGCTCACTAGCTCCTACCTCTGAGAAATGATTGGGTGAAAACACTAGATTTTAACGTTTAGTAATAAATAATACCTCAGACTAAAGTTAGGATAGTATAATTGACATTTCTGGATTCCTTGCAGGTCAGGGAATATTTTGAATGTAAACTTCATATATTTTGCACAAAAGATAAAATATTTGCTTTGTGTAAACCAAATTATTACATTAGATCTAAAATTTGTATGTCTAATGCAAAATCCATAAGGTTTATATTCAAAATGATCATCATATTATAAGAATTCCAGGAATGGAAATTATATTCTGGCTGGGTAATTTGTATGAATTTTATGAGCTAAAACATATATCTTCAGTAAATAAACAAAGAAATATTCTTCAAGGACGCTATCTGTCAATCAAAATACTCGGCCCTAGCTGGGTCGGTCCCTCCCTCCCTACCCCCACCCCCCACCTTTCCTCCCTACCAGAGAAGCTTTGGGAGAAAATAGTATATTTACATTTTTAGATCTAAAATTTGTATGTCTAATGCAAAATCCATGATGTTTATATTCAAAATGATCATCATATTGTAAGAATTCCAGCAATGTAAATTATATTCTGGCCGGGTAATTTGTATGAATTTTATGAGCTAAATAAAAAAAAATTATACTTCACAGCGTATATGAGGAGATGCACTACGGAAAGTGAAAGTCCGGTTCTGGCAAGGTTCCGCGAAAATGAGAAATCGCAGAAACTGAAACTGTGTAAAGAGGGGTAATACTGTACTCAGAATTGTGTACTAAATTACAACCAGCTTCAATTACAATTACTATTTGATCCAAGCCTGGTGATGATGTCTGTGTGTTTGTCATTGTTTTTGGTGGCATTCATATGTTTGTGATGGCACTTGTGCATGTGGTGGCTCTTATGTGTTTGTGGTGGTGTCGGTGTTTGCAGCTTATTTATGTGTTTGTGGTGGTGTTTGTGTGTTTGTAGTGGCAATTTGGTAGTGTCTGTTGTGATATACTGTATGTGTGTTTCTGGCAGTAACTGTGGTGTTGGTGGAGTTTATCTGTTTGTAATGGTGTTTGTGGTGGTGTTTATGTATGTAATGGTGTTTGTGGTGGTGTTTATGTATGTAATGGTGTTTGTGGTGGTGTTTGTGTATGCAATGGTGTTAGTGGTGGTGTTTGTGTGTTTGTCATGGTATTTGTTGTGGCGTTTATGTGTTTGTGGTATTGAAACAGTTTATTTAGAGAGACGGACGCAGATACAAAGTTTATTAAAAATCATATTAACATGGCTGAGCCAGTTGAGAGCCTGAGCTCTCTTGAAGGCACCTGATATATACTGTACTGTACACTTATCTCAAGGAAGTATTATGCAACATTTAATATCATCTGGAATAGTACAGATAGCATGGTGGTAGTTCGAAGATATCAGAATGTTTCCACGGTTATCATTTAGATATTTATTTAATTAATTAATTCATATATATAATTTTTTTTACATTTATAAGTATATACATAATTTACAGTGGAAATTGAAAAACTTAAATATGATAAAGGAGGGAACCTGTACAACATGAGTTGTACTGTACTTTACAAGAGGATAGAGCTGTCAGGATTATGTGGAGTTGGCAAATATATTTTTTGCAATGTTAATTTCTATCTACATGATAATTTCTGATAAAACAGTTTTGGTGGTATTGTAGTGGATTCCTCCCCTACAAACGCTGTTTGTCGCTGAGGAGCCGACCCCGCGATTTCCCCAGTGTATGCCTCGTGGTCTAGGTCAACCAGTGCCGCCTTACGTGACGGAGGTCAACTTTTAAGCCACGCCTACCTACGCTATATAAGACCTGACCTCGTGGTGGCCTACCTCTTTCTACCTACAGCCAGTCATCAAATAACACCACCTCCTCCTCCTGCCTGGCGGCCCTCGCTCCCGCCGGTGAGCATGGCGACCCACAAGCTGGTCCTCCTCTGAGCACCCTCACCAACCAGCTCTCTCTACTCCACGCTTGTAACCATGCTGCCTTCCCAGCACCAAGCTGCATTGTACATCCAATACAACATGTATACAGAGAGCACATTGTGAGTTTCCTTTCTCCATCCCATCCTGAGTGTGAACCAACATCTCATAACCCCACAAATGGTGACCCCCGGAGATTCGCACTCACACAGGATGGAGGAGAAGCCGAGCACTCTCCCAGTCTTCAAGCAACATGGAAAACTGGCTTATCCACACAGAGGCAGCTCTCATCGGCTCTACAGCTACTGTCTCTACACCGCAGGCACTCCCTGCTACTATCCTGCACCCTGCTGCTGTCCTGGACCCTGCTGCTGTTGTAGAACCTGCTCCTTTCATAGACCCTCCTCCTGACGTCGCCCCTGACCCAGTCATCCTAGCCAGTGACCATGAGGACGCTGCCCCTGCAGCGACAGAAGCACAACATTCATCGCCCCCACACACCCTTTTTCTCCCTCTCTTCTCCCACAGATCTCGTGTGTCTAGACAGTTGTCTCCCCTAGCGGCCGACTCATCCACGCCCTCGCCGTTATGTCTCACATGTGACATGCACCGCCCGTTCTGCCTCACATGTGCCATGCAACCCTGCAGACAACAAGTCTCCTACACCGCCTAGAGGGAAGGGGGAGTATTGTAGTGGATTCCTCCCCTACAAACGCTGTTTGTCACTGAGTAGCCGACCCCGCGAATTCCCCAGTGTATGCCTCGTGGTCTAGGTCAACCAGCGCCGCCTTACATGACGGAGGTCAACTATTAAGCCACACCTACCTCCGCTATATAAGACCTGACCTCGTGGTGGCCTACCTTTTTCTACCTACAGCCAGTCATCAAGTAACACCACCTTCTCCTCCTGCTTGGCGGTCCTCGCTCCCGCCGGCGAGCATGGCGACCCACAAGCTGGTCCTCCTCTGAGCACCCTCACCAACCAGCTCTCTCTACTCAACGCTTGTAACCATGCTGCCTTCCCAGCACCAAGCTGCATTGTACATCCAATACAACATGTATACAGAGAGCACATTGTGAGTTTCCTTTCTCCATCCCATCCTGAGTGTGAACCAACATCTCGTACCCCACAGTACTACAATAAAAGCCGGTATATAACGTAGGTATTACAAAAATTATTAATACTGGACAATAGATATTTTTTAAGAGATGATTTATAGGAAGGGAGCATAGTCTTTGCTTAGGTGGGTGGGTGTAAGTTGTTCACACCATGATATTTTATGGAGGTCTGTAACTGAGAGGAGTGCATTGGGGGGGGGGGGGGTTGGTCTTATTAGCTCTTGGTGCCTTAAGTTGTATCTGATTATTCAGGAACTGGAAATAATTATTGTCAAGCAAGTGATTGTTCGTTTGTGTGATATGTTTTTTTCAAGTAGGTCATTGGGTTTTTGAAGAGCCAGAGGCCCCCCATAGTGTGTAACAGTGTATCAGCTGTTGGTAAACATGATCATAAAAGATTTATTTCATTGCTGTGAGTGAGTGACTGCCGAGTGTGATACTGTACATCATACCGCACTGTTTATTAACTTTACTGTGCATGGCTCTTATGTGGTTTCTCCAGTTAAGTTTCTCATCAACAACAACCCCGTTCGTGTTTGAGGACTGTATTACCAAGGTACAGGGGATCCAAATCTGGGGGTAAGTTTTTCCTTCTGTGAAAGATCGTGTAGTGTATTTTTTCGAGGTTTAAGGTCAGTTTATTACGTATTACCCAGGTCCTGACTGTCAATTCCAAGTTCATAGTTCTCATCAAGGAATGGAGGTCTGAGTTGCTGGCATAGAGATTAATATCATATGTAAATATGTTGCATTTTATGAGTGTGCTAGCATGGACTATGTCATTGGTGTAAAAAAAAACAGTACTGGACCGAGAATGGAACCTTGAGAGACGCCATACAAGATTGGTGAGGAGTCAGATTGATGATTATTATAGCAGACATACCGCTTCTTATTTGCCAGATATGAGGTAAACCAGTTGTGGGACAGGCCCCCAATGCCGTAATGTTCAGTCTTTGAAAGGAGGACGGTAGGGTCGGCAGTATCAAAGCTTTAAGAGAGGTCTAAGAACATACAGAGTGTGAACTGACTGTCATCAATGGGGTTTAAGATGTCCTTAGTAAAGGTAAGCAGAGCACTCTCAGTCGACCTTCTAGCTCTAAATCCAAACTTAGAGTCTGTAAAGATGTTATTGGCATTGCAGAAGGAATTTAGTCTTCTACATGCTAGCTTCTCCAGTATCTTACTCAAGGCTGGGAGGACTGATATGGGGCAGTAATTTTTTAAAAGACCTTTGTTCCAAAAATTTATATATGCTGGGTGAACTTCAGCAATTTTCAGTTTATCAGGAAAGATACCACTAGTGGAGGAGGAGTTGCTACTTTCTTAATGATGCTCATTGGTATATTGTCTTTGCCTGCTGCTGCATCTTTGGACAATTTTATGATGGTCAACAATTCATCTGCTGTGACAGGGCATAAGAACAGCTCATTTTGCTGTCTGTTTTGTATATAGGCTCTAAATTCCTCATAGTGATCATGGATGTTCTCTGCAAGATATCACAACTTTATTAAAATATTAATTTAAGTGGTTGGCAATGAGGGAGGGTTCCATTAAAACTGAATCATTTATCATAAAAGCTGAGTGGGGGCCGAAGACTAAGTGTTCCTGGTCTGAATAGAATTTATGATATTCCAGGTTTTCTTACCATCGCCTGATGCTGACTGGAGCTTAATTGTATACTGTACAGTATAGTATCGGTTTATGTGGTCAATTAAACCCGTGGAGGTCCGCGTAAACGAAATAACAGAACATATGGGATTATGGGTAATTGAAATAGAGACTGGGCCGACCCCCAGACTACACTTTTTCCGACACAATACGTACTTTGTAGTAAAAATAACATCGCAATTTTATGATGGTATGCACACACACATAATATATAAGAGAAATATCGGATCATATGAAGATCCTCCCCCCCGAACCTACTTGGGGGGGAGGATCTTCATTTGATCTAGCCTGGGGGGGAGGATCTTCATATGATCAAGCCCAGTCGCGCTCATCTGAAGATCCACCCCCCTAAACTAACCTTACCTAACCTAACCAAACCAAACCTAACCTAACCTAACCAAACCTAACCTAATCAAACCTAACCTAACCAAACCAAACCAAACCTAACCTAACCTAACCTAACCAAACCAAACCTAACCTAACCAAACCTAACCTAACCTAACCAAACCAAACCAAACCTAACCAAACCAAACCAAACCTAACCTAACCTAACCTAACCTAACCAAACCAAACCAAATCAAACCTAACCCCCAAACCTACTTGGGGGGGAGGATCTTCATATGATCTAGCCTGGGGGGGAGGATCTTCAGTTGGATACTTTGGGGGGGAAGATCTTCATATGATCCGAAATATCAATAAGAGAATAATATATAAGAGAAATATCAAGGTTTTTAACTCTTACGTTGGTAGAAGAGATGGCTGGGCACACGGGGATGGCTGGCTGGTTCCGAGGCAGAGGGCAGATTAGTGGCCCTCAGGTGAATCACTTGTATATCCTTTATCACTATCCACCACAGAGGCTAGCAGGGCCTCCTTGTCAAACCCCTCAAAGTCAACATCATAACTGTCACTGACTTGGCCTGGCTGTGGCTGTGGTGGGTTGTGGGCGAAGAACTCTGTAATGTTTCATTGACGGCTAGCATTGATGTGGTCGTGATACATCTGTACATACGGCTCCATAGATTGCAACAGATGGTTATTTGAGACTTCATACCGATGATTCACTGGATCTTTGGCAAGGATGAGCTTGATTTTCTCGGCAAACTCGATGACGTCCTTTACATCACCATGTGTTAATTTTTGTTCTTGTTCTTCCGCCCTAACACCTGGCTCCTCACTGACGTCATCAACTTCCAACATCTTGTCGGCAGTCACCTCAGGTTGCCCCGTCGTTGGTGGTCTCGCATAAGCCTACAGCTCCAACACTTTGTGCAGCCTCTCTTGCAATGTCCAATGCCACAGCAACAGACTGAGCCTCTCCAGCCACCTCTTGACTCTGCCTCCCCCCTGGGATACCCTGCAACACATGCCGCCACGCGTGACGAATCGTTGCCACAGACAGCTGCCCCCATGCCTCCACCAAGAAATCAACAGCTTTCTTGACGTTGAGCATCTTCCAAAACTGTTTTACTCGCACTTCATGCTCCGCCAACTCTTGTTCTGGATCCTCGCTCTCGCTATCAGTGCCACTCAGAAGGGTCCACAATTCATCCTTGGTGTTGGTGAAGTCGTTGAGGAGCTGAAACTTCTTTGCGGAGAAAGCAGTCTTGACGTTACATATCAACTCCTGACCCATGGGCTGGATTAACGACGTAGTGTTGGGGGGAAGGAAGACCACTTTTACACTGGGGTGACGATCCAACAGTAGGGGCGAGTGTCCTGGTGCTTTGTCAAGGAGCAACAAAATGTTAAATGGAACATTATGTTGCTCGTAGAATTTCTTCACGTCAGGAATGAAGCAGTTGTCAAACCAGGAGAGGGACAGACCAGTGAACATCCACGCCTTCCTTGAGGTTAGCCAGTGGACATTAATCTTGCTCATGTCCATGTTCTTGTAGGTGTGTGGCTTGCGGGCTTTGTGGATCACAGACAAACTGAGCTTATAGGTGCCGGAGGCATTGGTGGTGAACAGGATGGTGATGCGCTCCTTCTGCAACTTCCGGCCCCTACACTTGCTGGCAGACTTGACTATGAAGGTCTTGGATGGTAATTTCTTCCAAAAGAGCCCGTATTCATCCATGTTGAACACTTGGTCATCGGTGTACTGTCCTTCCTCCATAATTTCTCTGAAGAATGGAGGAAAATCCATCGCTGCAGCACAGTCAGCACTCGCTCCTTCACCAACAATTTCAACGTTCGTGATCCGTTATGACGTTTAAACCCTTGTAGCTACCCAGCGGAAGCAGTGAAGGGTTTGGGCTCTGCAATTCCCATCTTTCGCGCCACTGATACATACAGTTCTCGGGCGTAGTCCTGCACTGCCCGAGTGTCGACCGCCATGTTCCCTCTTGCCTCATGAATCAAGTAGCTGACCAATAAATTTTCAGTCTTAAGCAGCACCTTATTTCGACAATACTTCACCATCGAGGCACCTGCAAACTTTATGATGCTCATGTGTTCTTTTATCTTGCGGCATCCTTCTTGATGGTGCGGATCGTCGATTCGTTAACTCCATGCTGTCGGGCGAGATCCACCTGTCGCGTGCCTTTTTCTAACTCCTGAACGATTTTATATTTGACTTCATAGCTTAAGGCACGTCGCACCTTGGGCTTGGTCCAGGTAATTCAAGGTTTTTCTGGGGTGGTGGGGGTCCAGCGGATGCCATTGTTAAACAGATTAGCGGGCACAAGGAAGAACTGTATACGCTAAGGTCAGCAACTTATTCCCTCTGGTGGCAGGGCATGCCAAGTTACATTAGACCAATCACAGCTAGTGGCAGAGGGAATGCATGGGTGGTAAGGATGCGTGGCCCAATCACAGTCCGATACGTCATATGACGTCAGCGGTGACGTTACAGCAACCTAACGCGCACCTTGTCCGCGCCACTTCCCACATACAGTCAGGAATGTACTGCGTAACTAATAATTGGCGCGTCTGGACAGCGGTGACGTGAGAGCGACCTAGCGCTCACCCTATCCGCGCCGCTTCCCGCATAAATGATGGAATGTACCGCATAACTAATAACACTGGTCTACAAAAAAATATTTTTTTTTTCTGGCATGAAACCTTTTAACTGTTTTTTACTAACTTTAAGGTGCTGAATCCAAATCTGATCTCAGATTTGCTCCATCACGTAACATGCCAGAATTTACTGAGCTACCAGAGATTGAGGATATAGACCGGAATTCACCTGTTTCTACTGATGAAGATGAAGAGACTGATCTTTTCAAGCCATCTGGTGAAGATTGTGAAAAGCCAACGTTGTTTACTCAGTCAGAATTGAATGATCTGGTCAGAGATCTAAATTTGCCAAAACAGTCTGCTGAATTGTTAGCTTCCAGGCTTCAAGAGAAACGACTCTTAAAACCTGGCACGAGTGTCTCCTTTTATCGCAACAGAGAAGAGCAACTGCGGAAGTACTTTCATTCATATGACCAGCTTGTTTTTTGTAATGATGTAGAAGGACTTCTTCTCTCCATGGGACTACCAGCATATGATAGTAAGGATTGGAGACTTTTTATTGACAGTTCTAAAAGGAGCTTGAAATGTGTTCTTCTTCATAACGGAAACAAGTATGGTTCAATTCCAATCGGACATTCTGTACAAATTAAAGAAGAGTATGAAAACATTAAGACTGTTCTAGAGAGGTTGCAATACCATGCCCATGAATGGTTAATTTGTGTGGACTTGAAAATGGTAAACTTTCTATTGGGCCAGCAAGGAGGGTACACAAAATACCCCTGTTTTCTGTGCTACTGGGACAGCAGGGCTACAGCAGACCATTGGGTGAAAAAGAATTGGCCACCAAGACATAGTTTGACGCCTGGTGACAAGAATATCATTAACGATCCTCTGGTTGACAGGAAAAACATTGTCCTTCCTCCTCTGCACATACAACTTGGTATCATGAAGCAATTCGTCAAGGCTCTTGATCATAGTGGAGAGTGTTTCAGATATATATGCTCAACCTTTCCAAGTCTTAGGTACGAGAAGAAAAAGGCAGGGATTTTTGATGGACCTCAAATAAGAACACTACTCAGAGATCCACACTTCCTTGCAACAATGACTGTGGCACAGGCAAGAACTTGGAATGCTTTCTCTAATGTGGTGCGGAACTTCTTAGGGAACAAGAAAGCGGACAACTATCAAGAAATTGTGGAAGAGCTGCTCTTGAGTTTACAAGCACTTGGATGCAGAATGAGTATCAAGGTTCACTACTTACACAGTCACTTGGACGAGTTTCCAGAAAATCTGGGAGAAGTGAGCGAGGAGCAAGGGGAGCGCTTTCATCAAGACATTAAAGTAATGGAAGAACGTTACCAAGGTCGATGGGACTCGAACATGATGGCGGACTACTGCTGGAGTTTGATGAGAGACATTCCAGAAGCTGTACATAAGAGATCGGCCAAAAAGAGGAAGTTTATGTAACTGTAACTTGATCTTAATCTTTTTCACCCTTCAATGTTACATTTAAATATTATATGTGCATTAACTTTCCAATTTGATATTAAAAATTTTTAGTTATAGAAAAATACAAATTATAATGCTGAAAAAATTTATGTATACATGTTTAAACAGTCAATTTTGATCCAAAAGTTTACGTTTCCCAGCAAAAGTGCAATATGGTATATCTCAAAAACCTGATGTGATAGACAAAAACCAAAGTCATATTTGGATTCTGCACCTCAAATTTACTTAAAATCCGTTTAAAAACCTTGTGCCAGAAAAATTGTGTTGACGCGGCAATTATAATTGCCGCGTCTGGCCAGGTGCCGCAAAAATGACCAACCGCGTAGGAAATCCCCGTAAACCGAGACTATACTGTAATAGCTACGTCTGGCATTTCTAACTGTTCGAGTTACTCTATTTCTGATACTTCGGTAAGCATCACCGAAAGTTATAGGTCTCTTTGCAAGTTTCCTTTGGAGTTCGTGTTTTTCTTTTATAAATGCCTTGAATTCACTTGTGATATAGGGATTGGAAATGGATACAGTTTTCACTGACTTAGTCTTGAGCGGAAAGAATTTATCAAAGCAAGCATTAAAGATGCAAGAAAAGTTGCAGCTGTTCACGTTAGGGTTGTCAGAGGCATAGGCAAGATCCCACTTAGCTTTCATTAAGTTTTCAAAAAGGAGCATGTTGTTGGTGCAGTAGTCTCTGTATTGTATTGAGACTATACTAGACCTTTCAGGTTTTGTGGCTGTTTTGTACATGGCAAAAACTGGGAAGTGATCTGAGATATTTTTATAAATAATTCCACTTGCAAGATTATTAGGAGTGCTGTTTGTCCAGATATGATCTATCACAGTGGCAGAGGTGGCAGTTACTCTAGTGTTGAAGAAGAGCTTAGAATGACAGGTTGCAAGAAGTTCTAATACCTGTATTGAGGTGTCTGTTTCTGATTTTAATAGATCAAGGCTTCTTCTCTGAACTTATGATGGAGATAAGCTCCAAAAATTTATTAAGAAAGTTCCTTACATTAGTGTGGGATCTTCTGTAGATTTCTCCTACTAGGGCATTTCGTGTGTCGTTACGAATTTCAGTGAAAAAACACTTCATGAACTCCTCCTGAACCTTTAAATCATTGTTATGACCCTTGGCCTCCTAGGATTTACCAATATCACAAATTCAAATTTCTCTTTGTACTATAGGTCCAGGAATAGATCCCACCAAATTCATCACCTCATTACTATGGGTATATTGAAATTCATGAAGTAGATTTAATTAAAAATATTATATTTACAAACAAACACTAAAACAACAATAATATGATTACCGGTAGATGTTTGGAAGTGGCTGAGTAAGACTGAAGATCCAACATTATCACACAATATCAAGATTAATCAACATAAATCACAATAGTCAAATGCCAACCCCCAAAACATAAGAGAGAGAGTATATTACTTAAAGACAGCTGTGCCTAGACTGCCTACGGACTACCAGCTGGTCACCGGCGTCACCCTTTACCGCCAAATTCTGACGTAACATATCCTGATTGGCGAAAACATAAAACAATATTTAAATTACCCTACTGACATTAATTCCACATATTTAACCTATGTACAAACCTAATGTAATAACACAAAACATAATACAATGTATTAAACAAAGTTAATACTTAAATATGGGCTCAGTTGGTGTGGGCGTGTAGTGAAAGAAGCTGCCCGAGACACCCACACACCATCCGAAACAACGAATTTTATACCAAGAACAGAAACTAATGGCGGACACTCGTAACATTACCCTGAAAAGTTTACGAACAAAAGGAGGAAATTTTTCTTTTTTTACATCACGGGACAGAGTGTCTGCCAAAAGATTTGTCTTTCCATTTAATGTTTCACCCTGTGAAAGCAAACTGGGTGTAGTATACCTTTTCAAACTGCAGCAATACAGCACCTACACCCACATCACAGGAATCAACTTGAATCACAAAAGGCTTGTAAAAATCTGGCACTTTTAACACTGGACTGGAAATTAATATATGCTGAAGGGGTTTCAAAAGCAGCCGACATGCTTTTGTCCACAAATACCTTCTTTATGGGCTGACCATGTCTGTAAAAGGATTCGGCACTTGCGCAAAGTTCTTGGAAAACCTTCAGTAAAATCTTGCCATACCGAGGAACCTACGCAGAGTCTTTCGATCTGCGGGAGTGACTGTGCAGCCTCTATCTTTGCGTTGACTGGAGCCACCATCCCTTGGCCCACCACATGGCCAAGGTAGGCGAGGGTTGCATGGCCAATCTCACTTTTAGCCAGGTTGACAGTGAAGTTTTATTCCAAAATGCGGGCGAAACGGGCACGAAGTCGCTCCGTTTGTTCCTCTCAAGTAGCTGCTGTCACTAGCAGTTCATCCAAGTAGGCACAGACACCAGGAAGCCCAGACTTCACCACATTCATAGCCCTCTGAAATGTCCTTGGGGCACGGCAAAGCCCAATGGGGTGGACTTTGTACTGCCAAAGCCCATCAGGAGTGACGAAGGCAGGAATTCTCTTGGATTCCTCCGTCAGCTTCACTTGTTAGTATCCCTTCAACATGTCGATCTTCGTCATGAACTTTGCCGGCTCGATGCCGTCAAGGATGTCGTCTATACGAGGGAGATGATAGGAGTCGGCCCTGGTCACATCATTTACCCATCTATAGTCAGTACATATGTGGAAGGAGCCGTTGGGTTTTGACACCAACACACATGGTGACGCCCAGTCACTGTCACTTTGTTCAAGGAGTTCATTTTGAAGCCAATAGTCCAGTATACTGCCAGATTCTGGGGTCACTAAGTCTAAGGGGATAACTTAACTCTATTCTTAATTTCTAAGGGTCGCTGCCACCAGACCCCCTCTGGACAGCATGTAGCTCGTTAGATAGCGTGCAGAGTGGACTAGGCATTGGGTTAGGTTATCCATTGACCAGATCGATAAGGGTAAAGAAGGGTGAAACCATAGCATGTCTTAATTGATTTATTCCTTATAAAACATACTGGTAAAAAACACATACAACCACACTGTGGACCATAACTCCAAGGCCTGTCCCAGGGTATAGCACTGGCGCCTCTAACAACTGCTGTTGTGGTCGGTTACACTCCGACCCGAGGTGGAATTGGGGTCCTCGGCCCACGAGGTAGAGTAGAGCCGATTAATCATGCCGAATCAGCGCCATCACTCCTATATTGACCACTGCTGGGTATCCACCGGCTCCGAGCGACCAGTGGGTTTCAATTAAGCCCACCCTCGATCTGGAGACAAACGGGGCAGCGTCAGGGGACTGAGAAACATGACAACACCAACAAACTCTCTTGTCTAGACGACAGACTTATTTACGTTATATTACTTCTACACTGGGTGAATGACAATTCAACTGTTAAATCATGAACACTGGTGAACACTGATATTCACTACAATTGACTGAATTAACTGAATGGCTAGGGAACACAGAACATACCTGGAGACAAACGGGGCAGCGTCAGGGGACGCCCTCCCTGGCCATCTTGAGTTTATATACCCCTGAGTTGCCAGTGATCGCTACTCACGCAATGACAATAATCACAACAAACTAACTGTTACTCATTCAAAGATGACCCTCAGTTGACAAAGGTCTGGCGAATTACTAAAGTTGATTTAAACGGACTAATTCAAGGTTGCGTTTGCCAGTAGAGAGTGCAATAAACGTAGTGACAACTGTGTTCGAAGGCGGGACTTACTGGGAGTGATCCTGAGGGTAAAACAGGTGGGAAATACACGTCTCTCCTGAGATTCTACAAGCGCGGTGGATTTGAATATTATGTAGCGTAATATGAATTAAAATGGGTTTTTAGGAATGACAATGATGTACGCAGTACACCAGTTCCTGTGGCTCCTGGGTACCCATAACACACACAATCGCATCCCCGGAGTAGTAGAGGTTCCGCCTATTCACATGCCAGTCTTCCCCAGCAGGCACCGAAGGTGGTCTAAATTTCCTCATCAGGAGGCCAGAGTCCAAATAGTAACAAACAAGCAAGTCACCAGCTTCCTCCTTGCTTACAGCACTGTTACTCAACTTTAACAACTCTGGATAAATTTCCTGGTGGGAAATTAATTTTTTCCTATAAATGGGTACTTGTGTTATAGGATGTACATCAGTATTTAAAGTTAAATCAACACTAGATGAGAGGGCGTTATCAAATATGGTACCATTGACTTCAGAAGGATTATCGCCGCTGGCGCCACTGGTTTCCGTCAAATACGACTCACTGTCATTAACAGAATTGTCTTGCGACACATATACGTCCCTAATACCAAAGTCATTTACATCACAAACTGCACCACTTGTGTCAGCTACATTAGGAACAGGTTCAACACAAGTATTCTGCTCTTCTCAAGCGATACTTCTGGTAACAACACAGGCAGGGAATAAACCAGGATACTGATCTAAAAGCATTTTAGTATTATTGTCCACCGTAGGAGTCATGGTCACTACAGGATCCGAGACACCACGATTACCGGCAATGTTATTAGCTAGCAAGAAGGTAACACCAGATACAGGGAGAGAGTCTTGGACACCCATTGAGAAAGCATGTCGCTCCTCACGAACATCCTACATAAAGAAACAGTGATTACACCACCGACACCCTTCAATAACACATGCTCACCAGTATAAGCACTTTCCACACAGGGAAAAGCACCTTTTAACACAATATTATGGTTAGCAGCGGTGTCTCGCAAAATCCGAAAAGGGTACCGAACATCACTTTGAGTAAGAACTAACTGACTTAGGGTCTAACTTCTCCAACTGCACGAATGAAAGAACAGAATCTTCCTTTTTCTTCTTGAGCCTAAGGCAATTAGCAATAACGTGACCTATCTGTTTACAGTAGAAACAAATCACTCAACTCGCACTCTCAAACTCGGATATTTTTGTTCCGAGCCACTACGGACATTTACTTTACTGTACTTGAGGCAGATTCCTTTGCATCTTTAAACTTATCCTGTTTACCACCCTGTCCCTAGTTACATGACTTTGAAACCTAAAATTCCTATGAGTCAACGCATAACTGTCTGCCAGAGCTGCTGCTCGTTGCAATTCTGTAACCTCTCTCGATTCCAAATTGAACTGAATGTCTTGTGGGAGGGCTCTCTTAAATTTCTCTAAGATGATCAACTTAATCAACTCTTCATAGAAGCTTAACCAACTACTTTTTATCCATCTTTCAAACATTTTACAAAGACGGTACATAAATTCAATATATGACTGACTCTAGTTTCCTTTCATTCCTAAATTTCACTCTGTAGTGTTCCGGAATCAACTCCTAAACCTTCAAAATAGCCTCTTTAACCTCTTCATAAATTAAAAAAATTTCAGCCAATAAAGACAAAAATTACATAAATGATCGGGGCAAAGAGTCTCTAGTGAGGGGTCATTAACTAATCTATCCAGGGAAAACATGATGACTGACCAAATCAAAGGACTCGTCACTAGGTTACACACAAAATAAATCACAGTAGCAAAACAATAGAACACTAGATTAATATCCGTCACAACACATTACACAGCAATGTCATATAATGATGGTGTTTGTTTCCAACCTGTAACTTGACAAATTACCCTTAGGCTCCCTGGTCAGGCCCCCATTATTTAGGCATCCTAATCAAGCCCCATTATTTATGTTACAGCCCTAGGGTAGATTGTAAAATAAACACAAATCACTTAGGTCTTCCAAATTTATATCTAAATATTCCCAATAGTAAATGAGTGAAAAAGGATCTATCCTGGCAAGGTCGCCAATTTGTTACGACCCTTGGCCTCACAGGATGTAACAATATCACAAATTCAAATTTCTCTTTGTACTATAGGTCCAGGAATAGAGCCCACCAAATTCATCACCCCATTACTATGGATTATATTGAAATTCATGAAGTAGATTGAATTAAAAATATTATATTAAACAAACACTAAAACAACAATACAGTGGTCCCTCGGTTAACGAGATTTCGGTTAACGAGTAACCTCCCATAAGATTCTTAAATTCGGTTAACAGCAACCCCTCGGTTAACGAGTTTCTTACGAGCCGACCTCAACAAGTTTTGGCTTGCACTGGGCGGTCAACCAGCTGTAGTATTAGTCGGCCAATACATTAATTGTTTCTAGGGCTTAAATTCCTTACTATTTTGGTATATATCAAGAAGTTTATACTATTCAATAATTTTAAAAGTTTAATATTCAATTTTTTAGTCATTTTAACAATTATTGAACATAATTGAAGGTAAAGTGACTAGTTTAATGCGCGGCATCCAGCCTCTTAACACAGCAAACAGGCGTTAGTCTCTCTCTGTTTTCACTGGAGGTAACATCTTGCTTGAGACAATCTTCAGCTAAACGCTTTTTTCTGTTTCCAACCAAATTATTGGTCATTTTGAAATTTATTTTACATAAAGACAATATATAGCGCAGTGCAGTGATATTTTAAAGAAAATATTCTGTATTTACAACAAGTTTAACTTTGAAAAGAACGTGTTGACATTGCTTGAATCCAGCATGGGGCCTAAGAGATCAAGAAAAGCTATTTCAATCCAAACCAAGCAGGAAATCATTTAAAAACATGAACAAGGCATTAGAACAAATGCGCTATGCAAAAAAATGGCATTAGGGTGTGTCATACGGAAGCGAATTTTTTTTTTTTAATTTGAAAAATCGGCCCATGGTATTAATGATGTAGTTCTATGTGCAGAATCATGTGATATCTTCAGATTTGAAAAGTTTTCATTTTTTGCTAGGTAAATTTTAATTTGAAATCTTATGAAAATTCAGTATTCCCACCCTTTTACCAACACCACTAAATAGCTTATTTAAAGTAAAGTAAATGTATCAGGTTAATTTATTAGGATGAAAATGATCCAGAATAGTGAAACGAATGATCTTGACACATTTATTAAATTTAATATTCCTTTAGAAAACAAAATCATCAAATACAAAAACCGGTTTTATTACTACGACCCGGTGTTGCTGCACACCATAGAGAACATGTCTTTCTTGCTTCTGTTTCTACTCATCACCTCCCTGCTGACCACCTGAGCTCGGATGTAGCCTTCCCTCCTCTCCTGGCTGTACACGTGACTGTTGGCCTCGCTCACTTGCTGTACACAACACTCTATACTCTGGGTGTGCGAGGGCCAGGCAGGGACAAGCATAGGGTTGTCCAGGAAAGCTCTGACTTGAACATTGGTGAGGCTGCAGGTAAGAGGGGGTTCACTGCCAGCCTGGATGTTATCCAGATCTATGAGATCAGTGAGGGTCTTGGCACCTAGATTGACTTCAGGAGTCTTCCTGACCCTGAAGGAATCCTCACCAACTGATTCGTCATGCCCAGATCCTCTCATAAGTCTCATATCCAAGATCTTTTTGACTGCCACTCTTCTCTCCTCCTCATCCTTACTGCAGAGCATTGTCTGCAGAACTGCCTCGGGATGAGCATACCAGGAAGATCTCCTCACAGTCTGCTCCACAATCTGAACAACCTTCCTTGGCTGACTCCTCAGGAGCTCAAGCTGGAAGAGAACATGCCTCGGACCTTCGGAGAACGATGACTTGACCTTGGTGTTGAACCAATTTGGCAAGTAGACACTCACAATGAATTGGACAATAAGTCTCAGGTTGTGAAGCTGGTTCCCTTTCAGTTTATGATGAGCGACCCAAATTCTGCAGAACCTGAGAGCCGTTGTGAGCCACCTAGAATGTGAGACTGGACCTATCTGCAGGTAAGCAAGTCTATCAGGCATGACCCCAGTTTTGATGGCACTGCAAATCATGTAACCATAGTACTGGTCAGTACTCAGGTCGTCAATGACAGTATGTGCAAGCTCAACGAGTAGAGGGCCAACTGTGATTTTTGCAAAGCTCGGATTTATTTCTAACTCAGTGGCAGAGTCCATCATCTTGCCAAGAGTACCAGACCATCTGTTGTTTGAAAGAGTCTTGCCATCCAGCTCCTGGATCAGATGTCTGAGTGGCAACTCGTTGGTGTGGAGGTCACAAACAATCCAGACCAGCTTCCTCCCACTCTTCCGCTCTATCCACTGTATGACCCCCCCTTGCCACCCTGTGTTCGTGTTGGTGCTGTCCCCTCCAATGGCCTGCAGGGTCTGGTCTACGTTCCTCTCTCTGAGCCAGTTCACAATGTTATCTGCCACTATCTCAGCTGGTTTCCTGATGTCATCTTTCTCTGGAGTGAAATGCCACACATACTTCCCTCCTGGTTCACTGCAGCAGGAGTAGTGTTCCTCCTTCACCATGGCAGGGAACAACTTGTCAGAATCTCCAACTTTCATGAACACTTTAGTGTTATCCCTTCTCCCATCAAAGAACAAACAATTGATTCCATTTTCTCTTATCCCCTTATCAAACTCCTCTTCTAGGTTACTGACAAGTTTCTCCTGAGCTCTCCTTACTTTGTTATGATCTATCACCAGGTGAACATCATCAGGTGTTATCAAACCACCGTCAATCCAGGCAGCTGTTGCTATCTCTGCAGTTTCTCTGAGACCAGTGTGGTGTCGCATGCTGGCCAGAGCTATGCTCGGGATATCTTTCCTATTTCGAATCTTATGCCTGGAAGGTTTGGGATCATTATTTTCTGGGTTAGGGACAAAGTCACCATTCTCCTGGTCAGCACTCGGATCAGCCATGGGGAAGTCATTAAACTCTGAATCAGCTTGACTCCAATCATCGGCCTTTTTTACCTCACCCTGGACCTTCTCAAGTCACTTTTCCTCGGCAACTCTTCTCCTCTTCTGTCTCTCTGTGGCAGCCTCCTGTCTCTTGGACTCCGGAATATCTTGGCTAGAAATCATGAGAACCCCTATACTGCCAGTCTTCTCTCTCTGTGCTTTGACAAATGCCAGTTCGATCACAGGAATCTTCAGTTCACGCTTGCAAATACAGGAGATGTGGGCCTCGGATTTACAGTCACGATCGCATCCAAACTCAGGACAGAGAACAATTGGGCACTTGCAAGTAATTATGTCAAATAACTGGTCCAGTTGCTTGGCAAAGCTGTCCTTAACTGCAAGTTTTCCTCTCCCAAGAGAGATATCTCTTGCCTTTTCCCAACTGGCTAGCAGTCTCTCACTAATCTTCTTCTGACTTGTTATGACTGGAGGCTTGAACTGAGCGTTAGCCAGAGTGTACTGTGCCAAGACAGCTTTGGTCATATCACTGGCAATGTCTTTGTTTGTGTAAGTTCTTTGGTTCTTTTCACTGATTTGCCTGATTAAAACACCGTATCTCAAAGCATCTCTCAATGTAGGCAACTCCGACTTCAGGAGCTCTCTCCCAGACCCAAGATAGTAACTGAGATGGCTGGATTTTTGGCTCCTCGTCCTGACACAAGCAGCCATCGCAAATATTATCAACTTATAAATGCATCAGAATCTGAAACAGAAAAAAATATTATTAGTTGGGTTGTTAAAGAATGAAGTCAGAAAGCAATGTTCACTATTTAAATGTAATGCACTAATGCACTGCATTAGTAATGCAGCTGTACGTTAGATTTTCGATAAATTTCACGCTAAAATTTACCTAGCAAAAGGTTGCAAAATATTGAAACTGAAATTATTTTCTGTTTATATACACTAAAATCTACCAAAAAAGTGATGGGCCATTAGTTTTAGCTGATCTTCCCTCCTATGACACACCCTAATATGGCATGTCGACATCAACTCTGTCAACAATTCTTGCACAGAAAGACAAATTTAAAGAAGTGAAAGTGAGAGACAAATCTACAAGAGTGTTTAAAAGTAGATCCCTAATTGCAGAAACTGAGGGGCTACTTATCATCTGGATCAGGGAAAAACAGATGAAAGGTGATTCAGTTTCTACTGAATTCATTTGTGAAAGAGCCAGGGAGATTTACGAACATTTAAAGACAGATCAACCTGGTTCTTCAGGCACAGAATTTGAAGATTTTCGGGCTAGCAAAGGCTGATACGAAAAATTTAAGAAAAGAAGTGACATTTTCAGTGTTGTTAGGCATGGTGAAACTGCTAGTGCTGATAAGGAAGGGGCAGCAAAGTTTTTAGATGAATTAAAAAAACTGATGGAAGAAAATTATCTTCCACAGCAAGTGTTCAATGTGGACGAAACTGGGCTGTTGTGGAAAAAGATGCCCAAAAGAACATTCATCACCAAAGATGAAGCCTCTTTACCTGGGCATAAACCCATGAAAGACCGTCTCACTCTATTGCTTGGTGCCAATGCTTCAGGGGAGTTCCGACTGAAGCCTATGCTTGTCTACCACTCTGAAAACCCCAGGGTGTTCAAGCAACAGAAAGTGGTAAGAACAAAGCTTGGAGTTTATTGGAAGTCCAACCGTAAGGCATGAGTGACAAGACAGCTCTTTAATGAATGGGCTGTTGATGTGTTTGGCCCGTCTGTCAAGAGCTACCTAACCACCAATAAACTCCCTTTAAAGGCTCTTCTACGTATGGATAATGCTCCTGGTCATGACCCTGACCTTGCCAGAAATTTGGAGTATCAATTTGACTTTGTGAAAGTGTTGTTTTTGCCTCCAAACACTACATCAATCATACAGCCAATGGACCAGAATGTAATCAGCAACTTCAAGAAGTTGTACATGAAGAAAATGTTTAGGAGGTGTCATCAGGCAACTTCCAATGATCCTGAACTAACACTGAAACATTTCTGGAAGACACAATTCAACATCCTGGAGGCTGTAAAATTGATTGTGTCATCATGGCAAGAAGTCTCCACTAGATCCCTCAATTCTTCATGGAAAGCACTGTGGCCATCAGTTGTCCATGATTTTGAGGGATTTGAGGAAGAAACAGAGTTGGACCAGGAGATTGTGTCCATTGGTCAGTCATTGGGCCTTGAAGTGGAGGAGGATGATGTGGAAGAGCTTGTGATGTCTCATGAGGAGGAACTTACTCCTGATGACTTGAAGCAACTGGATGAGATGTTACAGGTAGAGGCTGACAGTGGTGAGGAGGAAATTGAAGGTGATGACCATATGTCAGCTAAACAGTTGAAAGATGGGATTTACTACTGGGAGAAGTTCAGGGAACTGGCTTCAAAGCACCCAGAATTGGAAAAAACTGAACTAACTTTGTGTCATGTTGACGACTCAGTGGTCTCCTTCTTTAAACATAAGTTAATGGTGAGGAGGACAGATGCCCCACAGCCCACAATTGACACTTTCTTCAGTAAACGGCAGAGGGAACAAGATGCTATCCCTCAGCCTTCCACTTCAAGAAGGAGAGAGGATGTTCATGGTGGAGAATTTGTCAGTCCAGAGGTTCCTGACATTTTCATGGAAGGTGACTCACCTTCCAAGAAGCAGTAAAATGCTTCTCCTCCACCTACTTCTCTTCTCCCTTCTCCTCCACCTCCCACTTCAAATGCACATCATCATCATCATCCAGGAGCCTTCTACATACACACCTCAAAGTAGGTGAACTTTTCTACCATTTTTGTTGAATTTACGCAATTTTCGGTGAGCTGGAACCAATTACCCAAAAACCCATTGAAACAATGGTTTCGGTTAACGAGCAACCTGCTGGAACGGATTGTGCTTGTTAACCGAGAGACCACTGTAATAAGATAAGATGTTTGGAAGTGGCTGAGTAAGACTAAAGGTCCAACATTATCACACAATATCAATAAACACAAATCACAATAGTCAAATGCCAACTCCCAAAACATAAGAGAGAGAGTATATTACTTAACTCAAAGACAGCTGTGCCTAGACTGACTACCAGCTGTTCACCGACGTCACCTTTACTGCCAAATACTGACGTAACATATCCTGATTGGCTAAAACATTGAACAATATTTAATTTACCCTACTGACATTAATTCCACATATTTAACCCATGTACAACCCTAATGTAATAAAACAATACAATAAAACATAATACAATGTATTAAACAAAGTTAATACTTAAATAAGGGCTCAGTTGGTGTGGGCATGTAGTGAACGAAGCTGCCCAAGACACCCACACACCATCCAAAACAACGAATTATATACAAAGAACAGCAACAAACAGAGGACACTCTTAACATTATGGGTGTACAGTAGTTAGTAAAATACAAGTGTTAAATAAAACAATTGTTGACTTTGTTACATTATTAATAAATGTTATGGGTGTAGTTATGGGTGAAGTCATGGGTGTGGTTATGGGGAGTAGTTATGGGTGTAGTTATGGGTGTTTGTATGCTGTAGTTTTGGGTGTTTGTATGGGTGTAGTTATGGGTGTGCTTATGGGTGTAGTTAGGGGTGTTATGGGTGTTTGTATGGGTAACGCTATGAGTGTAGTTATGGGTGTAGGTATGGGTGTAGGTATGGGTTTAGTTATGGGTGTTGTTATGGGGGTAGTTATGGGTGTTGTTATGGGTGTAGTTATGGGGGTACAGTAGTTAGTAAAATACAGGTGTTAAATAAAACAATTGACTTTGTAGTGGACGTCTCCCTTACAACTGTGTAGCCGCATTCCAATGCCACAGTATCCTAGCAACCAGCCACCTACTACGTCTTCCCTAGCAACCAAACGAGCGGCCCAGGAGGGGGGGGGTCACCAGATGCCACAGTATCCTAGCAACCAGCCACGTCTTCCCTAGCAACGTAGTCAAGAAACCGGCGACTTCCCACGGGTTTACTTCCGGCGGCTGTGTATATAAGCTCTGTCTCTCCATTGAGATTCATTCTACTCTAGGTTCCTGAACACACAACACCTCCTCCAAGCAAGCTCCTCGCTGTCCAGCTCTCATTCAACCTGGAGGCCAGCAACAGGCAACATCTTCTCTAACGAAGCTCCTGCACATCTACCTCCTTCAGCACGCTACTCACCGAACGTGTCTACTGAGCAGCTCCTCACCACACGGCATCTCCAGCACCAGACTGAGTACCATATAACTTATATTATATATGAAAACCACCACCTTAGAGTTTCCATCCATCCTGAGTGCTAGACAACATAATATCACGAAACCCTACAAATGGTGACCCCAGGAAAAAAGCACTCACACAGGATGGAGGACGGACGGATCTCTCTACCGACTTTCAACCACAACGTCGAGGACTGGCTAGATCATGTGGAAGCAGCCCTCGTCGGCTCACAAGCAACTGACGAGCAAAAGTATGGCGCCCTGCTCCATGCCTTGCCCACGGAAGTCGCCACGCGGGTCTCACAGACCATTTCCAACCCTCCAGATGACAACAAATTCGTTACCCTGCGGGATGCCTTGAAGACGCTTTATCAACAGACCAGCCCCAATCTCCTGCAAGACCTACCTTCTATCTCCCTCGGGAACTCAACCCCGTGACGTCTCTGGTAGGAGATGTGTAGGCTGAACTCCGGTCACACAGACAGACTCCCCGACTCTATCTTGCGCCAGCTTCACGCACAAAAGCTACCCACAGAAGTACGCAACATCCTGTCCGCAGTAGATTACTCTACGACACCAGAACTATGTGCAACCGCGGTAGACAGAATTTTCAACGAGTGTGCTGCTGCACCCCTTGCCGCCACGGTCACACCAGTACCTACCACCGAACTTGTAAGCCGGATCAACACCCCTAAGCCGAACAATACCTCACAAGACATCAAGGACCTGTTGCAAACTTTGAACCACAGGATGGACACCATTGAGCAGTTCTGATCCTCCATACCCGCTGCTGCGCCAGTTCCTGACTCACACACCATGCCCTACATGTTCCGACACACAGCAGCCAGCCCCCAGCACAACAAATATATCCTCTGCTGGTATCACCAGACTTTCGGTCGCAATGCTCGAAACTGTAAGCCCTATTGCACCTATTCTGGAAACGGCAACACCGGAGGCTGGTAGACGCCTCAGCCTCCGTCCCTTCAGGCGTCTCATTACTGCGCGTCACCGACCGCACCTCCGGCAAAAAGTTCCTCATCGACACAGGTTCATTGGTCAGCCTCATCCCTCCCTCACTACGAGACAAGTCAAGGCAACCCTCGTATGACCTGTTCGCTGCCAACGGTACCTCCATAGCCTCCTACGGCGTACTCACCCTCGCCTTAGACCTCGGTCTGCCCAAGACTCTGCGTTGGTTATTCGTGATAGCAGACGTGTCTCAACCCATCCTTGGTTTCGACTTCCTCATCTTCCACAAGCTCGGCGTCAAACCAAGTCATCTATGCCTCATCCATGAGCCTACAGCACGCAAGATCCAGGGTTCTCGTGCCAGACACACTGACACTATCACCTGTCTTGCTCCTTCCAACGAATTCTCCTCCCTGCTCGACGAATTCAAGGAGCTTTTCTCACCCGAGTCTCCCTACCCCCACCACCTACATCGGGAATTTTCCACCACATCGAAACCAAAGGACCACCAGTTTCTTCACGCCCTCGCCGCCTGCGCCCTGAGCTCCTGAACACAGCCAAAGTAGAATTCAACAAACTACTGCAAGACGGCATCATTCTCTCTTCAAGGAGTCCCTGGGCATCGCCTCTTCACATGGTTCCTAAGCAAACACCCGGCGAGTGGAGGGTGTGTGGTGACTACAGAGCCCTGAATCTCGTCACCAAACCTGACAGGTACCCTATTCCGCATGTCCAGGACTTTCACCAAAAATTTCATGGCAAGACTATCTTCTCGAAGATCGACTTGGAGCGTGCCTTCCACCAGATCCCAGTAGCACCGGCAGATGCCCAGAAGACAGCCATCACCACTCCGTTTGGACTCTTCGAGTACACTTTCATGAGTTTTGGCATACGCAATGAAGCACAGACTTTCCAGAGGTACATGGACCATATGCTTCGCGACTTCGATTTTGTCACCGTCTACATTGACGACATCCTCGCCTGCCGATCACCGCCACCACCTACAACTCCTTCTCCAACGCCTGCAGAACAACAACATGAAAGTTCATCCTGCTAAGTGCGTCTTTGGAACCTCGGCCATCGATTTCCTCGGTCACAGAGTCTCGCCCAGTGGGATACAACCCCTACCACAGAAGATAACTGCGATTAGGGAGTTCCCCAAACCTGAAACGGTGAAGGAACTCCGAGAATTCCTGGGTTTAGTCAGCTACTACCACCGCTTCATTGACAAAGCTGCCACCGTCCTAGCCCCCCTACACGACCTTCTCAAGGGACGCCCACAGAAGTCTCACAAGTCTCGTGTGGACTCAAGAGGCTACTACGGCATTCACCACTATCAAACAGCACATTACACGCCTCACCCTCCTGGCCCACCCCGCACCAAACGCCCGGACCACTCTCAAAACAGACGCTTCTTCTACTGCAGTGGGCGCCGTCTTACAGCAGGAGATCAACGGAATTCTCATGCCCGTTGCTTTCTTCTCACAACGGCTTCAACCACCACAACTCAAGTACAGCGCCTTTGATCGAGAACTCCTGGCCATATACCTGGCTGTCAAACATTTCCAGCACTTCCTCGAGGCCCGTCAGTTCACCATCTTCACTGATCACAAGCCCTTCGTCCACGCCTTCGCTTCAGCTTCCCAGTCACATACACCTCGTGTCCTGCGCCACTTGGCTTACATCTCGGAGTTCTCCAGCGACGTCCAACACATTAAAGGCAGCCACAACGAGATCGCCGACGCCCTCCCTCGTCGTATATCCATCATTCTTCCCTCATCTCCACCCATTGATTATGGGCAGCTCAAGAGAAAGACGAAGACCTGGCAGCATACAAGACATCCCCCTCAGGCCTCACACTCCAAGAACTCCCTGTTCCTGGCACAAAGATAAAATTGTGGTGTGACATATCCTGTGGACAGCCTAGACCGTTTGTGCCTCACGCCCACCGCCGCGCTGTTTTCGACGGCATCCATGGTCTCAGCCACCCGGGTGTGCGGGCCTCCCAGCGCCTCCTCACGCAACGTGTCGTCTGGCCGGGCATCAAGTCTGATACTAAGAAATGGGTTGCCCAGTGCCTGGCCTGCCAGTCCTCCAAAATACATTGTCACATACGGGCCCCCTTACAAACCTTCTCTATTCCCAAAGGACGTTTTCAAGTAGTACACCTCGACATCGTGGGACCTCTTCCATCATCCTACGGTAGCACCTACATCTTCACCTGCATCGACCGTTTCACCAGGTGGACAGAAGCAATTACCATGCCCAATGCTACAGCAGAGACTACTGTCCGCGCCTTCATGTCCGGTTGGGTTTCCCGTTTTGGATCCCCCCCTCCCCCCCCCCCCCCCCGCAACTGTAATCACTGACCGAGGAGTCCAGTTTGAGTCACAACTCTGGCAGCACCTCCTACAGTTCCTCGGCACGTCTAGACAACGCACTACAGCATACCACCCTCAAGCCAACGGCATGGTAGAGCGTTTTCACCGGCTGAAGGACGCACTCAAGGAACAGCACGACCCTTACAGCTGGACTGATGCACTTCCCTTAGTGCTCCTCGGCATCCGTGCGTCACACAAGGAGGATATGGACTGTAGCCCAGCAGATCTTACACTAGGCGAGCCCCTTCGGCTACCCGGGGATTTCTCACTCCCTCCTGATCCCAACCAAACCACTCCAGCCGTTCGTCACGACTTACTCCAAAAGCTACGACAAGCAGTTTCTGCATTCATAGCTACTGCTCCACGCCAGCCTCCTCGGCACCCTGAACACATCCCTCCTGCACTACTCACAGCGGAGTATGTTTTCGTCAGGCATGATGCTCACAGCAACCCATTACAACGCCCCTATGATGGACCCTTCCAGGTGGTTACCCGTTCAGCAAAGTTCCTGACGATTATTCGGAATGGCAGACATGACACCGTCAGCATAGACCGAGTCAAACCGGCCACCTTACCCGTCGGGCCCCCAGCCCAGCAACACCATCAACAAACTACGCCTGCACCAGTCTACCCGCAGTTACCACAGGCAGCAACACCACTCCCACAACATTTCTGGGCACCCTCTTTTCACCCTCATGTACACCCTGTTCCTGCTGTAGAACCTGCTCCTGCCATGGACCCTCCTCCTGACATAAGACCTGCATCTATCATAGAACCTGCTCCTGCCATGGACCCTCCTCCTGACGCAGCCCCTGCAGCAGCAGGAACACAACAACCATTGCTTGTACAACCTCCTCTAATCCCAAACCCTCTTTCTCCTCCTAATTCTCCCACAGCTTTTGTGTCACTAGACGGAGTTGTTACACAGCGGCCGAGTCGTACGTACACCTGCCCGGTATGTGTTATGTGTGGGACACAACCCGGACAACATCCAGCCTCCCGCCGCTCCGGGAGGGGTTGGGGGAGTATTGTAGTGGACGTCTCCCCTACAACTGCGTAGCCGCATTCCAATGCCACAGTAGGTTGTGTCATACGGAGGCGAATTTTTTTTTTTTGAGTTTGAAAAATCGGCCCATGTTATTAATGATGTAGTTCTATGTGCAGAATCATGTGATATCTTCAGATTTGAAAAGTTTTCATTTTTTGCTAGGTAAATTTTAACTTGAAATCTTATGAAAATTCAGTATTCCCACCCTTTTACCAACACCACTAAATAGCTTATTTAAAGTAAAGTAAATGTATCAGGTTAATTTATTAGGATGAAAATGATCCAAAATAGTGAAACGAATGATCTTGACACATTTATTAAATTTAATATTCCTTTAGAAAACAAAATCATCAAATACAAAAACCGGTTTTACTACTACGACCCGGTGTTGCTGCACACCATAGAGAACATGTCTTTCTTGCTTCTGTTTCTACTCATCACCTCCCTGCTGACCACCTGAGCTCGGATGTAGCCTTCCCTCCTCTCCTGGCTGTACACGTGACTGCTGGCCTCGCTCACTTGCTGTACACAACGCTCTATACTCTGGGTGTGCGAGGGCCAGGCAGGGACATGCATGGGGTTGTCCAGGAAAGCTCTGACTTGAACATTGGTGAGGCTGCAGGTAAGGGGGGCTCACTGCCAGCCTGGATGTTATCCAGATCTATGAGATCAGTGAGGGTCTTGGCACCTAGATTGACTTCAGGAGTCTTCCTGACCCTGAAGGAATCGTCACCAACTGATTCGTCATGCCCAGATCCTCTCATAAGTCTCATATCCAAGACTTTTTGACTGCCACTCTTCTCTCCTCCTCATCCTTACTGCAGAGCATTGTCTGCAGAACTGCCTCGGGATGAGCATACCAGGAAGATCTCCTCACAGTCTGCTCCACAATCTGAACAACCTTCCTTGGCTGACTCCTCAGGAGCTCAAGCTGGAAGAGAACATGCCTCGGACCTTCGGAGAACGATGACTTGACCTTGGTGTTGAACCAATTTGGCAAGTAGACACTCACGATGAATTGGACAATAAGTCTCAGGTTGTGAAGCTGGTTCCCTTTCAGTTTATGATGAGCGACCCAAATTCTGCAGAACCTGAGAGCCGTTGTGAGCCACCTAGAATGTGAGACTGGACCTATCTGCAGGTAAGCAAGTCTATCAGACATGACCCCAGTTTTGATGGCACTGCAAATCATGTAACCATAGTACTGGTCAGTACTCAGGTCGTCAATGACAGTATGTGCAAGCTCAACGAGTGGAGGGCCAACTGTGATTTTTTCAAAGCTCGGATTTATTTCTAACTCAGTGGCAGAGTCCAGCATCTTGCCAAGAGGACCAGACCATCTGTTGTTTGAAAGAGTCTTGCCATCCAGCTCCTGGATCAGATGTCTGAGTGGCAACTCGTTGGTGTGGAGGTCACAAACAATCCAGACCAGCTTCCTCCCAATCTTCCGCTCTATCCACTGTATGACCCCTCCCTTGCCACCCAGTGTTCGTGTTGGTGCTGTCCCCTCCAATGGCCTGCAGGGTCTGGTCTACGTTCCTCTCTCTGAGCCAGTTCACAATGTTATCTGCCACTATCTCAGCTGGTTTCCTGATGTCATCTTTCTCTGGAGTGAAATGCCACAAATACTTCCCTCCTGGTTCACTGCAGCAGGAGTAGTGTTCCTCCTTCACCATGGCAGGGAACAACTTGTCAGAATCTCCAACTTTCATGAACACTTTAGTGTCATCCCTTCTCCCATCAAAGAACAAACAATTGATTCCATTTTCTCTTATCAAACTCCTCTTCTAGGTTACTGACAAGTTTCTCCTGAGCGCTCCTTACTTTGTTATGATGTATCACCAGGTGAACATCATCAGGTGTTATCAAACCACCGTCAATCCAGGCAGCTGTTGCTATCTCTGCAGTTTCTCTGAGACCAGTGTGGTGTCGCATGCTGGCCAGAGCTATGCTCGGGATATCTTTCCTATTTCGAATCTTATGCCTGGAAGGTTTGGGATCACTATTTTCTGGGTTAGGGACAAAGTCACCATTCTCCTGGTCAGCACTCGGATCAGCCATGGGGAAGTCATTAAACTCTGAATCAGCTTGGCTCCAATCATCGGCCTTTTCTACCTCACCCTGGGCCTTCTCAAGTCTCTTTTCCTCGGCAACTCTTCTCCTCTTCTGTCTCTCTGTGGCAGCCTCCTGTCTCTTGGGCTCCGGAATATCTTGGCTAGAAATCATGAGAGCCCCTATACTGCCAGTCTTCTCTCTCTGTGCTTTGACAAATGCCAGTTCGATCACAGGAATCTTCAGTTCACGCTTGCAAATACTGGAGATGTGGGCCTCGGATTTACAGTCACGATCGCATCCAAACTCAGGACAGAGAACAATTGGGCACTTGCAAGTAATTATGTCAAATAACTGGTCCAGTTGCTTGGCAAAACTGTCCTTAACTGCAAGTTTTCCTCTCACTAATCTTCTTCTGACCTGTTATGACTGGAGGCTTGAACTGAGCGTTAGCCAGAGTGTACTGTGCCAAGACAGCTTTGGTCATATCACTGGCAATGTCTTTGTTTGTGTAAGTTCTTTGGTTCTTTTCACTGATTTGCCTGATTAAAACACCGTATCTCAAAGCATCTCTCAATGTAGGCAACTCCGACTTCAGGAGCTCTCTCCCATACCCAAGATAGTGACTGAGATGGCTGGATTTTTGGTTCCTCGTCCTGACACAAGCAGCCATGGCAAATATTATCAACTTATAAATGCATCAGAATCTGAAACAGAAAAAAATCTTGTTAGTTGGGTTGTTAAAGAATGAAGTCAGAAAGCAATGTTCACTATTTAATTGTAATGCACTAATGCAGCTGTACGTTAGATTTTCGATAAATTTCACGCTAAAATTTACCTAGCAAAAGGTTGGAAAATATTGAAAATGAAATTATTTTCTGTTTATATACACTAAAATCTACCAAAAAAGTGATGGGCCATTAGTTTTAACTGATCTTCCCTCCTATGACACACCCTAATGCCACAGTATCCTAGCAACCAGCCACCTGCTACGTCTTCCCTAGCAACCAAACGAGCGGCCCGGGGGGGGGGGGGGGGGGGGGGGGAGGGGCGTCACCAGATGCCACAGTATCCTAGCAACCAGCCATGTTTTCCCTAGCAACAGTCAAGAAACCGGCGACTTCCCACGGGTTTACTTCCGGCGGCTGTGTATATAAGCTCTGTCTCTCCATTGAGATTCATTCTACTCTAGGTTCCTGAACACACACCTCCTCCTCCAAGCAAGCTCCTCGCTGTCCAGCTCTCATTCAACCTGGAGGCCAGCGACAGGCAACATCTCTAACGAAGCTCCTGCACATCTACCTCCTTCAGCACGCTACTCACGGAACGTGTCTACTCAGCAGCTCCTCACCACACGGCATCTCCAGCACCAGACTGTCTACCATAAAACTTATATTATATAAGAAAACCACCACCTTAGAGTTTCCATCCATCCTGAGTGCTAGACAACATAATATCACGAAACCCTACAACTTTATTACATTAATAAATGTTATGGGGGGTGGTTATGGGTGTAGGTATGGGTTTAGTTATGGGTGTAGTTATGGGTGTAGTTATGGCTGTAGTTATGGGTGTACAGTAGTTAGTAAAATACAGGTGTTAAATAAAACAATTGTTGACTTTATTACATTATTAATAAATGTTATGGGGGTAGTTATGGGGGTAGTTATGGGTGTAGTTATGGGTGTAGTTATGGGTGTACAGTAGTTAGTAAAATACAGGTGTCAGATAAAACAATTGTTGACTTTGTTACATTATTAATAAATGTTATGGGTGTAGTCATGGGTGTAGGTATGGGTTAAGTTATGGGTGTAGTTATGGGTGTACTGTACAGTAGTTACTAAAATACAGGCGTTAAATAAAACAATTGTTGACTATTACATTATTAATAATGTTATGGGTGTAGTCATGGGTGTAGTCATGGGTGTAGTTATGGGGATAGTTATGGGGGTAGTTATGGGTGTGGTTATGGGTGTTGTTATGGGTGTAGTTATGGGTGTAGTTATTGGGGGTAGTTATGGGTGTAGTTATGGGTGTACAGTAGTTAGTAAAATACAGGTGTTAAATAAAACAATTGTTGACTTTATTACATTAATAAATGTTATGGGTGTAGTTATGGGGGTAGTTTTGGGGTAGTTATGGGTGTTGTTATGGGTGTAGTTATGGGTGCCCTTATGGGTGTAGTCATGGGTGTTTGTATGGGTGTGGTTATGGGTGTAGTCATGGGTGCTTGTATGGGTGTGGTTATGGGTGTAGCTATGGGTGGTTATGGGTGTTTGTATGGGTGTAGTCATAGGTGTAGTCATTGGTGTGGTTATGGGTGTAGTCATGGGTGTTTGTATGGGTGTAGTTATGGGTGTAGTCATGGGTGTGGTTATGGAGGGGTAGTTATGGGTGTAGTCATGGGTGTAGTTATGGCTGTAGTTATGGATGTACAGTAGTTAGTATAATACAGGTGTTAAATAAGACAGTTGTTGACTACATTATTAATAAATGTTATGGGTGTACAGTAGTTACTAAAATACAGGTGTTAAATAAAACAATTGACTTTATTACATAAATAAATGTTGTGGGTGTAGTTATGGGTGTAGTTATGGGTATATTTATGGGGGTAGTTATGGGTGTTGTTATGGGGTAGTCATGGGTGTAGTCATAGGTGTAGTTATGGGTGTACAGTAGTTAGTAAAATACAGGCATTAAATAAAACAATTGTTGACTTATTACATTATTAATAAATGTTATGGGTGTAGTTATGGGTGTGGTTATGGGGGGTAGTTATGGGTGTAGTTATGGGTGTAGTTATGGGTGTGGTTATGGGTGTAGTTATGGGTGTAGTTATGGGTGTAGTCATGGGTGTAGTCATGGGTGTGTAGTGGATTCCTCCCCTCTGTTACGAGTTGGGGATTTAGAATATAGTTATACGTCTACCCAAATCCCAACAGGTAACAACAAAAAAAAAAACAAAGACAATCGGACTATAAAAGGGTAGACAAAGGATGCGAGTTTTTGTTGTATATAATAAAGTACCATAAATTCCTTAACAAAATATTCAGCTTATAAACTACCCTTAACCAAACTTAACCTAAACATGAACAGTATATACATAGCAATAAAACATAAAACAATAGTGAAGCAATGTGGAGGTGGGAGAGGCAATACAAGATTACAAATACTTAAGTGAGGAGCTGAGATGGCTGACGAGCAAGGCTGAGTATGGTAGAAGACGGTAGGTAGTCACTGTGCCGTAGGTTTCCAGGATAGGTGATCCTGTGGTCGCTTCCCAGAGTGAAGTGTTCTCTCCTCGAATTGGAGCTCACAAAGAAGACTGGGAGGAAGTGACGCAACAACCAGGATATGGAGAAGGGAAACCCGGGAGTGGTAACTAAGACGAGCCATACTCGTGTTTCGTCCCTAGATGGCGTTGCTCGTGGTGCTGGGTAGGTAGATGAAGACAATCCGTGGAGGGGTTCATAACACACCCCCCCTCCAAAGACCTTCGTAGCGCAGGTGCGAAGGAGGTGATCACCTGGTGCGTCTGGAGAGTAGCTGCTACATTTCCACTGGAGCTCGGGATAAGGAGTCTGCAATCAGGTTGTCCACCCCCTTTATGTGCCGGACTTGTAGATTATAGGGCTGGGTGAGGAGAGCCCAGCGGAGGATTCGCTGGTTGGAGGTCTTGTTGGTTTGGATGAACGTGAGTGGGTTATGGTCGGTGAAGACTAGGGTTGTTTGTGGGCAAGACTGGAGGTAACATTCAAACTTCTTTATTGCCAACACCAGAGCCAGGGCCTCCTTCTCTATGGTCGAGTAGTTGGTCTGATGTTTTTTCAACTTGGCGGAGTAATATGCCACAGGGTGAAGGACATCAGTGGTTGGGTCGGGTTGTAGGAGCACAGCCCCCACTCCGACACCACTAGCGTCGATTTGCAGATGGAAGGGCAAGGTGTAGTCAGGGGGGTGGACTACAGGCTTAGAGGCAAGGAAGGCTTTGAGGCGGTGGAAAGACTGGTCGCACTTCTGGTTCCAGATGTAAGGGACCGCAGAACTGGTAAGGTCTGTGAGGGGTCCGGCCACGCTGGAGAAGTTACTGCAGAACCGACGGTAGTAGCCGCACATCCCCAGGAAGCGCACGAGTTCCTTCCTCGTCCTTGGAGTGGGGAAGGACAAGATGGCTTCAACGTTTGCGTCCTTGGGTCTCACCATACCATGCCCAACGATATGTCCCAGGTAAGTCACTGAGGCCCGGCCAAAAGAAGATTTAGACAGGTT
Source organism: Homarus gammarus (assembly GCA_958450375.1). Classification (NCBI taxonomy): domain Eukaryota; kingdom Metazoa; phylum Arthropoda; class Malacostraca; order Decapoda; family Nephropidae; genus Homarus; species Homarus gammarus. The sequence continues at coordinate 223,509 of CAUDMG010000053.1, forward strand.
ATGGTGAATCCAGTCTCTTGCAGTCGTGTAAACAGTATCTCCAAACGCACCAGATGTTCGTCCCAGCTGTCCGACACCACCACCAGGTCATCCAGGTAGGCGAACGTCCCACCTAGGTCCTGAATAAGGTAGTTGATGGCCCTCTGGAATGTGGCCGGAGCATTAGAAAAGCCAAACGCCATAACCAAATATTGAAAAAGACCAAATGGAGTTATAAATGCCGAGATTATTTTTGCCCTATCCGTGAGTCCTACTTGATAATATCCTTTCAACAGGTCCATGGTTGATATAAACTTGGCACAGCCTATGCTGTCTATTATATCTTCAATCAAAGGTAAAGGGTAGGAGTCAGAGACAGTGACCTGGTTCACTTTACGATAATCTGTACAGAAACGAAAGGTGCCATCGGGTTTTGGAATGAGAAGGCAAGGTGAAGCCCAGGGGGAGGTACTAGGCTCAGCTAAGTTATGTTTTAACAAAAAGTCTACCTCCTTTTTCATAATCTCTTTTTTTTGTGGATTTAGACGATATGCTGATTGCCTAATGGGTTGTACATCATCTGAGATTAGCTTAATATCATGTTTAAGTATATTGCAAAACCCTGGGAGGTCTGACGTGACTTTAGGAAATGTTGATAATAACTTAGCGAGATCTTTTGCTCGAGATGGATTCAGAACAGAAAAATACTCATCCAAGTTGTTGAGTATGTGACTGTTAGCAGGGTTTTCTTTAGGTAGAGGGAAGTCTAAATTCTCCAATAGGTCCACGTCATCTGTCTCCGGCTCCGGCCCTGACAAAACCGTATACAATACAGGTTGGCTTATAGCCTCTGGGATGTCTTCCTCTGACTGCCTGGAATGGTAAAGTTTCATGAGATTAATGTGAACAAGTTGTGAATCTTTTCTGCGATCAGGAGTATGGACTATATAGTTGAGAGGAGATAGTTTATTAGCATTGACTTGAAAGTTTTGATGGAACCGTTCCAAGCAACCTTGGGACGGTGGGTGGTAAGCCGAAGATGTACAATGGTCCACACTGAGGTCTTTCATCACCTGTTTGAACAAAGATGGATCAGATTGTTGGGCTGTAATGAGCTCATCCTTACTAATCGTCTTATTGTACAGATCTTCTGTGGGTAGGAAGATATTGGAGGTGGTTTTAGATGAAGAGGGCCCATTTCGCACACTCTGCGACCGGGTGACAGCACAAGATGGGAAAAGATGAGGAATAGTTTCTTTAAGGTCAGTGGTGGAGTTGACAGGTAAGGGAGAGTCGACTGTCTTTATGTTAGGAACCACTAGATCTCCTACCAAGTCATTACCCAATAATAAATGAATGCCGCACACAGGCATTGGGTCTTTCCTAATGGCTATTTGCACTTCCCCAGTAATCAAGGGACATTGGAGGTGCACTTTAGCTAAAGGATAGGAAGAATGGGATGAGAGATCTGAAATTAGAACACTCTCATTAGTAAATGCGGTAGATATAACAGGAATGACGTTAAACAGGAGGATAGATTGTGCTGCGCCCGTATCACGTAGTATACGAATAGGGAAAGAACGAGACCCCTCTATGATTGAAATTTTTCCCTCATAGGTGAATGAAGAGAAGAGATCCTGATGGGGCCTTTCCACATTGGCACTTGCTATTGGTTTGGATTTGGGATCCAGGGAACTACTTTTAGCAATTCGACACTTTGGGTGTTTACAATTCTGGATCGTATGGCCTGGGTTTTTACAGTAAGAACAAGTAAGCTTGGTTGCATCGGGGGGAGTAGGTGTGGGACCTTTCGACCTACCACTCACGTCCCCAAGGTTATCATCAGAGGAGGACCTAACATGTCGGGAAGTACCACGTTCTCTACTGCCCAGTGACTCCACCAACAAAGCGTACGCATCAGCCAGCTCAGCAGCACGCCCTAAATTAACCTCTCCACGCTCCTCCACATGCTTCAAGATGTGAAATGGTATCTTGCTTTTCCACTCCTCCAGGACTACCAAATTTAACAAATCCTGAAATGTGGAGGTCTCTGTAGCCTCTAACCACTTCTTAAAAAACCTAAGCTTTTCTTGAGCAAACTCAACAAATGTGTGTGAAAATGGTTTGGTTAGTTTACGAAACTTCTGCCGGTATCCATCTGGCGTGATAGCATAAGAGGTGAGGATATTCTTTTTTACGTTATCATAGTCATCAGTCTGGTCTAAACAGTTATAAACTCTACGAGCCTTACCATATAATTTAGGAACTAACACTGACACCCACTGGTCCTTTGGCCACTCATTCTTCGCGGCTATTTTCTCAAAAGTCCTAAATGACCCGTCCATATCGGATTCATCAAACCCGGGAACAAGGGAAGAAGCAGTAGCAGGGTTAAAAGCAGCGAGTTTCTCTTTTAATGCCACTTCTTTTGATTTAAACTCAGATGTTAAGGTGACTTGTCTCTCTCACCTGTAGTTCTTTCAGTTTAACCTCCTGCACCAACTTGGCCTGTTCCACCCTTTCTTCATGGTCCAACTTGTACTCCAACTTGGCCTGTTCCAACTTGGCCTGTTCCATCTTTTCTTCATGGTCCAACTTGGCCTGTTCCAACTTGTCCTCCTGCTCCAACTCGAGTTCTTTCATTTTGATTTGGAACTCGAACCTAGCTCGTTCTAGTTGCAAGGCGTCTATTCGTTGTGTTTCTTCTTGAGGGCTAGCCAGACCTGAGGCAACTTATGAGTGAGGAGGGGTGGTGGATAGTGGTTGAAGTTTCTTGGACATGGGCGTTAATCTGTCAACAGCGGATTCTTTTAAAACTTCTTGTTGAACCAACACTTCAATCACATGATTTTTTAACATTTCCTTAGTCAGTTGCTGTGAAAATGGGATATTGTAATAGTTGTCTATTTCTTTCCATTCTTTCTTCAGGATATTAACACGTAATTTAGCTAAGAAGGATTTTCAATAAAATCCTGGAGATCAAAACATGAGGTGGCCATTGTTAAGAAAAATAGGATAAATTAACTAATGGTCAAAAGATAAGATAAGTGGATAACCCTAGAAAATATCACGGCAGTGGATAACCAGAAAGTCCCGGAAACTAACCAAGTTATACCTAGGGAAATTACACTTATGATTATTGTTCTTCTGAGAAGAGCCTTAGATAAGGACAAGAGACTTGAAAGAGGTAGGGCGTATTACGGCATTAATACAAAGATCCGGATTAACAACCCTGATATACTTGAAAGAGGAAGGGCGTATTACGGCATTAATATAAAGATCCGGATTAACAACCCTGATATACTTGAAAGAGGAAGGGCGTATTACGGCATTTATATAAAGACCCGGATTAACAGCCCTGGAGTTTGGTATGATTGACCCTGAATGAAATAATGAGAAGAACAATAATTGGGGCTTTATAATTAAGGGGTCCTGGTAGAGCGGGGCGTCCCAAGATATCACTTCACCCTAAACTAGTGACTATGGAACAGCCTACTCTGGAGTGAGGGTACGGCATTAAACAGATCCGGATTCTTCCCAACACTCGATAAGACTTACTACGCGACTGCCACGTGTAATAACAGGTAAGCCTTATGACACTTGGAACCTAATATCCTACGTCTGTCACTCTTACTGTACGATAATACCAATATATGCACACACATATGAAGGAAACTTTAAACCACCGTAAAGCAATTGTAAACAGAAGTGACTGGGAGGGGTAATTAACAACGAGTAACAAGGGAGGAAGGAATATGGTACTTAAGGTCGTGTCCTGTCACGGTCGCCATTTGTTACGAGTTGGGGATTTAGAATATAGTTATACGTCTACCCAGATCCCAACAGGTAACAACAAAAAAAAAACAAAGACAATCGGACTATAAAAGGGTAGACAAAGGATGCGAGTTTTTGTTGTATATAATAAAGTACCATAAATTCCTTAACAAAATATTCAGCTTATAAACTACCCTTAACCAAACTTAACCTAAACATGAACAGTATATACATAGCAATAAAACATAAAACAATAGTGAAGCAATGTGGAGGTGGGAGAGGCAATACAAGATTACAAATACTTAAGTGAGGAGCTGAGATGGCTGACGAGCAAGGCTGAGTATGGTAGAAGACGGTAGGTAGTCACTGTGCCGTAGGTTTCCAGGATAGGTGATCCTGTGGTCGCTTCCCAGAGTGAAGTATTCTCTCCTCGAATTGGAGCTCACAAAGAAGACTGGGAGGAAGTGACGCAACAACCAGGATATGGAGAAGGGAAACCCGGGAGTGGTAACTAAGACGAGCCATACTCGTGTTTCGTCCCTAGATGGCGTTGCTCGTGGTGCTGGGTAGGTAGATGAAGACAATCCGTGGAGGGGTTCGTAACACCTCCAAAAGCCGTTTGTCGCTGACTAGCCGACCCTCGAATTCCCCAGTGCATGCCTCCTGGTCTAGGTCGGCAACCAGCGCCGCCTAACAATGACTCAGGTCAACTATTAAGCCATGCCTACCCCCGCTATATAAGATCTCACCTCATGGTGACCTCTCTCTTTCTGCCTACAGCCACCAGCAAGCAACTCAACCTGATCCTCCTCCACTCCTGCCTGGCGGCTCCCACCCCAGCCGGCGACCATGGCGAGCCACAAGCTGGTCCTCCTCTGAGCACCCTCACCAACCAGCTCTCTCTATTCAACGCTTGTAACCATGCTGCCTTCCCAGCACCAAGCTGCATTGTACATCCAATATAATATGTATACAGAGAGCACATTGTGAGTTTCCTTTCTCCATCCCATCCCGTGTGTGAACCAAAATCCCGTACCCCAGAAATGGTGATCCCCGGAGATTCGCACTCACACAGGATGGAGGAGAAACATCTCAAGCACCCACAAATGGTGACCCCCGGAGATTCGCACTCACACAGGATGGAGGAGAAACATCTCATGTAAACCCACAAATGGTGACCCCGGGAGCTTCGCACTCACACAGGATAGAGGAGAAACCGATCACTCACCCAGTCTTCAAGCAACATGGAAGACTGGCTTATCCACACAGAGGCAACTCTCATCGGCTCTACAGCTGTCTCTACACCGCAGGTTAGACACCCTAGAGCAGCTCTGCTACTCTAAGCACACTGCCGCTCCTCTTCCTGCCCCAAGCACTACGTCCTACCGATCCTAACAAACCCGTCCTGCCTCAGACGCCACCCACAGCCCAGCAGTACCCCCTGCCACTGTTCTGGACCCTCCTCCACTCCGGCCTGGCAGCCCTTGCTCCAGACGCGGCCCATGCGCTTGAGGCAGCCCCACACACGCTTTTTTTTTCCTCAGGTACTCCCTGCTACTGTCCTGCACCCTGCTGCTGTCGTGGACCCTGATGCTGTCATGCACCCTGCTGCTGTCATGGACTCTCTTCCTGACGCAGCTCCGGCTCCTGACCCAGACCCACACACCCTAGCAGGCGGTACTGAGGACTCTGTACCTGCCACGAGAGAAGCACAACATTCATCGCCTCCACAACCCTCCTTCTCCCTCTCTTCTCCCACAGATCTCGTGTATCTAGACAAAATTGTCTGCCCTAGCGGCCAGCTCATCCACGCCCTCGCCATTATGTCTCACATGTGGCATACAACCCAGCGGAAAACAAGTCTCCTGCACCGCCTGTTCTGTCTCACATGTGGGATGACACCCTAGAGACAACAAGTCTCCTACACCGCCTGGAGGGAAGGGGGAGTATTGAAGTGGATTCCTCCCCTACAAAAGCCGTTTGTCGCTGACCAGCCGATCCTCGAATTCCCCAGTGTATGCCTCGTGGTCTAGGTCGGCAACCAGCGCCGCCTAACAATGTCTGAGGTCAACTATTAAGCCACGCCTACCTCCGCTATATGAGACCTCACCTCGTGGTGACCTCTCTCTTTCTACCTACAGCCACCAGTAAGCAACGCAACCTCCTCCTTCACTCCTGCCTGGCGGCTCCCGGCTGGAGCCGGCGACCCACAAGCTGGTCCTCCTCTGAGCACCCTCACCAACCAGCTCACTCTACTCAACGCTTGTAACCATGCTGCCTTCCCAGCACCAAGCTGCATTGTACATCCAATATAATATGTATAAAGAGAGCACATTGTGAGTTTCCTTTTTCCATCCCATCCTGAGTGTGTACCAATATCTCGTACCCCACAGGTGTAGTTATGGGTGTAGAGTAGTTAGTAAAATACAGGTGTTAAATAAAACAAATGTTGACTTTATTACATTATTAATAAATGTTATGGGTGTAGTTATGGGTGTGGTTATGGGGGGTAGTTATGGGTGTACAATACAGGTGTTAAATAAAACAATTGTTGACTTTACTACATTAATAAATATTATGGGTGTAGTTGTGGGTGTAGTTATGAGGGTAGTTATGGGGGGTAGTTATGGGTGTAGTTATGGGTGTAGAGATGGGTGTAGTTATGGGGGGTAGTTATGGGTGTAGTTATGGGGGGTAGTTATGGGGGTAGTTATGGGTGTAGTTATGGGTGTAGTGTACTGCACAACTCATTGCCATTCCTAAAAACCCGTTTAATTCATATTACGCTACATAATATTCAAATCCACCGCGCTTGTAGAATCTCAGGAGCGTGTTTATCCTCGCGATCCCTCCCAGTAAGCCCCGCCCTTGTGAAGACAGTTATCAATACGTTGTTTATTCCACTTTCTCCTGGGAAGCTCAATCTTGAATTAGTCTGTGTAAATCAACCCAAGTAATTCGCCAGACCTTTGTCAACTGAGGGTCATCTTTGAATGAGTAACAGTTAGTTTGTTTGTGATTATTGTCATTGCGTGAGTAGCGATCACTGGCAACTCAGGGGTATATAAGCTCGAGCTGGCAAGGAATCAGCATCCCCTGACGCCGATTCCCGTTGTCTCCAGGTATGTTTTGTTTCCTAGCCATTCAGTTAATTCAGTCAATTGTAGTGATTATCAGTGTTCACCAGTGTTCATGATTTAACAGTTGAATTGTCATTCACCCAGTGTAGAAGTAATATAACGTAAATACGTCTGTCGTCTAGACAAGAGAGTTGGTTGGTGTTGTCATGTTTCTCAGTCCCCTGACGCCGATTCCCATTGTCTCCAGATCGAGGGTGGGCTTAATTGAAACCCACCGGTCGCTCGGAGCCGGTGGATACCCAGCGGTGGTCAATATAGGAGTGATGGCGCTGATTCGTCATGATTAATCGGCTCTACTCTACCTCGTGGGCCGAGGACCCCAGACCCATCTCGGGTCGGAGTGTAACCGACCACAACAACAGTTGTTAGAGGCGCCAGTGCTATACCCTGGGACAGGCCTTGGAATTATGGTCCACAGTGTGGTTGTATGTGTTTTTTTTACCAGTGTGTTTTATAAGAAATAAATCAATGAAGACATGTTATGGTTTCACCCTTCTTTACCCTTATCGATCTGATCAATGGAAAACCTAACCCAATGCCTAGTCCACTCTGCCCGCTACCTAACGAGCTACATGCTGTCCAGAGGGTGTCTGGTGGCAGCGACCCTTAGGAATTAAGATTAGAGTTAAGTTATCCCCTTAAATTTAGTGACCCCAGATCTGGCAGTATAGTAGTTATGGCGGTAGTTATGGGTATACAGCAGTTATGGCGGTAGTTATGGGTATACAGCAGTTATGGCAGTAGTTACGAGTGTACAGTAGTTATGGGTGTAGCTATGAGGGTACAGTTGGGGGCAGTGAAATTTTGCTCAAAGCTGCACTCTTCAGGCATTGTTCCTTATACATATCTAAGACTCCATGCCAAATTTGAAGCTGATATGTCGAGGTTTAGTCTGCCGCATTTTCTACTGAAATTTTTTAATTTACCTACAGAACTAGCCAAACAGCCGCTGTGGCGGTGCAATGTTCTGTTCAGTGTTTATTAACTTTTTTTTTCATATCTCTTATTTCATTTAAGTTGGTTGTGATGGAACCAATGTAAATGTAGGATCAGAAAATGGAGTCATTCATCATCTTGAAATGTTACTTGGTCACCCGCTTCATTATTTCATATGTCAGCTTCACGGAAATGAGCTGCCTTTCCGCGCAGTTTTTTATCACTATGATGGTAAACCAAGTGGTCCTGAGCATTGGCGTGGTCCCATTGGAAAGCAGATCAAGGAGTCTTTGTCTGAGCTTCCAGTTGTCGCCTTCCAGCCAGTCAGTTTCCCTGATTTCCCTGTGTTTAATGAAGTGGAGAAAGATCTGTCCTGGGATCAGAAATACCTGTATAGGATTTGTAAAGGAGTTATCACAGGTGTTGTTGAAGATGACTTGGCTGCTATTGAGCCAGGTCCTCCCTGTGTGTCAAGGTGGAACACCTTATGGAGTAGAATCCTCAGGCTGTATGTAGCAACATCAAGACCCAGCCATGAGTTGAAAAGAATTGTCATTACAATAATAAAGTTCAGTGCTCCAATGTGGTTTTACATCAAGATACACCCTTACGTAACACACGGCTCAAGGAACGTATTCCAGTCCCTGCTATATATGAAACACCTGAATAGTGAGGAGGAGACGATAGTGAAGAAGGCTGTCCAGAGAAATGCATACTTCGCCCACACAGATCAACTTCTTCTTGGTATGTGTGCAGATGAGGACATGACTGTTAGAGAAAAAGCTGTCTCAATGATAAGAAAAATTAGAGAGGAGAATCAGCAAAAGGAAGAATGCACTGGCAGATCTGAAGAGGTGGAGGAAGATTCTGATGCTGCTGTTGACGAGAATTTGTTAAACTATACTGATGAGGAGGGTAAAGATGGAGATGGGAATGAGGATGTGCCTCCTGTAGTCAACATGAGAAAGGTGGTGACTCCGAAACTAAAGTGGCAAGCAAAAAACTGTCATTCCATGATTAACTGGAGGAATGAACTCAAGACTGAGCCTCCTTACATTGCTTCTCTGTCAAATCTACAGGTTAATGACATTCTTGAGACACCATTAGTGGTGCCCAAGTGACCAAACAGCACTCAGGCAGTCGAGAGAGGCATAAAAGTGATGACTGAAGCTTGCACTGAAGTGACGGGATACGAATCGAGAGATGGATATATTAGGCAAAGAGTATTGTCTCGGAAAATGATGCCAAGGTTCCGCACAAAAAAGAATTTCAATATGAACTTGTAATGATTTTCTATACGGTGTACCTGTAAAATAACATGTGAATTAAATCAATGTCACCCATGTAAAATTTATCATTATCCTGGAAAACATTAAATGACACCTAATTTTTGGTATACACTAAAAGTTGACAAAAAATGGCATGAAATTTTGCACAGGTGTTTGCTACAGCCATACAAACGATGCCTGAAAAGTGCAGCCTGCAACTCAAATAAAAGTGTTTTTTCCCTGCCCCCTAGTGTACAGTAGTTATGGGTGTAGATATGGGGGGTAGTTTTGGGGGTAGTTATAGGAGTAGTTTTGGGGGTAGTTATAGTAGTTATGGGGGATAGTTAAGGGTGTAGTTATGGGGGTAGTTAAGGGTGTAGTTATGGGTGGGGGTGTTTTTTCCCATTATTTTGTTACTCCTGAATTCATTGGTGCCAGAATTAATGAAATCCAACATGCTCTAGGGGTCGCGAATCCAAATATAAAAAATGAATTTTTGCGAAAAAACGTCAAAACTCAAGCTTTTTCTCTTATAGATCAGCAATCGCGCTGCTTTTCTCTACTTAACCCTAATGGCTGGCTAGAGCAGCTATTCAGCTTTCCATTGACACCTAATTCGATTGCATGCACCTTTTATTTGACCTTCTAAGTCAGGTCAAAGGCTGTAGCCTACCTGCGTTAACGGAGTTATAAATTCACTAGGTTCACATTGGCAGCTTTAAAACCCTGCGCTTCTTTGCAGTGTTTTGACATGTGTTGTGTTGTTGTTGGTACTGTGGTGTTATTTTATAATTTACTCAAATCTGCTATATAGTGTGGCAGTAAATTTATGGTTATCTATTTATGTTGTATTTTCTACAGGTGATTAAATTGCTCTTATGTGACCCTATTTTGTTTGCCTATTTTGTTTTATTACAAAACGTTTTTTTCTTACAGAGTTCATCTGTTTATATACATACAATCATGGAAGAGAGTGAGTCGCAGTCGGGGGAGAATGCTAAGGGGACTGTCAGGCCAACATCATCCACTACTCGTTCTGCCACTGAAATCTATCTAGTAGGCCAGCCAGCATCGTCAATTAGAGGCAGTAAACTCCCGACGATGCGTCAAGTCCTGAAGTTCTTCTTTCACACAGTGAATGAATCTGGTGACAGACAGGAGACGTTTAAAGAAACAGTGAGAAACGTACTCACGTTCTGGAATTTAGCTCGCATCAAGACTATCTCAGAGAGGGGGTGCCGGGAGAAGCTGACAAGGTTATGGGAGCACTGGAGAAGTCTACAAAAAAGTCGGGACAGGGCTGCAAAGGACAAGGTTGAAAACTTCAAGTCTCAACTTGACCTGTTGTGGGACATCGGAGCACCGGACGCCGTAGAGGACATCGAGAAGAACCGGCTGCTTACACCGGCCGACAAACAACAAGACATCGCCTTCTATCAAGACCAACGCGGAGAAAGAAAAGCGTTCATGAGTGGTAACGATAAGATTTTTGAGGAAGGGAAGCTGCTTGCTGTCTTGCCAGTGAAGGACGGCACTGGCCTGACCCAGGCACGTCCAACAGCTCGTGCTATCGAGGACTGGAGCTGCGCTTCAAACGTCAAGGCACTGTGCTTTGATACAACGTCGTCCAACACAGGGCGAGTCCAAGGTGCTGTTGTCCATCTGGAGGCGCTGCTGGAAAAACAGCTTTTGAGGCTTGGGTGCAGACACCACGTCATGGAACTGGTGGTGAGAGCCGCTGCCAGCAACATCTTCGGCAAAACATCGGCCCCTACGGACCCTCTCTTCCAGACTCTTAAGAAAAGGTGGAGTCAACTAGATCACTCTCAGTATCTCAGGCTGGACATTGCAAATCTACCAGAGTCTGACTGGCTCAGTCACCTCCGACACAGGACCGTTAGCTACCTGCTGACCGTCACAGAATGGGCCAGAGAGGATTACCGAGAAGCGGCAGAACTAACGCTCCTCGTCCTCGGTGTGAATCCTCCACGCGGCACGCACTTTCTGCGTCCTGCCGCATGTCACCACGCTCGCTGGATGGCGAAGATCATATACTACCTCAAGATCTACATGTTTAGCCACCAGCTAGAGCTCAGCAGTGGCCTGTGCATCAAGCTGCAGAGGATGGCGATCTTTGTGTCTCTGCTGTACACACCGGCGTGGCTGAAATCACCAGTAGCCGAGGATGCGCCTGTGAATGACCTGCAACTGCATCACGAACTCCTCCGCTACAGGGCCGTGGACTGTGAGGTGGCTGATGCGGCGCTGGCGGTCGCGAGCCGCCACCTGTGGTATCTAAGGCCAGAGACTGTCGTTCTGTCGCTGTGCAGCGAGAAGTTGAGTGCTGCAGAGAAAAAGGAGATGGCGACCAAATTGAGCTGCCTAGAAGAAACGAACGACTACGCCAACGACAACTTGGTCATCCAACAGACTACACGGCTTTCCGACCTGATAGATGAACGTTCATGGATGATCTTCAAGGAGCATCATGTGTGCGGCACAGCATGGCTGATGTCACCGGTGGAAGACTGGGAGAAAAACGAAGAGTTCATGAAGCTGAAAGATTTCTCCAGAAGCCTGAAGGTAACCAATGACGTGGCCGAAAGGGGAATAAAGCTTATGCAGGACTTCATTGGTTCAGTCACGAAGGATGAGCAGCAGCTGCAGGATGTCATGCAACTTGTGGAAAAGCACAGGAAGCAGATGAGTGGCTTCAGCAAGTCTGCTCTGATGCAACTGTGAGAGTTGAATAGAGGGGGGATTGAACTTTCAAATTGCATCTCCTCCTAGAGTTATTGACCTATTTAAATGATGTTTGTTTTTTTAAGAGGGAAATATATCATGGAAAAGACTGTGACGGCAAAATATTGATATGTGTTTTCGAATAAATGGAAAAGTCAAAACTATGAATATTTTGGAATCTGGTTCCCTTAACGCAGGTAAAGCCTTTGACCTGAACTAGAAGGTCAACTAAGAGGTGCATGCAATCGAATTAGGTGTCAATGGAAAGCTGAATAGCTGCTCTAGCCAGCCATTAGGGTTAAGTAGTGAAAAGCAGCGCGATTGCTGATCTATAAGAGAAAAAGCTCGAGTTCTGACGTTTTTTCGCAAAAATTCATTTTTTATATTTGGATTCGCGACCCCTAGAACATGTTGGATTTCATTAATTCTGGCACCAATGAATTTAGGAGTAACGAAATAATGGGAAAAAACACCCCCACTTACAATTTTCTAAAATTGGGAAAAATGAGCAACCCTAGTGTACAGTAGTTACTAAAATACAGGTGTTAAATAAAACAATTGTTGACTTTATTACATTAATAATAAATGTTATGGGTGTAGTTATGGGGGTGGTTATGGGTATAGTTATGGGGGTAGTTATGGGTGTAGTTATGGGGGGTAGTTAAGGGTGTAGTTGAGGGTGTAGTTATGGGGATAGTTATGGGTGTACAGTAGTTAGTAAAATACAGGGGTTAAATAAAACAATTGTTGACTTTATTACATTATTAATAAATGTTTGTACAAATGTCATACACGACTAATAATTGTTTGTTACTACGAGCTGTTGTGAGTTTAGGGGAAACACCAGTAGCAAAATATATCCTTAAAAGTATTAAAAAGAGTTTTAAGTGACGGCAGTTATAGTGACACCATAGTGTATCATGGTGATTAGTGACACTATAGTGTGTCGTGGTGGTTATAGACACTATAGTGTGTCATGGTGGTTATAGTGACATAGTGTCATGGTGGTTATAGTGACTATAGTGTGTCGTGGTGGTTATAGTGACACATACTGTATAGTGTGTCGGTAGTTAGTGACATAGTCATGGTGGTTATAGTGACACTATAGTGTGTCATGGTGGTTATAGTGACATATAATGCCACTATAGTGTGTTGTGGTGGTTATAGTGACACTATAGTGTGTCATGGTGGTTAGGTTAGGGAGGGTTGGGTGATTTTGTTTTCTTTTACACAGAAAACGGGGTAGGTTAAGTTAGGTGACACAGGGATGGTGGTGAGATGATGGTGACGATGGTGACATAAGTGATGTTGACATAATAGTGACATAAGTGATGGTGACAGGGGTGATGGTGACACAGGTGACAGTGACATAAGTGACAGTGACATAAGTGATGGTGACAAGTGATGGTGACATAAATGATGGTGACACATAAGTGATGGTGATGTGATGGTGACATGATGGTGATGGTACAGTGAACTAGATGGTCAACACAACACCACAGTCAACCACAGTCACCTCCCTGATGTTACTGTGGTTGACTGCTGCCTTCACCACCTCCAGGCCGCTCTCCACCTTACCAAACACCTCAATGAGCCAACTAGAGCGGTACCTGGTGGAGATGCTGAACTGTACACCCCGGGTATCACCACCATAACAGCACCCCACATCCCCCGCACTCCCTGACACGCGGTAATCACCCTGGAGGTCAGGCAGTAGTGGGGATCCTCCCTTACCATCATTATACTGGTAGTCTCCACCCACCACACACTCCCCCTCTCTACCCTTGTTACACACCTTCAGAAAGTTTGTGTTGGCGTAGGTGTGGCCCCGCTGGCCCGTACACAACAACGTAAATTGTCTGCCGCGTGGAGTGTCGGGGCTAAGCCGGATGTGAACCCGGCCTCTTGTTGACCCGGCCCAGCCCAGGTCAAGAAATACCAGGGTGGAGGAACAGTCCAGGGCACCCACAAAGTCGGTGAACTGCAAACACAAAAATAATGATCTTATAAATGTAAAATTGAACATATTAACATCAACTTATTTAAATGAGTCATGAGTTCATTATTATTGTCATATAATAAAAATTGGTAATAATTAGAGTGTGAAATAAAGTAACCTGGATGGTGTGGGCGTGGAGGGGCACGGGCTGGCTCTGGAGTGTGTGCAGGTAGAGCCGTCCATACTGTGTAGTTATCCTGGAGGAGCGGAGGCCGTGTTGGTCTTGGTGGACAGCATACACCCGGCCAGCTTCCACCTGCCTCTTGACACCCTCAGTCATCCTGCCCAGATCATCAACCTGTGGACAGTACCACGGCCATTATCCTTACCTAGTAACAATTACTGCTTGAATAATAATAATAATAATAATAATAATAATAATAATAATAATAATAATAAAAAACGGAATCCACTGAAATCACATTGAATAGATAAGAGGTTTTTGTCGACTTCCTTTCTGCCCCAATGTCTGGAGGGTCCAATAACTTATTTTTCTTAGCAGAACAAGGCTTGTCTAAGTGGGGATTAAGTCTCTTACCTAACACCAATAAACCTAAACTTTCTGCCAACTTGAGATTCGACATAGTACAGGTTGACCATAAAAAATCCGGCAATCAATAAACCGGAACCTTCATTTTTCCGGCATGGATTTCGGAGCGCATTTTCAAATATTTCTTTGTTTATTTAATGAAGATATATGTTTTAGCTCATAAAATTCATACAAATTACCCGGCCAGAATATAATTTACATTGCTGGAATTCTTACAATTTGATGATCATTTTGAATATAAACATCATAGATTTTGCATTAGACATACAAATTTTAGATATAATGTTTACTCTGAGTAAATATGTTATCTTTTGTGCAAAATATATGACATTTTTATTCAAAATATTCCTGGTCTTACAAGGAATCCAGCAATATCAATTATATTATCCTAACTTAAGTGTTTAATTGTCTTTGTTTAAAGGACTGTACAGGCAGTCATTTTCTGTTAAACTTATACAGCAAATATATCCATCAGCTTTCCGGCATTTTCGAAAATCCGGCACTCCTCAGGTCCCAAGGTTGCCGGATTTTTGATAGTCAACCTGTAATAATAATAATAATAATAATAATAATAATAATAATAATAATAATAATAAAAATAATAACAATAATAATAACAATAATAATAATAATAATAATAATTATAATAACAATCATAATAATAATAATAACAAAAATAATAACAATAATAATAATAATAATAAAAATAATAATGAATAATCATCATAATAACAACAACAAAAATAATAACAGTAAAAAAATAATAATAATAATAATAATAATAATAATAATAATAATAACAATAATAATAACAATAATAATGATAATAACAATAATAACAATAATAACAATAATAATAATAACAATAATAATAATAATAATAATAATAATAACAACAATAATAATAATAATAATAATGAAGGCACGACCAAAAAGCCATTTGTTGGTTTATGAAGGCACGACCAAGGAGCCATTTGTTGGTTAATGAAGGCACGACCAAGGAGCCATTTGTTGGTTAATGAAGGCACGACCAAGGAGCCATTTGTCAGTTTATGAAGGCACGACCAAGGAGCTTTTGTTGGTTTATGAAGGCACGACCAAGGGGCCATTTGTCAGTTTATGAAGGCACGACCAAGGGGCCATTTGTCAGTTTATGAAGGCACGACCAAGGAGCCATTTGACAGTTTATGAAGGCAAGACCAAGGAGCCATTTGTTGGTTTATGAAGGCACAACCAAGGAGCCATTTGTTGGTTTATAAAGGCACGACCAAGGAGCCATTTGTTGGTTTATGAAGGCACGACCAAGGAGCCATTTGTCAGTTTATGAAGGCACGACCAAGGAGCCATTTGTTGGATTATGAAGACACGACCAAGGAGCTTTTGTTGGTTCATGAAGGCACGACCAAGGAGCCATTTGTTGGTTTATAAACGCACGACCAAGGAGCCATTTGTTGGTTTATGAAGGCACGACCAAGGAGCCATTTGTTGGTTTATGAGCGCACGACCAAGGAGCCATTTGTTGGTTAATGAAGGCACGACCAAGGAGCCATTTGATGGTTTATGAAGGCACGACCAAGGAGCCATTTGTTGGTTTATGAAGGCACGACCAAGGTGCCATTTGATGGTTTATGAAGACAAGACCAAGGAGCCATTTGACAGTTTATGAAGACAAGACCAAGGAGTCATTTGTTGGTTTATGAAGGCACAACCAAGGAGCCATTTGACAGTTTATGAAGGCAAGACCAAGGAGCCATTTGACAGTTTATGAAGGCAAGACCAAGGAGCCATTTGTTGGTTTATGAAGGCACAACCAAGGAGCCATTTGTTGGTTTATAAAGGCACGACCAAGGAGCCATTTGTTGGTTTATGAAGGCACGACCAAGGAGCCATTTTTTGGTTTATAAAGGCCTCAGAGAATGCACGAGGAGTGTTTTGAATATAGAAGGTGACCCCAAAGACTTGCCAGAGCAACCCAGAGCACATATAAGGATTAAAAGAGTACAGGTAAACCTCCAGGTACTATATCCCAATCGGCAATATTCCGTTTTAACGACAGTAATAAATTAAGACCGTCTCGCTATATACGATCAAAATAACTCGCTTTAACGATATCCGTCGAATGGCGGTCGATATCCATCGCTTTGAATTTCTTTATCTGGTGCAAACTACGGGTTGTACTGTACATAGAGGCATACCTGGAGATACGATGAGGTTATGTTGTTGAAGAACCCATCGGCAGGTGAATTATTGTAAATGGGGAGCATTATAGCAAGGGGTACATTCCCAGCCAGTCCCCCAACACTTGTATCACAGACAAATAAAATGTTGCAATACTACTCTCTGTAGATAACAACACTCACCACATCATAATTGACAAGTCTGGTCATCATTACTTGTCCCTTTGAGGCTAAGGGGACTCTTGTAGGTGGAGTGGAGACGTCACTCTGGGGAGTCCGTAGAGGATGGAGAGAGTGGGAGTCGGAGTCCGAGAAGGGTCTTCTACAGTGGGGGCTGGAGGTGTAGGCTTTGGCTTGGCTTTAAAGAGGGTGAAGTTCCTGGGTGGGACTGGAGAGGTGTCAGCAGTGGAGGGTTGTGGCTCTGACTGTGGCAGGGGTTTGAAAAAGGAGGTGATTGTTGTCTGACGCGCCTCCTTCTTCTTCTTAAGGTACAGCTCCATGTAGCAGAGTATGCCCTTCACCACCACTGGCCTCACAGATGAACTCCTGTTGATGTTGGGGTCATTCTCAGCCAGCAGATCCATGGCAGTGTTCATGTGGTCCATGGCAGTGCTCAACACTTTCAGAGTCAGTGTCGTGGGTGCAGGGTTGTCCTCCTCACCCGTTGACTCCATTCTCTGCTGCTGTTCCAGGAGCAGCAAATCCTCTGTGCTGAGCTCCTCAGAGTGGCTCTCCAAAACCTCAACCACATTCTCTTAATCGACCTCCTGAAAGCCAGCCTCCTGGGAGATGCCGGTGATGTTGCAGCGTACGGCTACAGCGTCGGTGAAGCCGCTAAAGTCGCACTAGGACCACACTTTTCACCACACACTGTTCATGCAGCTCTGTGTGACCTCCTTCCACGACTTCTCAATGTTTTGTATGGCGTGCTTGATGTTGTAGCTGTGCCAGAATTCTTTGATGGTCACGTTTCCCTCTCCATCTGTTGCCTCAAACAGCTGCTTCATTAACCTCCTCAAGTAGTCGGCCTTGAAGGATGTGATGATGCTCTGATCCATCGGCTGGACGAGCGAGGTGGTGTTCAGGGCAGAAACATCACAATGATGTTGTCGGTCCATTCACCCATCCCAGGCGGGTGCGAAGGTGCATAGTTGAGGATCAGGAGAAACTTGTTGGTGATGTTCTGCTTCTTGGCATACTCCTTGAGGTGCTTGGAGAGGTAACCAACCATATAACTCTGGCACAACACCGTCATTACCCAGGCCTCCTTGTTGGAGCACCAGATGACTGGGAGGTGCTCCTTAACCTTCTACCGCACGAGATAAGTTTTAAAGTTTTCCAGTTCCAAGGTTACATCTGTGACGCCCCCATGCCAGGCGAAACAGCTTTATCAAACCCCCCCCCCCCCCCCCCAATTATTTTTATTGGCATAAACCATATACTGGGTGTCTATAAAGTCCCCATACTCAAAATTTGGCAATTTATAGGAGTATAATGGCGAACGATAGCCATCCACGGTTTCACGCAGCACGTGCTGGCAGCATCGCAGAAGATTGCCGAGTAATGTACCGGTCAGGTGACTTCGTTCAAGAGCGGGTAGAGGGACGCAAGTGTGAGTCGGTCGACAATGAGCCTTCCGCGGGTACAGAGGGTCACTCTGTTGGAGGCGTACTTTGATTGCAAATGTAATCAATGGTGTGTTGAAAGCTTTAGGAGATTCCCCAATAGCCCAATACCAGGTGAAATATTTTCGTGACACAGGAAGTGTGAAAGACAGACCAAGAACCGGATGGCGGTCAGTAGTGACACCAGAGTTTGTTGCAATCTATATCACTGCACAAAACCTGATGAGCCCCTGTAAATGTACTAGTGAAGGGGACTGTACCTGTACACATCTCACTCACATTAACTAAGTGAAAATATTACTGTAATGTACAGTATTAACCTGTAGTGTACTGTACAGTGGTCCCTCGGTTAACGAGCACAATCAGTTCCAGGCGGTTGCTCGTTAACCGAAAAACTCGTTAACCGAAACCATTGTTTCAATGGGTTTGTAAGTAATTGGTTCCAGCTCACTGAAAATTGCCTTAATTCAACAAAAAAAGGTAGAAAATTTCACTTACTTTGAGGTGTGTATGTAGAAGGCTCCTGGATGATGATGATGATGTGAATTTGAAGTGGGAGGTGGAGAAGGGAGAAGAGAAGGAAGTGGAGAAGCATTTTACTGCTTCTTGGAAGGTGAGTCACCTTCCATGAAAATGTCAGTAACCTCTGGACTGACAGATTCTCCACCAGGAATATCCTCTCTCCTTCTTGAAGTGGAAGGCTGAGGGCTAGCATCATCCTTTCTCTCCTTCTTGAAGTGGAAGGCTGAGGGATAGCATCTTGTTCCCTCTGCCTTTTACTGAAGAAAGTGCCAATTGTGGTCTGTGGGGCATCTCTCTTCCTCACCATTAACTTATGTTTAAAGAAGGAGACCACTGTGTCCTCAACATGAGACAAAGTTAGTTCTGATTTTTCCACATCTGAGAGCCTTGAAGCCAGTTTCCTGAACTTCTCCCAGTAGTAAATAACATGTTTCAACTCTGAAGTTGACATATGGTCATCACTTTCCTTTTCCTCTTCACCACTGTCAGCCTCTACCTGTAACATCTCATCCAGTTGCTTCAAGTCTTCAGGAGTAAGTTCCTCCTCATGAGACATCACAAGCTCTTCCACATCATCCTCCTCTACTTCAAGGCCCAATGACTGACCAATGGACACAATCTCCTGGTCCAACTCTGTTTCTTCCTCAAATCCCTCAAAATCATGGACTATTGATGGCCACAGTGCTTTCCATGAAGAAATGAGGGATCTAGTGGAGACTTCTTGCCATGATGACACAATCAATTTTACAGCCTCCAGGATGTTGAATTGTGTCTTCCAGAAATGTTTCTGTGTTAGTTGAGGATCAGTGGAAATTGCCTGATGACACCTCCTAAACATTTTCTTCATGTACAACTTCTTGAAGTTGCTAATCACATTCTGGTCCATTGGCTGTATGATTGATGTAGTGTTAGGAGGCAAAAACAACACTTTCACAAAGTCAAATTGATACTGCAAGATCAGATTGGTGCTGGCAAGATCAGGGTCATGCCCAGGGGCATTATCCATGAGGAGAAGAGCCTTTAAAGGGAGTTTATTGGTGGTTAGGTAGCTCTTGACAGAAGGGCAAACACCTCAACAGCCCATTCATTAAAGAGCTGTCTTGTCACCCATGCCTTACGGTTGGACTTCCAATAAGCTCCAAGCTTTCCTCTTACCACTTTTTGTTGTTTGAACACCCTGGAGTTCTCAGAGTGGTAGACAAGCATAGGCTTCAGTCGGAAATCCCCTGAAGCATTGTCACCAAGCAATAGAGTGAGATGGTCTTTCATGGGTTTATGCCCAGGTAAAGAGGCTTCATCTCTAGTGATGAATGTACTTTTGGGCATCTTTTTCCAGAACAGCCCAGTTTCGTCCACATTGAACACTTGCTGTGGAAGATAATTTTCTTCTTCCACCAGTTCTTTAGTCTCCACTAAAAACTTTGCTGCCCTTTCCTTATCAGCACTAGCAGCCTCACCATGCCTAACACTTGAAAATATTTGAAGTCTGAACTTGCTGTAAATAAAGAATATTTTCTTAAAAATAACAGTGCACTGCGCTATATATTGTCAACATGTAAAATAAATTTAAAAATGACCAATAATTTGCTTGGAAACACAGAAAAAAGTGTTTAGTTGAAGAGAGTCTCAAGCAAGATGTTACCTCCACTGAAAAGACAGAGAATAACGCCTGTTTGGTGTGTTGCCAGGCTGGATGGCGCACATAAAATTAGTTTCATTACCTTCAATTATGTTCAATAATTGTTGAAATGACTAAAAAATTTAATATTAAACTTTTAAAATTATTGAATAGTATAAACTTCTTGATATTTACTAAAATAGCAAGGAATTTAAGCCCTAGAACAGATTACTGTATTGACGGACTAATACTACAGCTGGTTGACCGCCAAGTACAAGCGAAAACATGTTGAGGTCAGCTCGTAAGAAACTTGTTAACCGAGGGTTTGCTAGTTAACCGAAGTGAATCTTATGGAAGGTAACTCGTTAACCGAAATCTCATTAACCGAGGCACTCGTTAACCGAGGGACCACTGTACATGTATATTGTACTCTATGTCTCACTTCACAGTCACATTAACTGAGTGAAAATATTACTGTATATATAAGCTTTGGGTAGAGCGCCCTTTTAACTTGGCTTATATATAAACAAGTTAAGGGGTTAAGCTACAAACCCAAAATGGTCTTTTCTCCATTTATTGATAAACAGAAAAGGTCACAGGCTGTGAGTAAAAGCACTGTAATTAACACTGCAAGCTGTGAGTGTTAGTTAAGGACAGGGCTCAGCTTCACTGAGTTAAGTCACCCGTCCGATTCTCGCGAGACTCAAGTGAAGACTGGTGCCTGTGAGGGGAGGCTGGGCTGACCCTACATTCTCAAGGTCGGCTTACTGATATAGGAATTTCCCCTCACGTGAACAGCACATGGCAACTCACAGCTTATGGAAAATTACAGTTGGGTAATTGTATTTATAAACTAAATGTATTAACCCAAATTTATATACAGCTAGACCCCGACTTACGACTACGTGGAATTACGACCGCCGCAGATTTAAAATTAATTTTTTTTTTTTTATCAATTTTTTTTTTTTTTTTTTTCAAATGACACGCATTTTCTATACCAAAACGTTTCCAGTTAATGTAGTCTCCATGTATAATTAGAAAATTATGGGGGCCCCATGTGCATTCAACTGACTACATTAAAGGTTAAGTGCTCAATCACTGTATCCATTCCTTATTATTTATTACTTTCACTGTACAGTACTGTATCCATTCCTCATTATTCATTACTTTTACTGTACTGTATTTCATTGTAGATTTTTTATTAAAAAAAAAATTTTTTTTTTTTTTTTTTATTTATGTCAGACTTCCGACCATGTCGGACTTACGACCTGGATTTGGGTCCCTAACCCCGTCGTAAGTCGGGGTCTAGCAGGTAGTCCCCGACTTACGACTGCTTTGACTAATGTCCATCGGTACTTACGACCTGCTCTGACCCTATGACTGTCGGGACTTACGACCGCCGCAGTTGTGACCATTTATTTTTTATTTTCTTATTTTTTCAAATGAAGCGGGCATTTTCTATACCAAAACGTTTCCAGTTAATGTAGTTTCCATGTATAATTAAAAAATTATGGGGGCCCCATGTGCATTCAGCTGACTACATTAAAGGTAAGTGCTCAGTCACACTATCCTTTCCTCATTATTTACAGTCATGCGCCGGTTAACGTCCTAGATACGTTCTTGGAAACGTGACGTTAACCGAAATGGACGTTGTCCGATCATCACATAAACTTTTTATTTATACTTATGTGTATGTGGAATACTATATAAGTACAGTCGGCCCTTAACATTCGCGGGGGTTAGGTAACAGAGATACCCGTGAATGTTAAAAATCGGTGTACTATTGCTGCCCCCTCCCTCCCCCCCTAAAAAATTCCTGGCTCCCCATGTCCTTATTTACCGTATATACCTGTGTGTAGTTCGAGTTTTTAAGACCATATTATTTGGCAAAAATTGGGGGTCGGCCTTTAAACGGGTAATAGATTCGCTAGGTTGAAAAATATTTACCAGTAACTACCAGTAAACAATGGAAACGATGCGCCAACACACCACCAGCTGTGAGTGTCGGTACAGTTGCCAGGGCAGATCTCTTGCGAGCCCAAAGTAGCCAAATCCATGGTATGGTAGCACAGGACGATGTAAAACAAAGTACAGTTGTACCCCGCCTAACGTGGTTTCACTTAGCGCGTTTTCCCGTATACGCGGTGCCTCGCCAGAGCTGAACTTTCACTTAACACGGATTTTTTCCACGTATACGCGGTGAGTGTCCAGCTCGAGACGGTATTTTTAGATTTGCCCCACGCGCCACCCGCCCGCCTGCCTGCCTGCGCTCGCCTCTCCCTCCTCCTCCCTCCGCTTAGGCAAGCCGCGCGGTAAGGTTGCGCAGTGTGTGTCTTTGTTGCGTTATCACTGACGTCATATGACGTATCGGACTGTGATTGGCCATGCATCCCTACCCCCCTCTGCTGCTAGCTGTAATTGGCTTAAAGCATTATGACGTGCCCACCCCGGACGGGGGGGGGGGGGGGGGGGGGGGGGGGGGAGGGAGGGAGGGAGGGGGGAGGAAAGACGACGCTTGAACTAGCCGCAGCAGTTTCATCCCTCAAGGCCACACCGTATAAACGAGCATCCATTGTCCGTAAAATGGCTTCCGCCAGACCACCACCGCCACCAGAGAGAGACCTTTCCTTACCTGGACCCAGCGGCACTAAGCCAAAGAAGACACAACGTTCCTTAAGCTACGAGGTGAAGTACCAGATCATTCAAGATTTGGAGAAAGGAACACGGCAAGTTGATCTCGCGCGCCAGCATGGCGTCAACGAATCTACGATTCGCACGATCAAGAAGGATGCAGCCAAGATCAAAGAGCACATGAAACTCACAAAGTCTGCAGGTGCTTCATCGATCAGGCATTGCCAGAACAGGGTGCTGGCAAAAGTGGAAAATTTGCTGGCGAGTTATTTGATTCGTCAGGCGCGACGCAACATGGCAGTGGACACGCGCTCAGTGCAGGAGTACGCACGTGAGCTATACGCAGCAGTGTCACGTAAGCTGGGAATTGCAGAGCCCAAACCCTTCAATGCTTCCTCTGGTTGGCTGCATAGGTTTAAGAAGAGGAACAAGATCACCAACATCAACATTGGTGGTGAGGAAGCGAGTGCTGACCGTGTGGCGGCTAGAGATTTTCCTCCGTTCTTACGTGAGATTATGGAGGAAGGACAGTACACCGACGACCAGGTGTTTAACATGGACGAATCTGGTCTTTTCTGGAAAAAGCTACCGTCCAAGACCTTTGTTGTAAAGAATGCCAGCAAGATTCGGGGCCGGAAGATGCAGAAGGAACGCATCACTGTCCTGTTTACCACCAATGCCTCCGGTACCTATAAACCAAAGTTATCGGTGATTCACACAGCCCGCAAGCCGCAAGCCTACAAGAATATGGACATAAACAAGCTTAATGTCCACTGGCAAACCGCACGTAAGGCGTGGATGTCCTCTTCTCTGTCCCTCTTCTGGTTTGACAACTGTTTTGTTCCTGACGTGAAGAAATTCTGCGAGCAACAGAATGTTCCATTCAATATTTTGTTGCTCCTTGACAACGCACCTGGACAATCGCCCCTACTTATTGATCGTCACCCCAACTTAAAAGTGGTCTTCCTTCCAGAACTTCTCGTCAAACAATTTTGGAAGAAGTTTAACGTCAAACAAGCTGTAGACTTCTTGGTGGAGGCATGGGATCTGCTGACTATTGCTACGATTCGTCACGCATGGAGACATGTGTTGCATGGCATACCAGCTGAGAAGAGGAGTGAACCTGTGACTGGTGAGGTTCAGACTGTTGCAGTAGCAGTGGACCTTGCCAGAGAAGCTGCGCTCAATATTACAGCTGAAGGCTTCTCCGAAACCACCAACGAAGACATCCTGGAGGTGATCAGAGATCCTGAAGTGACTGCCGACGAGATGTTGGAAGAAGATCACGTCAGTGAAGAGGAGGAAGAAGGTGCGTCATTCTCCGAAGAACACAGTTTAAGTCATAGTGATATTAAGGGTGCCATAGAGTGTGCAGAGAAAATGAAGTCCTTCCTTTCCCGCGACAATGACGATGACCGCTATGAAGTCTTCCATACCCGGCTGGTGCAGGCTATGGAGCCGTACATCACTGTGTATCACGACAACATAAACACCAGCCGTCAAAAAAGCATAACAGAGTTCTTCGCCCGCAACCCACCACAGCCAGCCCAAGCCAATGATAGTGACAGAGGTAGAGACAGTGAAGATGACTTTGAGGGATTTGTCAGGGAGGCCATAACAACTGTGGGTGACAGTGATGGTGACTCACCTGAGGGCCAGTAGCCTGCCCTCTGCCTCGGAACCAGCCTCCATCCCCGTACGCCGACCCATCTCTTCTACAACCGTAAGTGTTCCACCTAAGTTTTAGTTTTTCTAACCTAACCTTTATTTTTCCTATGTTAACCTTTATTTTTCCTAACCTAACCTCTTCTATATTACTTGTTTTTTCATACCATCATAAAGTTAAGATAAAATTTTTACTACAGCATAGTTATGTGTCGTCAAAAAGTGGGGTTTGGGGGTCGGGCCGGTTTCTATTGGAATTAATCCCCTATGTTCTGTTGTTCACTTAACGCGGTTTTCACTTAACACGGTACCCTCTGGGTTTTATTGACCGCGTTAAGTGGGGTACAACTGCATTCATTTATTAAAGTTAATTTATAGATACTGGACATAAATTTTTGTTCATTACATTTGAAACATCAATCTTTGTTAATTAAATTTGAAACAAGAGAAAACTACGATACTGGATTTTCATTAAAATATTACATCACAAGTATATTTTACCTTAACTGTGACTGAATGAATATATTCTCGGGAATAAATATGGAAATATAATATTTTTGCTGGAATGACGTACATATTATAGTGGGAAGTGGGATAAAATCATGACGAAAGACTTTCGTTTCTTTCGTTGTTCAAAATATTTTACCGTAATCACTTTTCGAATGGTTTTCAGTTAAAAACTGTTGTACTCGTACTGTATTACAATAATATTCTATCCTATCATTAGCCTTATAATCCCACAACTGAAAACCATTCGAAAAGCGATTACGGTAACATCTTTTGAACGAAAGAAAGCGAACGTCATTGCTTACGTCACTTTCCACTGTAATACGTACATCATTTCAGCAAAAATATTACATTTCCATGTTCTCAGAAATAAATGGTAGTTTTGTTGAAACGTAATGTACAGTATTTAACATTAAAATGCAAAAATAGCTATAAAAACAATTAATACACCCGTAATGTACTGGTTGGCATCTCCACTTGTCCCTGCTACCGCCAGTCACCTCCTCCCCGCTCTATCCCTCCGCCTCCTCCACATCGTCACTACTGTTGTATTACAATAATATTCTATCCTAAATGACTTGAATAAATACTACGATACCATATTTCTGAATATTTTCATTAAAATCCATCCATATCATTTTCCTTGCCATCGGCAGCACCAAACAGCTTCTCCCAGTCCTCTCCTTGAACAGGGCTAGAGGGTACGTGTTTTTCGAATCGTTTTCAATTAAAAAAATGTTACATCACACGTATATTTTACCTAAACTGCGCCTGAATGAATATATTCTTGGAAATAAATAGTAATTTTGCTAAAACGTGATGTATTTCAATGTAAAATAGGATAAAATACATGACGAAAACAAAAGACTTCACCTAACCTTCCAATGTTCAAGAGATGTTACTCGTTTTTTTAGTAGTTTTCGGTTAAAATACTCTTATATTAGTGACATTCTATTCATACTGTGCTTGATATAATACATTCACGGAAATGTAATATTTCTGCAACTACAATGCTGATGTCAACACAAGTGTGGTTACAGAGAGACTGACTGAGTGAGGGAGAGCTGTGCGTGTGTGAGGTTCCGGGAGCGGGCGGTGTCCCGTGTTCGGTGTCGCGAGCGAGTTGAATGGCACGCGATTTGAATGTATTTCAATTACTTCAATGTACAAAATATTCCTCTGGCGGGGCAATCCGCATATTTGTGAATCCGTGAATGCTAAACCCGAGTATGTGAAGGGCCGACTGTACATATACACTTTTACTGTTAAATCACTACTGTAACGTAATACAGTATAGGTGATTAATTTTTATCTCTTGTGCAAAATACATGACGTTTATATTAAAATTATTCACTGCTTTACAAGGATTCCAGCAACGCCGAGCAGATGGGGGAGAGGGTGGGAGCGAGCGAGGAGGCGTGGAGGGAGGGGAGGTAGTACGTTTGACAGTTGACACAGGCCCAGGTCTAACGAGTGTATATTTATCAGTTCTTAGGTGACTAAGCCTCTCTCTTATAAAAAGCCAGTGATATGACCTGGGTGAATATAATTAACATAGCTGGGATTCTTGTAACATACTGATTAATTTAAATATAAACATGCTATAATTTGCACTAGAGAAAACAATTTTAGTACCATAATCAAATTAGTACATGTGCACTCCAGCTTTGCACTAAGAAATCTATGTAAATTTACCCAAAAATACAGTTGAAAAACTTTTTTATAAAATGTACTACAGTACTGTACACTAATGTACAAGAATTTTTATCTCTTGAGCCTGCCTGGGGGGGGGGACTGACGGAACCAGCCACGCTACCCAGGGAAGGGGTTGGGGGGGGATGAGGTGATAAGTTTTAGGCGAAGGTCCCTGTGTGTTTATTTAACAGTCCTACTAAGCTTCTCTCATTATAAAATGCCAGTGATATGACCTAGGAGAATATGATTAACATAGCTGGGATTCTTGTAAGATACTGATTTATTTGAATATAAACATGTTGTAATTCGCACTAGACATAACAATTTTAGTACCGTAATCAAATTAGTACAGGTTGTACCTCTCTAGTCCGGCATTCTGTGGTCCGGAAACTCCTGTGGTCCGGAACGATTTTAGTTTGCCCAATAGCCAACATCCCTGATGTAACTCAAATGTAATTTTAGTTACAGAACCATCACTTCACATTGGAAGCAGAATTATGGTAGCATTAAAGGTAAATTAAATAGTATTTTAACCGTATTACTTTTTCTGATTTATTTATTTCCTATCTTATGTTTTTATGCTTTATGTAGTGTGTTTCGGGGGTGAATTTCCATGGTCCGGAAATTTCCATGGTCCGGCACGGGTCAGATCCGGAGATTGCCGGACTACAGAGGTACAACCTGTACATGTGCACTCCAGCTTTGCACTAAAGTCATTTACAGTACAGTCAACCCTCACTTTACGCGGTCCCACATTCCGCGTTTCCACGTTTACGCGGTGCCCTGCCAGAACCCAGGATGCTCACATTCCGCGGTGGGTGTACCCCTGTACACGGGTGAAGTATAATTTTTTTATTTAGCCCATAAAATTCATACAAATTATCCGGCCAGAATATAATTTACATTGCTGGAATTCTTACAATTTGATGATCATTTTGAATATAAACATCATAGATTTTGCATTAGACATACAAATTTTGGATATAATGTTTACTCTGAGTAAATATGTTATCTTTTGCGCAAAATATATGACATTTATATTCAAAATATTCCTGGTCTTACAAGGAATCCAGCAATGTCAATTATATTATCCTAACTTTAGTCTGATTTAGTATTTATTACTAAAAAGGTAAACAGTCTGGTATTCCCACACATTTATCTAGTAGGGACGGTTGGTGGGGGGAGGGAGGGACCGGCGACCGACCACCTGGCATGTGTGAAGAATATTTATTTTTTTTTATTAACTGAAGATTTTTATTTTAGCTCATAAAATTCATACAAATTACCCGGCCAGAATATAATTTACATTGCTGGAATTCTTACAATTTGATGATCATTTTGAATATAAACATCATATATTTTGCATTAGACATAAAATTTTTAGATATAATGTTTACTCTGAGTAAATATGTTATCTTTTGTGCAAAATATATGACGTTTATATTCAAAATATTCCTGGTCTTACAAGGAATCCAGCAATGTCAATTATATTATCCTAACTTTAATCTGAGGTATTATTTAATACTAAATGTTAAAATCTAGTTTTTTCACCCACTCTTTCT
Source organism: Homarus gammarus (assembly GCA_958450375.1). NCBI lineage: Eukaryota > Metazoa > Arthropoda > Malacostraca > Decapoda > Nephropidae > Homarus > Homarus gammarus. Next base: position 251,899 of record CAUDMG010000053.1, read on the forward strand.
TTTGAAGGGAGGGTTGGTGGGAGGTGGGGGGTAGGGTTGGGACGGACTGACCATCTGGCTCGTTGAAAGAGGGGGGAGGCAAGGTGGGGTACTTTGATTGACAGATAGTGTCGTGAAGAATATTTTTTTTATTATTAACTGAAGATATTTGTTTTAGCTAATAAAATTCATACAAATTACCCGGCCAGAATATAATTTACATTGCTGGAATTCTTACAATTTGATGATCATTTTGAATATAATCATCATAGATTTTGCATTAGACATACAAATTTTAGATGTAATGTTTACTCTGAGTAAATATGTTATCTTTTGTGAAAAATATGTGTCATTTATATTTAAAATATTCCTGGTCTTACAAGGAATCCAGCAATGTCAATTATAGTATCCTAACTTTAGTTTGAGGTATTATTTATTACTATACCTGGTTTTCCCCAAAAAATTTCTCAGAGGGAAGAGCCAGTGAGTGTACTGTGAGAAGAGGGGGAGGGAGTGGAGTCCATTATTTGAATGGACATTAACTTGGCGACTGTATTTCTCTATTTCTCTTAAGTATTAATTGTGTGCATGTACCATCATAAAATTAAGATGTTATTTTTACTAGAACATAGGTAATGTGTTGGAAAAAGTGGAGTTTGGGGGTCAGCTGGTCTCTATTTCATTTAATCCTATATGTTATGTTATTCACTTTACGCGTTTCTCACTTTCCGCGGTACCCTGTGGGTTACATTAACCGCGTAAAGTGAGGGTTGACTGTATTTCTTTTATGTTTCTTTTAGTATGGTGTGTGCATGTAAATGTATGAAAATAAATGAAGAAATTTATGTAAATCTACCCAAAAATACAGTAAAATTCTTTTTATAAAATGTACTACAGTATTGTACACTCATGTACTACATTTTTATATCTTGAGCAAAATATATAACGCTTATATTCAAATAAATCTCTGTTTTGCAAGGATTTCAGCAATGCAAATTATATTATCCTAACTTTAGTCTGAGATATTATATAAAATAAACAAAGAAATCACCAATCTTTTATCTTGAACACGAGGGTGGTGGGAAGACGGCGGGAGGTGAGGTGACAGAATGTCTGGCGTTTGTTTGTTTATTTATTTGAGATAAGATTTGACAGTTGGCGCTGAAGGCCTGCCTGCGTGTTTATTTATCATTACTTAACAGTGACTAAGCTCTTCTCATAATTTTCCACCCAAACGACCTGGGTGAATATAACTTACATTTGAGGGATTCTTGTAAGATAGTAATTTATTTGAATGGGTTTTTTTTTTCAATTTAAATTTTGTTTATTCCTTGATAGAGGAAGCAGGATCCTAGTGCTGTCACTTGGTACCCCTGTACCATAACACCAGAAGCAACTGGCCAGTGTCACAAGTATATACAGTACAAAACAGTCATCCCTTGGTTATCGCGCCTAATTGGGACCCCGCCGATAACGAAAGTACAGAACCTATGGGATTTATTCTAATTGGTTCCAGGCACCCAAGATCCAACCCCAAGTTTCCCATTTTACGACCATTTAGACCCCATTAAATATATATATAATGTTATGGTAAATATTATAAACACATAGGCATGGCTAGGTTTATTACAAAGTGATGAAAAGGGTACGCTTAATACTGTAGTCCACAAAACATGTAGCTATGCTTTTTTTATTTGGTCCCCCGTCATACGAGTCCATTTTCTCTCACATCAGGACACCCGAGTCCTTCGTTTTCTCTCTTAATCTTAGAGTGCACCAGAAACTTTACTATTTTTAGTAATGCCACAGAATTTGAAATTGCAACTCCAATTGCAACTTGCAATCGTTGAGGCAACTCGATATGTCTGATTACAGCAAATGTGTTATTGTCAATTTGTAGGTGAAAGATTTTATCCTCAATAGATGTAGGTTAACATTTCACCTGTAGGCAAATGCTTAGAAAAGCCTAAGTAAGGAAGCATATTCCTTTAACACAGTGGTTCTCAACCTTTTTTGCCCCATAAACCCCTTTCACCATATGTCAGAAAGTCATTCCCTCTCCTTTCCAAGATTGTCTGCCTCAAAAAGTGCATTCCAAATAATATGCATATAATACTGAAAATCCTTTATTTTTTCCATATTAGTATCAGTTTTCCCCCCCCTGAAAACCCGAGGGGGGGAAATTCCCCCCCGGTTGAGAACCCCTGCTTTAACACATAATATCTGACCAGTATGGGGAGGATCATCATGTCTCCATCAGGGGGTCGTGGAGTGGTGGTCCAGCAGGCGTCAATTTTTTTTTTTTTGGGGGGGGGGGGGGGGGGGGGGGCGGGGGGCACGGACGTATATGCGATCGGACGTATATGCGATCGGACGTACGTTGTTCGGTCAGACGTTAACCGGCGCATGACTGTATTACTTTTAGTGTACTGTATCCATTCCTCATCATTTATTAGTTTTACTGTACAGTGAGTTCTGCTATAACGCGTGTTTTGATAACGCGAATTTGCTCTAACGCAATATATGAATTAGGAACGATATTTGTATAACGCGAACGCTTGTTTGCTATAACGCAATTTTTGCTTACTATTTCTCCAATTTTGTGGTATTAATTGTGAATATGGAAAAGAAGAATATCTCCAAGAAGTGTTCTGGTGATAGAATTCCCGGTGATGATCGTAAAAGAAAGGATATAACACTTGAAGAGAAGCTCGATGTTATCAACCTCAAAATCACCCTTCTCCCCCATCAAGTTACATTCATGTTTTTTCAAGGTACAGCGTTACATTTACTATATGATTTCATTATTAGATATGAATGTAACATTTATTTTGACTGTGTTATCCTTTGTGTTAGGCTAACTACTAAATTTTTTTGATTTCGAGTAATCTGCACCTAACCCTATTTTCTCCAGAAGCCCTGTTATTTCTATTACGCGATTTTCTATAACAGGATATTTTACAAGAACACAATTATTGCGTTATAGCAGAACTACCTGTACTGTATTTCATTGTAGATTTTTTATTTATTTTATTTTTTTAAATTTTGAATTTTTATTTATTTTCTTTTTTATCTATATCGGACTTACAATCATTCGGACGTACGACCTGGATTTGGGTCCCTAACCCCGTCATAAGTCGGGGAGCACCTGTATTTGTATATTAAATACCATACCATATGGGAAATATAGGGTTCCTCATTGACACGAAAACCACAATATTTACATAAAAAATTAAAGCAGTTAAAAGATAATGAAAAAACCCTAACTACTGTACAGTCAACCTTCACTTTACGCGGTTAATGTAACCCGCAGGGTCCCGCGGAAAGTGAGGAACGCGTAAAGTGAATAACATAACATATGGGATTAATTGAAATAGAGTCCGGGCCGACCCCCAAACTCCACTTTTTGACGACACACAACTTTGTTGTAGTACAAATTTTATCTTAACTTTAAGATGGTATGAAAAAACAAGTAATATAGAAGAGGTTAGGTTAGGAAAAATAAAGGTTAGGTTAGGAAAACTAAAAATTATGTGGAACACTTACATTAGTAGAAGAGATGGGTCGGCATACAGGGATGGAGGCTGGCTCCGAGGCAGAGGGCAGATTACTGGCCCTCAGGTGAATCACCATTACTAGGTGAATCACCATCACTGTCACTTACAGTTGTCAGCGCTTCCCTGACAAATCCCTCAAAGTCATCTTCACTGTCACTATCACTGGCTTGGGCTGGCTGTGGTGGGTTGCAGGCGAAGAACTCGATTATGCTTTTTTGACGGCTGGTGTTTATGTTGTCTTGATACACCGTGATGTACGGCTCCATAGCCTGCACCAGCCGGGTATGGAAGACTTCATAGCGGTCATCGTCATTCTCGCGGGAAAGGAAGGACTTCATTTTCTCTGCACACTCCATGGCACCCTTAATATCACTATGACTTAAACTGTGTTCTTAGGAGAATGACGCACCTTCTTCCTCCTCTTCACTGACGTGATCTTCTTCCAACATCTCTTCGGCAGTCACTTTAGGATCTCTGATCACCTCCAGGATGTCGTCGTTGGTGGTCTCGGAGAAGCCTGGAACTGTAACAGTCTGCGCAGCTTCTGTGGCAAGGTCCACTGCTACTGCAACAGTCTGAACCTCACCAGTCACAGATTGACTCCTCCTCTCACCTGGTATTCCATGCAACACATGTCTCCATGCGTGACGAATTGTAGCAATAGACAGCTGATCCCATGACTCCACCAAGAAGTCCACAGCTTTCTTGATGTTAAATACTCTCCAGAATTGTTTGAACAGTATTTTTTGCTGTTCCAACTGTTGATCCTCATCTTCTTCGCTCTTGCTATCGGTGGTGGTGTCACTCAGGTTACGCAACTCTTCCCTGGTGTTGGTGTAGTCGTTCAGGAGTTTGAATTTTTTCGTAGAGAATGCAGCTTTTACATTACAGATTAACTCTTGGTCCATGGGCTGTAATATAGACATAGTGTTGGGAGGAAGGAAGACCACTTTTATGTTGGGGTGACGATCTAACAGTAGGGGCAAGTGTCCTGGTGCGTTGTCCAGCAGCAACAAAATCTTGAATGGCACATTCTGTCGCTCACAGAATTTCTTTACATCGGGAACAAAACAGTCATCAAACCAGGAGAGGGACAGTGTAGAGAACATCCACGCCTTACGTGCGGTCAGCCAGTGGACATTTAGATTGGTCATGTCCATGGTTTTGTAGGCATGCGGCTTGCGTGCTGTGTGGATCACCGATAACTTGAGCTTACAGGTACCGGAGGCATTGGTGGTAAACAGGACGGTGATGCGTTCCTTCTGCATCTTCCGGCCCCGAATCTTACTGGCATTCTTTACAACGAAGGACTTGGAAGGTAGCTTTTTCCAGAAAAGACCAGATTCGTCCATGTTAAACACCTGGTTGTCACTGTACTGTCCTTCCTCCATAATCTCACGTAAAAACAGAGGAAATTCCCTAGCCGCAGCAAGGTCAGCACTCGCTTCTTCACCACCAATGTTTATATTGGTGATCTTGTTCCGGATCTTAAACCTCTGTAACCACCCAGAGGAAGCATTAAAGGGTTTGGGCTCTGTAATTCCCATCTTTCGTGCCAGTGCGATGTACAGTTCACGTGCGTAGACCTTAACAGAGCGCGTCTCGACCGCCATGTTCCGTCGCGCCTGACGCACCAAGTACCTCACAAGTAATTTTTCTGTCTTGAGAAGCACCTGGTTGTGAAAATACTTGATCATAGAAGCACCTGTAGACTTTGTGATCTTCATGTGCTCCTTTATCTTGCCTGCATCCTTCTTTATTGTTCGAATCGTAGATTCATTCACACCATGCTGGCGCGCCAAATCAACCTGCCTTGTTCCTTTCTCCAACTCTTGGATGATGGTATACTTCACCAAGTAGCTTAAGGAACGTCGTGTCTTCTTTGGCTTAGTGCCGCTGGTTCCAGGTAAGGAAAGGTTTCTCTCTGGGGGTGGTGGTCCGGCGGAAGCCATTTTAGAGAACAATGGATGCACGTTTACACGGTCTGGCGTGGAGGGATGTAACTGGCGCGGCTAGGTCAAGGATGGTCTTTCCTCCCTCCCTCCCTCCCCCGGGCGGACACGTCATAATACTTTAAGCCAATTACAGCTAGCAGCAGAGGAGGGTAGGGATGCATGGCCAATCACAGTCCGATACGTCATATGACGTCAGTGATAAAGCAACAAAGACACACACTGCGCAACCTTACCGCGCGGCTTGCCCAAGCGGAAGGAGGAGGAGGGAGAGGCGAGGAGCACAGGCAGGCAGGCGGGTGGGGCGCCGGACACTCTCCGCGTAATGGGGTTCACGTACCGCGTAATGTGAGCATGTTAGATTCTGGTAAGGCACCGCGTAAACGTGGAAACGCGGTATGTGGCACCGCGTAAAGTGAGGGTTAACTGTACTGTAATTCAGGAAGAATGTTGGCACTCTCTATCCACTCTTCAAAGACTCAAATATGAGTAAAAGTCCACATCTACAACACCGTTCTCAAACAACACTTTTACATGCAAGCGAGACTTGGGTATTATACAAAAAATTAAATAGTAAAATAGAAGCTGCAGAAATGTGGGTCATCACACTTATTGTGGGAGTGACTAAAAGAGAGAATTAGACACACCAGCATAAGAAATACCTTAGCCCTAGAACCTACTGTGACCCAGGTGGAAGGAAACCAACTAAGACGGTACGGTCACAAGGGAAGAATGTCACCGACGAGAGACCTCGAGCTCATACGCGATTGACAACCACGAGGTAGAAGACCCATTGGTAGACCCAGGACAAGATGAACTGATGGAATTAACAACAGGGATGGACTTAAGACCTCTGTCAAATGGAGCTGCACGGAGAGGACACGTCAACACGGTCTACTCCACGTCTGGGTAAAAGGTGTGTGTTGGAATGTAACCGTGCACATTAGGTGGGATCTATTGTACTTTGCTGTTATTAAATGAATTTGTGTATGACTCCTTTCCTATGTGGGACAGATCATTAGTCCAGATGGTAAAGGAACAGTTATAACTACACCTGTTAATGATTCTTTCTACTGAGCCTAAACCAGGATAGTCCTTCAAATCATGTGAAAGTGGGTCCCATAGGCAGGGACAGTGTGGATACAGCACACTGTATACTAAGCCTTCGGGACACAAGGAGGCAGCATGGCCGGTAATGCACTCCACCCCATTCGCTTCCCCAAGTTGTAAACTTAAGGTACCCATTTACAGCTTGGCGAATAGGGAGTGCCCAGGAATCAAACCACTGACCCCTGGATCAGGAGGCAAGTGCTGTATCCACTCAGCCACCAAGCTCCTTCAAATAATGTATTGTATAAAATAATAATAATAATAAAATAATAATAATTTACTATCAACATTACTTAAATTTTTTATCTTAGTGGGAAAAAGGTCTTAAGATGTTAAACTTACAGTTAATTTGTTTGTAGTGATTTCATCATATTTCTCCATGATGGTGGAGGCTGAGTCTCCCAGATGAAGGGGGGCAGCTGTGGCAACAGCTTCTGTGGGTATCATCTCCAGGGCCAACCTGATGCTCTCCTGCACCTGTTGTTACCAACACAAATATTACTGGACATCAAAGACACATTAAAAGATGGAACCATGAAAACAATACCACTAATGCGTTGTTGAGCACAAGAGTGAAGCTACAAACACTTACAACCTTTCTGACATATTAAGTGAATTAAAATGGTCAAACCTACGTAAGAGCAAAAGGTTAGTTTGAGTCATTCTTGACCAGAGTCCCTATGAATGACATACTGGATTAGTAACACCAGAGCTACAATGGACATACTTCTACATGTTAAGTATTCATACGACTTGTTAAAATTGGACAAACGTTAAATTATTTTTTCTCTTTGAATTAGTCTTTCCATCATAAATTAGGTATGAGTATGGGACACCTCTGTCCCTGATTCTAATAGAGAAAACTTTGACTATGAGTTGTTACCCACAAACACCACTTTACTATAGATATGCTCATGATTTGGGCTTTCATTTGGGCCAAATTCCTTCAAGAGTTTTGATAACATTTTCCACCCTGATCTTAATGATCTGGTTCCTACCACCAATTTTAGGTTAGAATGAACAGTTGCCTGCCATTGTACTGTACAATACTTGTTATAATTACTTTACTGTAACACCTGTATGTCCACTGTTTTTACTGTCAATATTCTTCCACAAAGATGCCAATAATTTCTTCCATGTCTTTATGAGCTCTCTGGATATGTGTGCTTCTCCCTCCCGGGTATATTACTGCACATAAAATGTTCAAATAACTGAAATAGTCAACAAAGTCAACTGACTGTACTGTACTGTACTGTACTGTGTTGTGTTGTGTTGTACTGTGTTGTACTGTGCTGTGATGTGAGCTTTCTCATGTAGAGCTGTCTAGAGCATGTTTCTAATTTGTGGCAATATTATTGTACTGTACTGTACTGTGTTATACTGTGTTGTACTGTGCTGTGTTGTACTGTGCTGTGTTGTACTGTGTTGTGCTGTGCTGTACTGTACTGTGCTGTATTGTACTGTGCTGTGCTGTGCTGTATTGTACTGTGCTGTACTGTACTGTGTTGTACTGTGCTGTGCTCATAAGTCAACAGCATGTCAGTTTTATTATAACTTTGTCTCTTTCAGACTAAAATTATTACATAAATATGAGATTTATTTTATTGTGAATCTTTCCAAGTAGAAGTATCAATGGAGAAGGCCAAGTCTCCCAGCTGGGGTCTTCCTCTCAACGACTTATGGACCAATTTGTCTTAAAAACTTTGTTAACATAAAGGTGCGTCTGTGTATAAGTAAAGGAATATATTTGTAGATTTTAAGACCTAAATTGTGTGTAAATGTTTTCAGTCTCCCGAGAAAGAATAAAGTGTATGATTTTAATCATTTATACATGATGCTGCATTAAGTGATGTTAAACAAATTATTCAAATGCTGTGTCTTCTTGTTAGCAACTGGGTGAAGTACCAAGTGTAAAGTTACTTCACCTCACATGAGAAAGTCAACACTTGGATCCTAACACTTTGTTGAAATAACCATCAAGTTATTTACTGAAGGAACTGTACACAACAACCATCAAAGATCACCAAATGCTATTACTGTAAATATTATGGTTTAGTAGCCTCCACTAACATACCTTCACTGAGGTGTGGACAGTGTTCACATTTGGGAATTGTTCCTGGCACTTCTGCATCCAATCTTCTGTCACCACACTACGCCGATCAGCGTCGTCGATGGCCAAGACTACTTCCTGAGCAGAGTTGACTGTCTCGAGGCACTCCAGCACAGCCTGTAGCTGCTGCTTTCCTTCCTCCCCTTTAGTGCTCATATCCTCCACACTGGTCTCCTCCTGCTCCACAAGTTCTCTTGCTGCCTTGTTTTGTTCCAGCAGCCCATTCAGTCTGTCCTCAAGAAGGTTGTGTTCAGTTTTCAAGTGTTTCACCTTCTTCCCGTATTTTCCCAGCTGGGACAGTCTCTCATCACAGGCAGTAATGAGGCTGCTTATGTTGTTCTTCTGCTCCTGCAACAAGGACCGGAACTTCTTGCTAATGCCTTTGGGCCCATCTTGAGGAGGTTCTGTTGGTGCCTTTGTAGGTGCTGGCTTGAGCGACACACCTTTAAGTCTCCTTATGAGTGATTCCATCCCATAGTTTATGGGAAGTTGAGTTACATCAGTAAGAGCCAAAGTGTTATGGTCAGCACGGCAGTTGGGACAGGTGAACTGAGAGTTCTTTATCATGTCAACAATGCAGACAGTGCAGAAGGTGTGGCCACATGGCAGAGAACGCGGGCGTCGAAGAGCTTCATCAAAGTTGTCAAAACAGACTTTACACTCTTCTGGCTTGTCGTTATCCTGTGAAGAAGAGCATCTTTTCAGTATATATATATATATATATATATATATATATATATATATATATATATATATATATATATATATATATATATATATATATATATATATATATGTATATAAATATATATATATATATGCAAGTAAATCACTGTAGGTGCGTGTGATCTAGGTATATGCTGATAACCACAAGGAAAGAAGAAAACACGAAGTTCCCAAGCGCTTTCGTGTAATTCACATCTTCAGGGGTGAGTACAGACTAGAGAGAGTAATACAAATCAAGGTGAATATATACAGAGGAGGGTGAGACCAGGTCCACAATGGTCAGGTATTAGGTAATGACCCTACTAATCTTTAAATAGCACACAACGGTTGGTGGTCAGGTCAGATGGGCCAGTGACCCGCCTTCTCACCTGATCACAAATCTTCTTAATTACAAAATTGTCCAGCTTGTACATGCCGTTACTCAAATTCATGTTGAATGCTTCGGTATGTTTAATAAGACTAGATTCTATGATGTTCCTACTATCAATTGAATTACATGGTAATATTGAGGAGGCATTATCCCAGTCAATGCAATGCTTGTTATCCCTCAAAAGAACAAACAGAGCATTGGATTCCTGGCCTGTCCTAACACTGTATTTGTGTTGTTTAATTCTAGTTACAAGATCTTTACCTGTCTGGCCTAAGTAAAACATATTACATTCCTTGCAAGGGACTTTATAAATGCAACCAATTGTGTTGTTGGGGGAGTTCTTGATTAACATTTGTTTAACAGTGCATGAGTTTTTAAATGCCACATCGATGTTCCAGGTTTTTAGCTATGCCGGAATGTGTGAGAAATTTTTGTGAAATGGTAATATTAAGATATTCTTATGGTCATGGGTGGGCTTGGGATCAGTTCTATAAAAAGTTTTCTTAGTAATGTTTAAGCATTTGTCTATGAAAGATCTAGGGTATTTAAGGTTTGAGCCAATATTATATATATACTCAAATTCATGTTGAATGCTTCGGTATGTTTAATAAGACTAGATTCTATGATGTTCCTACTATCAATTGAATTACATGGTAATATTGAGGAGGCATTATCCCAGTCAATGCAATGCTTGAGAATTTGCAGTCCGGAATTCATCGATGAGGAATACAAATATATATATAATATTGGCTTAAACCTTAAATACCCTAGATCTTTCATAGACAAATACCTCAACATTACTAAGAAAACTTTTTATAGAACTGATCCCAAGCCCACCCATGACCATAAGAATATCTTAATATTACCATTTCACAAAAATTTCTCACACATTCCTTCACAACTAAAAACCTGGAACGTCAATGTGGCATTTAAAAACTCATGCACTGTTAAACAAATGTCAATCAAGAACTCCCCCAACAACACAATTGGTTGCATTTATAAAGTTCCTTGCAAGGAATGTAATATGTTTTACTTAGGCCAGACAGGAAAAGATCTTGCAACTAGAATTAAACAACACAAATACAGTGTTAGGACAGGCCAGGAATCCAATGCTCTGTTTGTTCATTTGAGGGATAACAAGCATTGCACTGACTGGGATAATGACTCCTCAATATTACCATGTAATTCAATTGATAGTAGGAACATCAAAGAATCTAGTCTTATTAAACATACCGAAGCATTCAACATGAATTTGAGTAACGGCATGTACAAGCTGGACAATTTTGTAATTAAGAAGATTTGTAACCAGGTGAGAAGGTTGGGTCACCTTACCCTCTGACCTGACCACCAACCGTTGTGTGCTATTTAAAGATTAGTAGGGTCATTACCTAATACCTGACCATTGTGGACCTGGTCTCACCCTTCTCTGTATATATACACCTTGAATTGTATTTCTTTCCCTAGTCTGTACTCACCCCTGAAGATGTGAATTACACGAAAGCGCTTGGGAACTTCGTGTTTTCTTCTTTCCTTGTTGTTATCAGCATATATATATATACAGTCAACCCTCACTTTACGCGGTTAATGTAACCCGGAGGGTACCGCGGAAAGCGAGAAACGCGTAAAGTGAATAACATAACATATGGGATTAATTGAAATGGAGTCCAGGCCGATCCCCAAACTCCACTTTTTGACGACACATAACTATGTTGTAGTAAAAATAACATCTTAACTTTATGATGGTATGAAAAAACAAGTAATATAGAAGAGGTTAGGTTAGGAAAAATAAAGGTTAGGTTAGAAAACTAAAAATTATGTGGAACACTTACGGTAGAAGAAGAGATGGGTCGGCATACGGGGTTGGAGGCTGGTTCCGAGGCAGAGGGCAGATTACTGGCCCTCAGGTGAATCACCATTACTAGGTGAATCACCATCACTGTCACTAACAGTTGTCAGGGCTTCCCTGACAAATCCCTCAAAGTCATCTTCACTGCCACTATCACTGGCTTGGGCTGGCTGTGGTGGGTTGCGGGCGAAGAAATATGTTATGCTTTGCTGACGGCTGGCGTTGATGTTGTCGTGATACACCTTGATGTACGGCTCCATAGCCTGCACCAGCCGGGTATGGAAGACTTCATAGCGGTCATCGTCATTGTCGCGGGAAAGGAAGGACTTCATTTTCTCTGCACACTCCATGGCACCCTTAATATCACTATGACTTAAACTGTGTTCTTCGGAGAATGACGCACCTTCTTCCTCCTCTTCACTGACGTGTTCTTCTTCCAACATCTCGTCGGCAGTCACTTCAGGATCTCTGATCACCTCCAGGATGTCGTCGTTGGTGGTCTCGGAGATGCCTGGAACTGTAACAGTCTGCGCAGCTTCTCTGGCAAGGTCCACTGCTACTGCAACATTCTGAACCTCACCAGTCACAGATTGACTCCTCCTCTCACCTGGTATTCCATGCAACACATGTCTCCATGCGTGACGAATTGTAGCAATAGACAGCTGATCCCATGACTCCACCAAGAAGTCCACAGCTTTCTTGATGTTAAATACTCTCCAGAATTGTTTGAACAGTATTTTTTGCTGTTCCAACTGTTGATCCTCATCTTCTTCGCTCTTGCTATCGGTGGTGGTGTCACTCAGGTTACGCAACTCTTCCCTGGTGTTGGTGTATTCGTTCAGGAGCTGGAATTTTTTTGTTGAGAGTGCAGCTTTTACATTGCAGATTAACTCCTGGTCCATGGGCTGGATTAATGACGTAGTGTTGGGAGGAAGGAAGACCACTTTTACGTTGGGGTGACGATCTAACAGTAGGGGCGAGTGTCCTGGTGCGTTGTCCAGCAGCAACAAAATATTGAATGGCACATTCTGTCACTCACAGAATTTTTTTACATCGGGAACAAAACAGTCATCAAACCAGGAGAGGGACAGTGTAGAGAACATCCACGCCTTACGTGCGGTCAGCCAGTGGACATATAGCTTGGTCATGTCCATGGTTTTGTAGGAGTGCGGCTTGCGTGCTGTGTGGATCACCGATAACTTGAGCTTACAGGTACCAGAGGCATTGGTGGTAAACAGGACGGTGATGCGTTCCTTCTGCATTTTCTGGCCCCGAATCCTGCTGGCATTCTTTACAACGAAGGACTTGGAAGCTAGCTTTTTCCAGAAAAGACCAGATTCGTCCATGTTAAACACCTGGTCGTCACTGTACTGTCCTTCCTCCATAATCTCACGTAAAAACGGAGGAAATTCCCGAGCCGCAGCACGATCAGCACTCGCTTCTTCACCACCAATGTTTATATTGGTGATCTTGTTCCGGATCTTAAACCTCTGTAACCACCCAGAGGAAGCATTAAAGGGTTTAGGCTCTGTAATTCCCATCTTTCGTGCCACTGCCATGTACAGTTCACGTGCGTAGTCCTTAACAGAGCGCGTGTCGACCGCCATGTTCCGTCGCGCCTGACGCACCAAGTACCTCACAATTAATTTTTCTGTCTTGAGAAGCACCTGATTGTGAAAATACTTGATCATAGAAGCACCTATAGACTTTGTGATCTTCATGTGCTCCTTTATCTTGGCTGCATCCTTCTTTATAGTCCGGATCGTAGATTCATTCACACCATGCTGGCGCGCCAAATCAACCTGCCTTGTTCCTTTCTCCAACTCTTGGATGATGGTATACTTCACCTCGTAGCTTAAGGAACGTGGTGTCTTCTTTGCCTTAGTGCCGCTGGGTCCAGGTAAGGAAAGGTTTCTCTCTGGGGGTGGTGGTCCGGCGGAAGCCATTTTACGGAACAATGGATGCGCGTTTACACGGTCTGGCCTGGAGGGATGAAACTGCCGCGGCTAAGTCAAGCGTCGTCTCTCCTCCCTCCCTCCCTCCCCCGGGTGGACACGTCATAATACTTTAAGCCAATTACAGCTAGCAGCAGAGGGAGGTAGGGATGCATGGCCAATCACAGGTCTGATACGTCATATGACGTCAGTAATAACGCAACAAAGACACACTGCGCAACCTTACCGCGCCGCTTGCCCAAGCGGAGGGAGAAGGCGAGGAGCACAGGCAAGCAGGGTGGCGGGTGGGGCGAATCTAAAAATAGCATCGCGCCGGACACTCTCCGCGTAATGGGGTTCACGTGAGGTTCTGGCAAGGCACCGCGTTAACGTAGAAACGCGGAATGCGGGACCGCGTAAAGTGAGGGTTAACTGTATATATATATATATATATATATATATATATATATATATATATATATATATATATATATATATATATATATATATATATATATATATATATATATATGTGTGTATATATTATGAAAATCCACAATGAAAACGTGGATAAGATAAATCTTGATAAAATCACACGGGGAAATGGAAACAACGGAGTACCTTAGCTTTCGTCTTTATTCAAGACATCTTCAGAGGCAACTGGATTACATGGACAGAGAGAGGCTTAAATATACAGGGTGACCTAAAAAACATGAGGTCAGGTCAAAATGATGACATCCACTAATCCCCACACCAACACACACGTAGAGGAGCTTAAGAGAAGGGTGGTGACGTGACTAGTCAAGTCAGGTCAGAAAAAAGGGGGCCCACAAAATAACTATCATACATCTAGATCAAAGGTTTTTAAAGCATATTTAACCTTGGGCCACTGACAAATAAATTTATGTAACATATTATCGGTTTTGAACTGACCATCACTAAGGTTTATTGATTTTAATTCCTTAATCAAACTAGCTTGACCTGACCTCATGTTTTTTAGGTCACCCTGTATATTTAAGCCTCTCTCTGTCCATGTAATCCAGTTGCCTCTGAAGATGTCTTGAATAAAGACGAAAGCTAAGGTACTCCGTTGTTTCCATTTCCCCGTGTGATTTTATCAAGATGTGTATATATATATATATATATATATATATATATATATATATATATATATATATATATATATATATATATATATATATATATATATATATAATATATATATATATATATATATATATATATATCCAGAAATTTCAGAGTAATTTCGAATGCCCCGCCATTGGCAATACTGAGCGTTCAAGGTCATCTGAGGGAAGAGAGCGCTTCCTGCTCATAGCGAGAGATTGCAGAACTAGGCTTATATGATATTAAATGTAATTTACTGAATTAATAATGATGCGATTCATGAAGTTAAGGGACTATTATTGAATTTGAAATTATTATATATCGTTTATCAGTCTGAATAACGTTACGGGTGTCCCAAGGAGTTATTAGTTAGGCGGAAAATATGTCACGTAGGCCTAAGCTAACGCCTTGAGAGGAGACGCGACGCTGGCTAGCCCTCAGTCACGGGGAGCATTCACACAGACAAGACGTCCCTGCGCGTCCGTCACAGAAATAGTCACGTGGCCTAGTCACCTGTGCTGTGCTATTGCAGTATAACAAGTAAGTCTCATTCGATCTCAGACAGGGTTAGATAGGGCAGTGGTAAAGTTAACTAGAGCTAACAGTGAGTTCATTTCAGGGTTTCCGTCAGAACCCACTTGACCGGAGTTGACTGCGAGAGATTGACTGCCGTTTGAGACTGCCGTTGATGATTGAGGGTGGCGATTGTCGCCATTGGACCGATCAGTGTAGGCCTGTCACTGTTTAGCGGGGTAGCAAAGGATCTCTTGAGTGAACGAGTGCTCCCGACAACTAAAACGACACGGGACCAGCATCAGCAGTGGGTGATCAGTTCTTACCACTCGGGTGCACAACATCACGTGTCCTCGGTCAGCTAGAAGTGTTACCTACTGGCCATAGACACCTGCTGGCGTTCTCTCTTCCTGCCCATGGACGCACTGGGAGTACACTGAGGCTATCTGAGTAAATTAATGGTCACACACTGAGACCGTGAGTCTAGGACTCTAGGAGATACCTAGAGGAACATTTTATCTCCCATATTACGGGTGTAGTTAATACCATTTCTCAGACTGATATTATCTTGACGTGTGCAGTTTAATATTTCTTAAATAATTTTGATAGTAGTGTTTTTTGAATGTTTGTGTCATTAAGTGGAACCAGAGTGATACTGGGGTTTGATTCTTTAATGCATCTAATTTTTCTCCATAATTCTGATCTCAGGTATAACTTTTGTTCCCCAGAGTAGTGTTTAAGTTAGGTTAGGAAGAGTGCATCTGTTGGGGTGATATAATTTTGTTGAGTGCCCTTAAGGCCTATTCATTGTAGAGTATTTAATTTCTTATTTTTTATTACCATTTCCTCAGTGACTGATATTATTTTGTTGAAAGCCCTTAAGGCCTATTCATTGTAGAGTAGTTAATTTCTTAAATTTTAATACCATTTCCTAATGACTGATATAATTTTGTGAAAGCCCTTAAGGCCTGTTCATGTGTGCAAGCAACATTTCTTAATACTTCAAATTTATTGTTGCCTGAGTTTCTAATAATTTCTATATCATGTATAACTTTTATTCCCCAGAGTAGTGTTTTAAGTTCAAGTTAAGAGGTGCGCATATTGGTGTACCATTATTTGATTGTGTTTGTAGTGTTGGAGGGAATATAAGTGTCTAAATTTTACAGTGTGTCTCATTCACCCCAGTCACAGACGCTATCCTTCCACGGGTCACGGACAATTCATTTTGTTTAGTAGATTTAAGTGTTCTTGTGCTGGTTCTGGATTTTTCTCAAAGGGGCGCTTCCACTGCCATTACCATCTATTAATTTTTAATAAACCCCAAGTCAAGTGAGAAATTAAAGTCCAGTAAATTCCGACCGGTTATATATATATATATATATACATATATACATACATACATACATACATACATACATACATACATACATACATACATACATACTTACATATATATATATATATATATATATATATATATATATATATATATATATATATATATATATATACAGTAAAAGTCCAAAAATCCGGACTGCTTGGGGATTGGGTCGGTCCGGATTTTCGGATTTTCCGGATTCTCAGGCAGTACATTTAAAATTCAAATTTAAGGAGTAAAGAAGAGATGAACAGGTACATTTTGAGAGTTTATTCATAAGCAAGTAAAGCATGCTTCAATTATCAAAACGAGCAGTTTTAAAGAAAAATAAAGTCAACACTTGACAAAAATGTAAACAAACATTTTTCACTATGAAAAAAGCAGCATGTAATGTTTGAAATCATGTTTAAAAATGAACATTGTAAAAGAAAAATACAGTAAACAAATGAAAGCAGAATTTATTTTATACAAATTGCTTATCTATTTGTAGTTTATTAACGAAACATTTTCCTATAAATACAAAGTACAAAACAACAAATAAATTTTTATTCATTGATTTCCACGACTTCTATATCGTCTGCTGCACTGCTTGTGGATGGAACACTTGCAGCTTCTACTGCACTGCTTGACACTGCTTTCTTTAAATACTTTCGTATATCACCTTGTTTACGACTTTGTAATTTCTTTGTGATAAGATTATTCTGCACCATGTGTGCCTGCATGACGTCTTGAAGACTGAAGCTATGGTTCTGTTCCACAAATTTAATAACTGTTTCAATGCCCTTTTCTGCAGCAGCCCAAGACATCTTTTCTTCAACTTTGTCGTCGTCTTCACCAGATTCTTCTGAACAATTTTCTTCTATCTTATCAGGAGTTGTAATGCTTTGAATGATTTCTTGATCAGTGAAAGTGGCAGCAACTTCAATATCATCGTCAATGTGTATCCACTCTTCTATGTCAGCAGCATTAAGCTTGCGTAGAGGGTTGTCTTCCAGAGATAATTTAACAGTCTCCATCAGTTCTTGCACTTCAGATGCCCTCTGCTTTATGTGGAATCCTTCAAAATCTTTGTCTTGATCACACACTAGATCTGCAAACATCACTTTCGGCCACAACTTTCGCCAAGCTCTTAAAAGTGTTTCAGGCTTGACTGCATTCCATGCAGTCACGAGTGAAAATATTGCATCCTTGATCGTAAAACTGCGTTGAAATTCTGTAGGGTTGACATTCTTATTCATCATTTTCGTCATAAAATCATTTTTATAGTGACATTTAAAGATCCTAATGACTCCTTGATCCATGGGTTGAATCAATGATGTTACGTTTGGTGAAGAGTAACATGCATAAATATTCCCACAATCAGAGACTAATTTTGATTCATGCGGGTGGGCCCTACAGTTGTCGAGAAGTAGCAGGCACTTTGTATTTGCAGGCTTCCCCAATTTCCTTAAGTTCTGACGAACTGATGGAACAAAATCATGAACAAACCAATCGTGAAATATGTCTTTGTCCATCCAAGCACTCTTTTGGGCTTTATAGGTCACAGGCAAGTGCACAATTCCTTTAAAGGCCCGTGGGCGCTTAAATTTGCCAATCACCAAAAGCTTAATTTTATGCTGACCTGAAGCATTAGCACATACAAGAACGGTTAATCTTTCATTATTAAGCTTAAAACCTGTTGCATTTCGTTCTTGGTTTCCAGCCAAAGTTTTTGTGGGCAAACACTTCCAGTAAACCCCTGTTTCATCAGCATTATAAATTTGATCGGCTGTGAGATCATAGTCATTTACAATTTTTTCAAATGTTGCACTATATTTTGTTGCTGCTTGTTTATCAGCCAACTGTCTTTCTCCAGCAATATCTAACTGTCTAATACCATGACGAGTCTTGAAATTCCTAAGCCATCCATCACTAAATGCACACTCTGATTCAATGTTCATTTGCTCCTTAAAAGACTTTGTTTTGGCAATAAGCATCGGCCCAGAAATTGCCATACCTTCTGATCATTTTAACAAAAACCATTCGTGCAACACTTTATCAAGATTTTCTAATTTGGGCCGATGTAAACTTTTTCTTTCAGCAATTTTATTGTAAGGCTCAGAAGAAGTTGTGAATTCTAGAATTTTATTCTTTGCCTTTTTTATATCATAAATTGTTGACTCTCCAATGTCGTATGTTTCCATTAGAACAGCATTGCTCACACCACGTTCTAGTTTCTTAAGTATTTCAAGTTTGTCACTCAATTTCAATGTGTTCTTCTTTCTCTTCACACAACGAAGCTTATCTACTTTAGGAGCCATTATTATGGGCTTGTAAATGGAAAGAGTAGGACTCAAAATTACATATGTTGTCACAGTTTGATTGCATGTTCTAAAGTAGCGATCGAGTGGTCGCTTGTTGTCGCTGTGGCGTTCACGCATGCACACATACACACAAAAGATTTATAGTGCCTCAAATTTTACATTTCAGGACAAGCTAATTACAAAACTAGCAAATTTAGCTACTTATAATTTACAATTACTTTTATTATTAGAATTATGTAAATTAATTTTTTTTAAAACAACTCCATTCATTCACGTAACCCACAAAAGCCCGCTAAATTTAAAAAGTTTGAAAGTTTTCGAAAAGTCCGGATTCTCGGAAAGTCCGGATTTTTGGACTTTTACTGTATATACAGTATATATTTTTATATATACAGTCAACACTCACTTTACGCAGTCCCACATTCCGCATTTCCACGTTTACGCGGTGCCCTACCAGAACCCAGGATGCTAACATTCCGCAGTGGGTGAACCCCCTTTACACGGGTGAAGTATAATTTTTTTATTTAACTCATAAAATTCATACAAATTATCCGGCCAGAATATAATTTACATTGCTGGAATTCTTACAATTTGATGATCATTTTGAATATAAACATCATAGATTTTGCATTAGACATACAAATTTTACATATAATGTTTACTCTGAGTAAATATGTTATCTTTTGTGAAAAATATATGACATTTATATTCAAAATATTCCTGGTCTTACAAGGAATCCAGCAATGTCAATTATATTATCCTAACTTTAGTTTGAGGTATTATTTATTACTATACCTGGTTTTCCCCCCAAAATTTCTCAGAGGGAAGAGCCAGCAGTGTAGTGTGAGAAGAGGGGGAGGGAGTCGAGTCCATTATTTGAATGGACATTAACTTGGCGACTGTATTTCTCAATTTCTCTTAAGATTTAATTGTGTGCATGTACCATCATAAAATTAAGATGTTATTTTCACTAGAACATAGGTATTGTGTTGGAAAAAGTGGAGTTTGGGGGTCAGCTGGTCTCTATTTCATTTAATCCCATATGTGATGTTATTCAATTTACGCGTTTCTCACTTTCCGCAGTACCCTGTGGGTTACGTTAACCGCGTAAAGTGAGGGTTGACTATATATATATATATATATATGTATATATGCAAGTAAATCACTGTCGGTGCGCGTGATCTAGGTATATGCTGATGACCACCAGGAAAGAAGAAAACACGAAGTTCCCAAGCGCTTTCGTGTAATTCACATCTTCACCCCTGAAGATGTGAATTACACGAAGGCGCTTGGGAACTTCGTGTTTTCTTCTTTCCTGGTGGTCATCAGCATATACCTAGATCACGCGCACCGACAGTGATTTACTTGCATATATATATATATATATATATATATATATATATATATATATATATATATATATATATATATATATATATATACAGTTGGTCCTCCTATTACGCGGTCCCACAATCCGCGCTTCACCGTTAACGCAGTGCCTTGCCAGAACCTAACATTTTCACATTCCGCGGTCGTGAACCCCATTACGCGGAGAGCGGCTGGCAAGCCGCGCCATTTTTGGATCCAAACCTCCCGCTATCCGCCATGTTGTATAAGAGGCGCGAAAATGGTGCGCACAAGGTCGCCCAGTCATCAAAACATTACCGAGTTCTTCACCCGCCACCCACTACAGCCGGCCCAAGTCAGTGATAGTGATAATTATAGTGAGGATATGGACTTATAAGAACTTTGGGGGGTTTGACAAAGAGGCCCTGCAAGCCTCTGTGGTGGATAGTGATACAATTGATACAAGTGATACAGGTGAGGGCCAATAATCTGCCCTCTGCCTCGGAACCAACCGCCCATCCCCGTGTGCCCAGCCATCTTTTCTACTAATGTAAGTGTTAAAAAACCTAATAATATTGATATTTCTCTTAATTATTAATTGTGTGTGCATGCCATCATAAAGTTAAGATAATATTTTTGCTACAACATAGTTGTGTGTCGTCAAAAAGTGGAGTTTGGGGATCGGCCCGGACTCCATTTCAATTAATCCCATATGTTATGTTATTCACTTTACGCGTTTCTCACTTTCCGCGGTACCCTCCGGGTTACATTAACCGCGTAATATGAGGACCAACTGTATATATATATATATATATATATATATATATATATATATATATATATATATATATATATATATATATATATATATAGGCCAATATATATATATATATATATACACACACACACACCTAGACCCCGACTTACGACGGGGTTAGGGACCCAAATCCAGGTCGTAAGTCCGACATGGTCGTAAGTCCGACATGATCGTAAGTCCGACATAGAAGAAATAAAAAAAAAAAAAAAAAAAAAAAAAAAAAAAAAAAAAAAAATTAATATTTTTTTTTAAAAAAAAATTTAAAAATATACAATGAAATACAGTACACTAAACATAAAAAATAATGAGGAATGGATACAGTACAGTAAAAGTAATAAATAATGAGGAATGGATACAGTGTGACTGAGCACTTACCTTAAATGTAGTCAGCTGAATGCACACACAGCCCCCATAATTTTCTATTTACAGGATACATGGAGACTATATTAATTGGAAGAAGCAGAAGAGGAGACAGGGCTGGGTGGGTCATCAATGTCGCTTCCTTCAGACAGGTTTATGTACAGGGGTAACTTGCTGGTTGAAGGTATTGGATCATCTTGAGGGAGTGAAGAGGCAGCACTGGTGGGGCGTGAGGAGCCAGTACTGGGGGACTTCTTGAAATAGGTGTCCAATTTAGACTGCACAGTTTGCTTTTTCTTTTCATTATAAATTTCTCTGTAGCAAGCAAGTGCATCTTGGATCATTCTGTCAACTTTGGCATAACGCTCATAATTTTGATCCATGTCATCAAACATTTGCATTCCTTTATTAATTGTAGCAAATGCCTCTGCCATATGTTTCACTGAAAACTTTTTGGGGGGTGCAGGCTCTTCTTCTACATTTTGTCTCTCTTCTTCCTCTGCAACTTTCTGTGCATCTAGTTCAATAAGATCCTCGTTACTGAGCTCTTCTGCTACACTTTCAACCAACTGTCCAACATCTTCAGTATCAATTTCTAACTCCAGCTGTTTACCTAACTCCACTATCTTGTTACTAATATCCAAAATAACTTCATTTTCATTAAATCCTTTGAAACTATGCACATATCTTTTCAGGATTTTCTTCCATATTCCATTCATGCAATGTTTTGTAACCTGATCCCATGCTGTACTAATGTTCTTTATACATGACAAAATGTTGTACTCCTTCCAAAACTCTCTGAGCGTTTTCTCACCTTCAGTAGCAGCAACAGCCTGAGCGAAGGTCGTGCGTAAATAATACGCTTTAAAGGCAGCAATAGCACCTTGATCCATGGGTTGGATGATAGAGGTAGTGTTAGGTGGAATGTACACTACCTTAACATCAGGGTGCATGTCGTCCAGGTGTGGTGGGTGTCCCGGAGCATTATCCAAAATCAGTAAAATCTTGAATGGAATCCTTTGTTGCAGACAATACTCCTTGGCTCGTGGAATGAAACAAGTCATGAACCAATCCTCAAACAGTACTAGGGTCATCCAGGCTTTCTTGTTACTGCGATAAAACACTGGCAGTGTGTGCTTGCTGACATGTTTAAAAGCCCTGGGGTTCTCTGAATGATAGATCATGAAGGGCTTTAGCTTGAAACCAGCAACATTCCCCCCCAACAGAAGTGTAATTCTGTCCTTGAATGCCTTGAATCCGGGCATTTTTTTTGCCTCTTTGTGGATGTATGTCCGCTCAGGCATGCGTTTCCACAATAATCCAGTCTCATCCACATTGAATATTTGCTCAGGCAAATAATTCCCTTCCACAATCACATCATCGAACTCCTCCTTAAAAGCTTCGGCAGCACCAACATCGGCACTAGCTGCCTCTCCACTCACCTTAACATTGTGTAGACTGTAGCGTTTTTTAAATCTATCAAACCACCCATGACTTCCTGTAAAGGTTTGATCACATTCATCTCCTGCCTGCTCCTTCAGGCTTTGGAACAGGCTTCTTGCTTTAGCCTGTATGGTTAGAACACTTAAGGGTACACGCTTCTGTATCTGGTCTTCTATCCATATCACCAATAATTTTTCCATATCGTGGATAGGACCTTGTCTTTTCTTTGATATTATAGTTCCCTTTATAGGTGTTGTTCCTTTCACTACTTCACGAATACGTTCCTTGTCCTTCAGAATAGTGGATATAGTCGAGTGTGAGAAACCTAGGTCGCGGGAGATTGTTGCTACTGTTTTTCCATTCTCATACTGTGTTATTATCTTCAGTTTCATCTCAAAAGTAATTGCCTGTCTCCTTTTCCTTGGAGCACCACCAGCACTCTCACTTTTACGCTTTCCAGTCATTATAAAGTCAATTAAATACGATAATAACGAAAGTTCACAGCGCGATCAGTATAGGATACGATAGCCAAACACAAACAAAGCGCTCCACTGAGTGAGTGTACCCACGAGGCGACCCAAGACACCCCTCCCTCTCGCCCGGGACGGAAACGTTTCGGTATAGAAAATGCGCGCGTCATTTGAAAAAATTTTTGGTCACGACGGTCGCAGTCGTATGTCCCGTATGGACGTACGGTCAAAGCAGGTCGTAAGTACCAATGGACGTAAGTCCACGTAGTCGTAAGTCGGGGTCTAGGTGTGTGTGTATATATATATATATATATATATATATATATATATATATATATATATATATATATATATATATATATATATATATATATATACAGTTCGTCCCCGAATTACGTACAAACGGCCGATACGTACATCGTTTCTGAAGTCTTTAATTGCAAAAATATTGTCTTAAAAGGGCGAGCAATTTTTAAATTTGGCGGGCGAGCCAGCCGCACCGCGCCGCCACTATCACTGACCATGCAGACGACACGCTAGACGCACCAAAACAACAAGTGTGGTCATTGTGCATACAGTACTTCTCCTGTGAATTTCTGCCCTATTTTGTACACTTTACTCTGTGTGCAATGACTGGTGTAAAGCGTAAGAGTGGTGAAGCCAGTGGGAGGAGTAGTGTTCAAAAGCTTACCGTCCTCTGGCGCGCCGGTCCCAGAGAGGACGGCGCTGTACAGGACGTTTGTTTACTCCAGGTCTCGCGCACAGCGATGGTTATTTCGTTCATCTTTTCGTTTTATCCATGGAGTAAATTTAAAAGTAGACTTCGAGAAAACATTCAGTTAAAACACAAGGATATTAAAAGTTTGAGTCAATAGTACAATTTGTAGTATGTTTAATACAACATCTCTACAGAAATGCATAAACATGAAATTAACGCATCGGCGACTTTTGCCGGTCGGAACAACGCATCGGCTACTTTTGCCGGTCGGAACTCACGTCGAGTGAGGTGTGAGTGCAGACCGTCCTGTGGCGCGCCGGTACCTGGTAAGGTTTTGACCCCTGTTGTGGTGTCTCAGTATGATTCAGGAGAAAGCCCTAAGTCTTTTCAACGATCTAAAGAAAGATCACCCTGATGATACTGTGACATTCAATGCTAGCAATGGGTGGTTTAACCGATTCAAGGTGCGAAATAAGCTGCATAATGTTCGAGTGACTGGTGAGGCGGCGAGTGCTGATTGGAAAACAGCACAGGATTTTCCAGATAACATTATAGGGTTGGGGGATTTTCGAGTTAAGTACATTTCGAGTTAAGTACAACCTTTTGGTCCCCATTATGTACGTAACCTGGGGACTTACTGTATATATATAACCCAGAAGCAACTCAATTTACAGGGAGTGAGAGGCTTATATACAATGGGTGACCTTTACATAACATCAGGTCAGGTCAATGACATGGGCTCTACTAATCCACACACCACCTCCACCACAAACAAAAGAATAGCTTATAAAAACTGGGGGACACAACAAGTCAGGTCAAAAACATGAGACCCACTAATCATCTACCCTACATCCACCTCAAAAGCTTTCAAGGCATTTTTAACCTTAGGCCACTGACAAATAAATTGATGTAACATATAATCAGCTTTGTACTGACCATCACTGAGGTTTATGAAGTCCGTAGATCTCTGGCAATACTTATGGCATTAATCACCTGCTGCGTTATGTTAGGTACAATTTGACCACTCTGCTGTAGGTCCACAATCTCACTGAAGGCTGATGCTGACAGAGGGCTGTTAAGGAGGTAAACATTTGAATATTAGTAACTAGATTATGTTACACTTTATGTCAATAAAAGTTCAGAGAACCTGACGAGAGAGACTGCAAGAGACCCTATAGCACAGAGAGCTACCATCGGGTAATCACGGCTAACCCGTGCAATTGTGGAAAATGGCAGAAAAATGCTGTTGCTCAAAATGGCAGTGACTTATCTAGCAAAAGTATTACATCAATTTACTGGACGAACACTCAGGCAGGCTTATTCTACATAAAAAAAGACCATCCTCATTGAGAACAAGAAGCTTATACGCACAATATTTCTCTTAATATCAATCTGAGATGGTCACACACAACTATGAAATGGAACAAACTAAGAAACAAATCTACATAACTCTGTGATATTGAACAAATGTTTTACATCCAAGGATGTTTAAAATGACATTATTTAGGAACTTGAACCATCCTGGACAGTGAACAGACACACATTTGAAAGTGGATCATTCAAAGGTTTTTTACTTACTAAACACAAGCAACAATGTACAGTGTTCTGGTATACCATAAAAAAAAGTTGGTCATGTCGTAGTCAACACACCAACTGGGTACATCAACAGCTACAGTAATACTGCTTCATGGTTGCACATGTTAACCAGTAACCTGTGCCAATTTTTCTGTAAATGCTTTCTTACTTCATGAAAAGCCTAAAAATGGGAAGGGATAAGTTGGATGTTTTTCACCTTGATTTTACATGGTGATTTAAAATTAAAGCTCCTCCTCGTTTACCATTGTCAAAATCCCTAAACACTGAAACTCATTAATAAAGTCTCTGCTAATTGTGTGGAAAAGTGATGCACAGATTTTTATCATCACTTACTTTCCCAGAGTCAACAGCATTAAAGGAACCACTGCCATCACCTCCAGCTCCTGGGAGTTACTGGAGTGAGCTAGTGTCATCACCAGAGGTCCAGGAAATCTCCTCAGAGTGTGACAAGTCACCTCCATCCTCCCCAATGTAACCAGTCATCACCCACACCAACTAACAGTAAGCAAAGCAACAACAGTTGTATGGACACCTTTATTGTAGGTGAAAGTTTAATACTATATAACCAAAGTTTTCCGAGGCAGTTCTTGTGCTGTGCTGTGCTGAAGTGTAAGGTGCTGCACAGTAGACACTTGCCATTGACCACCCCCCCCCACCCCCCCAAAATTATATATATATATATATATATATATATATATATATATATATATATATATATATATATATATATATATATATATATGCAAGTAAATCACTGTAGGTGCGCGTGATCTAGGTATATGCTGATAACCACCAGGAAAGAAGAAAACACGAAGTTCCCAAGCGCTTTCGTGTAATTCACATCTTCAGGGGTATATATATATATATATATATATATATATATATATATATATATATATATATATATATATACATACATTATATATATATATATATATATACTTCATTTTTAGTCCATTTAACACGCGGACTTTGAACATATAATCAACGACCTCACCATCAAGGAATCGAACCCTCGACCTACTGGGTGTGACTAGGGAACGCTTACCGGCTAGGCCACAAGGACACTAAAAGCAGTTCTAGACTCTGTTATATTTCACACAAAGCCTGTTCATCGAGCTGATGGCGCCGTGAACCTCATTGGGAAACTGCCCGTGCCTCGTATGTGGTGTCAGTAGCATTTAACCGAATCCAGCTGGTATGAAACGCGAGGTACATATATATACTTCATTTTTAGTCCATTTAACACGCGGACTTTGAACATATAATCAACGACCTCACCATCAAGGAATCGAACCCTCGACCTAGTCTGTACTCACCCCTGAAGATGTGAATTACACGAAAGCGCTTGGGAACTTCGTGTTTTCTTCTTTCCTTGTGGTTATCAGCATATACCTAGATCACGCGCACCTACAGTGATTTACTTGCACCTACAGTGATTTACTCACCCCTGAAGATGTGAATTACACGAAAGCGCTTAGGAACTTCGTGTTTTCTTCTTTCCTGGTGGTTATCAGCATATATATATATATATATTCATGCGCCGGTTAACGTCCAACCGAACAACGTCCGATCGCATATACGTCCGTGCCTCCCCCCCCCCCCCCTAAAAAAATAAATAAATAAATAAAAAAATAAATAAATAAAAAAACACTTTGGTGACGCCTGCTGGACCACCACTCCACGACCCCCTCACGGAGACACTACGATCCTTCCCATACTGGACAGATATTATGTGTTAAAGGAATATCCTTCTTTAGGCTTTCGTAAGCATTTGCCTCCAGGTGTAATGTTAACCTACATCTATTGAGGATAAAATCTTTCCCCTACAAATTGACAAAAACACATTTGCTGTAATCAGACATATCTAGTTGCCTCAAGAATTGCAACCCCAGTTGCAATTGGGGTTGAAATTTCAAATTCTGTGTCATTACTAAGGAATAACGAAGTCTGGTGCCCTGCACTCTAAGATTAAGAGAAAACGGACTCAGGCGTCCTGAAGCGAGAGAAAACGGACTCAGGCGTCCTGAAGCGAGAGAAAACGGACTCCTATGATGGGGGACACAAGCACTCACACGTGCCACTCATACTGACAGACTTGACGCTCACTTACTTGACAAGTTTTACCAACCATTAGTTGTGTACGTTATCTAGTGAATTAAGTCAATATTGTACAGTACAAGTACACTACAATACAGTGGTCCCTCGGTTAACAATGGACCTAAGTGCAAACCTGTACTGTACATGTACTAAATGATTACGGTACTAAAATTGTTATGTCTATTGCAAATATAGATTGTCTATACAGGTATTCAAACAAATCACTATCTTACAAGAATCCCAGCAATGTAAGTTATACAGGTAGTCGTCGACGTACGACCTACGCAACTTACGTCTGTTCGACTTTACAACCGGCGGTACGACAGTTTCGGCCCCAGCCTCCTGGCGCTGCCGGGAGCTGGAGCCGCGCGCATTCCCGCGCTCAATTACAAACACGCTCGCTGGTACAGCACACTTCCCTCCGTGTCTGTTTGCCTTGTGTCTGTCCTTTGTCTTGGAAATTTTTCTTGAACCACCACCCCCCCCCCCCCAAGATGTTGCTAGACCAAGAATCAGAAGAACTTACAAATGAAGAGCTAATCGAATTGGAAGAAGAAAAAGTAGCAGAAGAAGAAAGGAGAGAAGCAGCGGACAAAGAAGAGGACGTTCACCACTAAGGGATTATCAAAAGGTTTATCTCTACTGAATAAACTTCTTACCCATTTTGAAGGAATGGACCCAAACATCGAACGATTTGCAAGGATTGAGCGGATGGCACGCAATTCGTTTCGCCCGTATCAAGAAATTTACGAGGAGAAGAAGAAACGAACAATTCAGACAAAGCTCACCATGTTCATGAAAAAAACAACTCCTCCGGCTACCCCAAACGCTGCCCCAGCTGATGACATCGACGATCCACAGCCAAGCACCAGCGGCCAATAAGATGTTTTTTGTATGTTTGTATGTGTTTGTATGTTTTGCAACTAAAATGTTTTATATGTTTTGCACCTGTATTTTTTTTTTTTTTTTTTTTTGTATATTGGGTAAATAATAAACCAATTGTACTGTAGTATGCAGTGCTTGACTTAAACCTGACGACCGTAACAATAATGAACAAAGAAAATGTTTATAAAATATGACTTAAAGATGATTATATTATCATTACACATTATAATATACGTAAGGTAATTATAACATATGCCGACTTACGACCAGATCAACTTACGACCGGGCAGTCGTAACCAATCTAGGTCGTAAGTCGACGACGACCTGTATTCACCCAGGTCGTTTGGGAGGCAAATTATGAGAAGAGCTTAGTCACTCTTAAGGAATGACAAATAAACACGCAGGCCTTCAGCGCCAACTGTCAAATCTTATGTCAAATAAATAAACAAACACCAGACACTCTATCACCTCACCTCCCCCCCCCCCCCTCTTCCCACGCTCGCTGGCTACCTCCATCCTTGTGTTCCCAGACAAAAGATTGGTGATTTCTTTATGTTTATTTTATATAATATCTCAGACATAAAGTTAGGATAATATAATTTGCATTGCTCAAATCCTTGTAAGACAAAGATTAATTTAAATATAAAAGTCATATATTTTGCTCAAGATATAAAAAATGTCGTACATTAGTGTACAATACTGTAGTACATTTTATAACATAAAGTTTTTCAACTGTATTTTTGGGTAGATTTACATAAATTTCATTTATTTTCATCCATTTACATGCACACACCATACTAAAAGAGACGTAAAAGAAATAAATGACCTTAGTGCAAAGCTGGAGTGCACATGTACTAATTTGATTACGGCACTAAAATTGTTATGTCTAGTGCGAATTACAGCATGTTTATATTCAAATTAATCAGTATCTTACAAGAATTCCAGCAATGTTAATTATATTCTCCCGGGTCATTTCACTGGCATTTTAAAATGAGAGAAGCTTAGTAGGACTGTTAAATAAACACAGACTTTCGGCTCAAACTGTCAAACGTATCACCTCAACCCCCCCACCCCTCGCTGGCTGGCTCCCTCCTTCACTCCTCTCCTCTCCCCCATCTGCTCAGCCAGGATTTTAAGCTTACAGTTTTTATCTTATATAATATCTCAGACTAAAGTTAGGAGATTATAATTTGCATTGCTGGAATCCTTGCAAGACAGCCAATAATTTGAATATAAACGTCATATATTTTGCTCAGGAGATGAAAATTGTTGTACATTAGGGTACAGTACTGTAGTACAATTTATAATACAGCTAGACCCCGACTTACGACTACATGAACTTACGTCCATTGGTATTTACGACCTGCTTTGACTGTACGTCCATACGGGACATACAACTGCGACCGTCGTGATCAAAAATATTTTCAAATGACGCGCGCATTTTCTATACAGAAACGTTTCCGTCCCGGGCGAGAGGGTGGCGCGTCTCAGGTCGCCTCGTGGGTACACTCACTCAGTGGAGCGCTTTGTTTGTGTTTGGATATCGTATCCTATACTGATCGCGCTGTGAACTCGTTATTATCATATTTAATAGACTTTATAATGACTGGAAAGCATAAAAGTGAGAGTGCTGGTGGTGTTTCAAGGAAAAGGAGACAGGCAATTACTTTTGAAATGAAAATGAAGATAATAACAACATGAGAATGGAAAAACAGTAGCAACAATCTCACGCGACCTAGGTTTGTCACACTCAACCATATCCACTATTCTGAAGGACAAGGAACGTATTCGTGAAGTAGTGAAAGGAACAACGCCTATAAAGAGAACTATAATATCAGAGAAGACAAGGTCCTATTCACGATATGGAAAAATTATTGGTGATATGGATAGAAGACCAGATACAGAAGCGTGTACCCTTAAGCGTTCTAACCATACAGGCTAAAGCAAGAAGCCTGTTCCAAAGCCTGAAGGAGCAGGCAGGAGATGAATGTGATCAAACCTTTACAGGAAGTCATGGGTGGTTTGATAGATTTAAAAAACACTAGTCTACACAATGTTAAGGTGAGTGGAGAGGCAGCTAGTGCCGATGTTGGTGCTGCCGAAGCTTTTAAGGAGGAGTTAGATGATGTGATTGTGGAAGGGAATTATTTGCCTGAGCAAATATTCAATGTGGATGAGACTGGATTATTGTGGAAGCGCATGCCTGAGCGGACATACATCCACAAAGAGGCGAAAACAATGCTAGGATTCAAGGCATTCAAGGACAGAATTAAACTTCTGTTGGGGGGGGGAATGTTGCTGGTTTCAAGCTAAAGCCCTTCATGATCTATCATTCAGAGAACCCCAGGGCTTGTAAACATGTCAGCATGCACACACTGCCAGTGTTTTATCGCAGATACAAGAAAGCCTGGATGACCCTAGTACTGTTTGAGGATTGGTTCATGACATGTTTCATTCCACGAGCCAAGGAGTATTGTCTGCAACAAAGGATTCCATTCAAGATTTTACTGACTTTGGATAATGCTCCGGGACACCCACCACACCTGGACGACATGCACCCTGATGTTAAGGTAGTGTACATTTCACCTAACACTACCTCTATCATCCAACCCATGGGTCAAGGTGCTATTGCTGCCTTTAAAGCATATTATTTACACACAACCTTCGCTCAGGCTGTTGCTGCTACTGAAGGTGAGAAAACGCTCAGACAGTTTTGGAAGGAGTACAACATTTTGTCATGTATAAAGAACATTAGTGCAGCATGGGATCAGGTTACAAAACATTGCATGAATGGAATATGGAAGAAAATCCTGAAAAGATATGTGAACAGTTTCAAAGGATTCAATGAAAATGAAGTTATTTCCGATATTAGTAACAAGATAGTAGAGTTAGGTAAACAGCTGGAGTTAGAAATTGATAATGAAGATGTTGGACAGTTGGTTGAAAGTGTAGCAGAAGAGCTCAGTAACGAGGATCTTATTGAACTAGATGCACAGAAAATTGCAGAGGAAGAAGAGACAAAAGGTAGAAGAAGAAACCTGCACCCCCCAAAAAGTTTTCAGCGAAACAAGTGGCAGAGGCATTTGCTACAATTAATAAAGCAATGCAAATGTTTGATGCCATGAATCAAAATTATGAGCGTTATGCCAAAGTTGACAGAACGATCCAAGATGCACTTGCTTGCTACAGAGAAATTTATAATGAAAAGAAAAAAAAATGTGCAGTCTAAATTGGACATCTATTTTAAGAAGTCCCCCAGTGCTGTCTCCTCATACCCCACCAGTGCTGCCTCTTCACTCCCTCAAGATGAACCAATACCTTCAACCAGCAAGTTTCCAAAGCACATAAACCTGTCTGAAGAAAGTGATATTGATGACCCACCCAGCCCTGTCTCCTCTTCTGCTTCTTCCAAATAATATAGTCTCCATGTATCCTGTAAATAGAAAATTATGGGGGCCCTGTGTGCATTCAGCTGACTACATTTAAGGTAAGTGCTCAGTCACACTGTATCCATTCCTCATTATTTATTACTTTTACTGTACTGTATCCATTCCTCATTATTTATTATGTTTAGTGTACAGTACTGTATTTCATTGTAGATTTTGAATTTTTTTTTTTCTATGTCGGACTTACGACCTGGAAATGGGTCCCTAACCCCGTCTAGCTGTATAAAGTTTTTCAACTGTATTTTTGGGTAGATTTAAATAAATTTCATTTATTTTCATCCATTTACATACACACATCATACTAAAAGAAACGTAAAAGAAATAAATGACCTTAGTGCAAAGCTGGAGTGTACATGTACAGTGACTCCTCATTTAACGAACACCTCAGTTAACGTAATTTCGATTAACGAACTGCCTTCCATAAGGATCTTCAATTCGGTTAACGAAAAAAAATTCGGTTAACGAAGTTCTTACGAACTGACTTCAACATGTTTTCACTTGCACTGACCGGGCAACCAGCTTTAGTATCAGTCAGCCAATACATTAATCGGTTCTAGGGCTTAAATTCCTTACTATTTTTGTAAATATCAAGAAGTTTATACTATTCAATAATTTTAAAAGTTTAATATTCAATTTTTTAGTCATTTTAACAATTATTGAACATAATTCAAGGTAAAGTGACTAGTTTAATGGGCGTTAGTCTCTCTCTGTTTTCACTGGAGGTAACATCTTGCTTGAGACTCTCTGCAACTAAATGCTTTTTTTCTGTGTTTCCAAGCAAATTATTGGTCATTTTGAAATATATTTTACATATTGACAATATATAATGCAGTGCAGTGTTGATTTAAAGAAAATAATCTTGAATTACACCAAGACAGCTAAAATTTTATGGGTGAAATGGCACCATGGGGTGACTTCTCTTCCACCCCAATGGCTTCTCTTCTTCCTTCTCCTCCACCCCCATTCTAAATCCCATCATCATCATCATCATCCAGGAGCCTTCTACATACACACCTCAAAGTAAGTGAACTTTTCTACCATTTTTGTTGAATTTAGGACATTTTCGGTGAGCTGGAACCAATTACCCAAAAACCCATTGAAACAATGGTTTCGGTTAACGAACTTTTCGGTTAACGAACGACCTTCTGGAACGGATTGAGTTCATTAACGGAGGGGTCACTGTACTTATTTGATTAAGGTACTAAAATTGTTATGTCTAGTGCAAATTATAGCATTTTTATATTCAAATTAATCAGTATCCTACAAGAATCCCAGCAATGTAAATTATATTCACCCAGGTCATTTCACTGGCTTTTTATAAGAGAAGCTTAGTCACTTAAGAATCAATAAATATACACGCGTTAGACCTGGGTCTGTGCCAACTGTCAAACGTACTACCTCCCCTCGCTCCCTCTCCCCCATCTGCCCAGCGTTGCTGGAATCCTTGTAAAACAGTGAATAATTTTAATATAATCGTCATGTATTTTTCACAAGAGATAAAAATTAATCACCTGTATCACATTACAGTAGTGATTTAAGAGTAAAAGTGTATATGTACGAATACAGTAGTACCCCAATTTACGCGGTCAATTGAACCCACGGGGTACCATGGAAAGTGAAAACCGTGTAAAGTGAACAACAGAACATATGGGATTAATTCCAATAGACTGACCCGACCCCCAAACTCCACTTTTTCCGACACAATACCTATGTTGTGGTAAAAATAACATCTTAATTTTATGATGGTATCCATACACAATTAATATTTAAGAGAAATACAGTCGCCAGGTTAATGTCCATTCAAATAATGGACTCAACTCCCCCCCCCCCCTCTCTTCCCAAGCTCGCTGGCTTCTCCCTCTCTGAGAAATGTTTGGGTGAAAACACTAGATTTTAAGGTATGGTAATAAATAATATCTCAGACTAAATAAAAAAATTATACTTCACCCGCGTATACGAGTAGATGCACCACGCAAAATGAAATTCCGGTTCTGGCGAGGTACCGCGTAAACCCAAGAATCGCGTAAAGCGAAACCGCATAAATCGGGGTATTACTGTATAGTATTCCACGTACAAGTAAGTATAAATACAAAGTTTATGTGATGATCGGACAACTTCCATTTCGGTTAACGTCACGTTTCCAAGAACTTATCTAGGACGTTAACTGGCGCATGACTGTGTACACACACACACACACACACACATATACAGTGTGGTATGCTATAACGAATGGATCCTACTACGAATATTCCGATAACGAACGGTTTTACATATAAAATTGAGAATGCTATAACGAACGAAACTCCTACAACGAACATTTAAAAAAATTTTTTTTTTTTTTTTTTTTTTTACTAATTTATTGTTTTTTTATTACAAATATAAATGATATTGGTTATTTCAGGGGTTTAGATGCATATTTATGCACTTTTTTACAATTTTTACAATTTTATATTATATTTTTCAGTGTTAAGTGGTTGTATTTGGAGGCCTGGAACGGATTAATCCTATAACGAACGAATGCTATAATGAACAAGGTTCTAGAACCAATTAGATTCGTTATAGCATACCCCACTGCATATATACAGTTGTACCCCGCTTTATGCGGTTTCACTTTACGCGATTTCTCATATACGCGGTGCCTCGCCAGAACCGAACTTTCACTTTACGCGGTTCATCTACACATATACGCGTGAAGTATAATTTTTTTTTTTTATTTAGCTCATAAAATTCATACAAATTACCCGGCCAGAATATAATTTACATTGCTGGAATTCTTACAATTTGATAATCATTTTGAATATAAAAATCATAGATTTTGCATTAGACATACAAATTTTTTATGTAATGTTTACTCTGAGTAAATATGTTATCTTTTGTGCAAAATATATGACATTTATATTCAAAATATTCCTGGTCTTACAAGGAATCCAGCAATGTCAATTATATTATCCTAACTTTAGTCTGAGGTATTATTTATTACTAAAAAGGTAAATATTCTGGTTTTCCCACACATTTATCTGGTAGGGAGGGTTGGTGGGGGGAGAGGGAGGGACCGACCGACCATCTGGCACGGTGTGAAGAATATTTTTTTTTTTTTTATTAACTGAAGATATTTGTTTTAGCTCATAAAATTCATACAAATTACCTGGCCAGAATATAATTTACATTGCTGGAATTCTTACAATTTGATGATCATTTTGAATATAAACATCATAGATTTTGCATTAGACATACAAATTTCAGATGTAATATTTACTCTGAGTAAATATGTTATCTTTTGTGCAAAATATATGACATTTATATTCAAAATGTTCCTGGTCTTACAAGGAATCCAGCAATGTCAATTATATTATCCTTACTTTAGTCTGAGGTATTATTTGTTACTAAAAGTTAAAATTAGTTTTTTCACCCAACATTTCTCTGGTAGGGAGGGAAGGTGGGGGGGGGGGGGGGAGGGTTGGGACCGACCGACCATCTAGCACGGTTGGAAGAGGGGGGAGGCAAGTTGGGGTACTTTGATTGACAGATAAAGTCGTGAAGAATATTTTTTTTTTATTAACTGAAGATATTTGTTTTAGCTCATAAAATTCATACAAATTACTGGACCAGAATATAATTTACATTGCTGGAATTCTTACAATATGATGATCATTTTGAATATAAACATCATGGATTTTGCATTTGACATACAAATTTTAGATCTAATGTAATAATTTGGTTTACACAAAGCAAGTATTTTATCTTTTGTGCAAAATATATGAAGTTTACATTCAAAATATTTCCTGACCTGCAAGGAATCCAGAAATGCCAATTATATTATCCTAACTTTAGTCTGAGGTATTATTTATTACTAAACGTTAAAATCTAGTGTTTCACCCAATCATTTCTCAGAGAGGTAGCGGCCAGTGAGCTGGGAAGAGGGGGGGGGGGGGGGGATTTGAGTCTATTATTTGAATGAACATTAACCTGGCGACTGTATTT
Organism: Homarus gammarus; assembly: GCA_958450375.1. Classification (NCBI taxonomy): domain Eukaryota; kingdom Metazoa; phylum Arthropoda; class Malacostraca; order Decapoda; family Nephropidae; genus Homarus; species Homarus gammarus. Next base: position 287,968 of record CAUDMG010000053.1, read on the forward strand.
CTCTTAAATATTAATTGTGGGAGCATACCATCATAAAATTTAGATTTTATTTTTACTACAACATAGGTATTGTGTCGGAAAAAGTGGAGTTTGGGAGTCGGGCCAGTCTCTATTGGAATTTATCCCGTATATTCTGTTGTTCCATTTACGTGGATTTCACTTAACGCGGTACCCTGTGGGTTCAATTGACCGCGTAAATCAGGGTACTACTGTGTGTGTGTGTGTGTGTGTGTGTGTGTAATAATAATAATAATAATAATAATTAACGGTTTATTGAAAAAGTTCTGCAGCCCGAAGGCTGAAAATATACATTGGACATAAATGACTTACTACATACATTGGTGGTTTAACAAAAGCCTTCATTAGAGAAAGGTGAAGGAACATACAGTGAACAAACAGATTAATGTAGGTGTTGAACAGTAGGGTGGTCCCGAAATTTTTTTTTGGTTTAAATTTCAACGACCACCCTGCCTAAGTGTGTGTATACTATTAAAACAATGATCTGTCATTTCTTAAAAAATTTGGATAAAATTTAGAGGTGCCACAAAGACTATCTAGTTTTTATATTGAACAAGTACCGGTAAATGTGTAAATCGTATACAATACATAGTCAATATCAATACAGTTAGTTGTTAATAGTTGTAATACAGCAAAATCAATGAAATTTAGCAACACAGGTCATTCTTCTTGAGTGCCTCTATTACAGTCCTTTTTAGAGAGTTTGGAAAGTTCTTTCGATGATCACTGACCACCTGGAGTAGAAATTGGCGTTGTTCCTCATCCTTTGTTATTACATGGATGTAATCTTGGATGAGTGCCACACCTCTCTCAGCCACATCGTTAACCACTTTCATTGTCTTGAGCTTCTTTTGTGCTTTGCAATAACCTGCATTAGTTTGCCACAAAGATGGGGACAACTGTAGAAAGTCAGTTGGCAGATTGAGCATGTCAAAAAATTTACTTGTTGCAGAAGACACAAAATCTTCAAGGTGAATGTCATTCACGTCTTGAGGCTTAACCACTGCCTTCATGCGGTTACCATTTCTGTGCCAAAGCTTTTGAAAAGCGAGCACGTTCTTCTTCTTTTCGTATTGCCAAGCGGACTTCTTTTGCTGCTAGTTCTTTATCAACTCTACCCAAGTATCCTTTCCTTCCATCTCGTTGTGCTAGAAGGAATTGCCGATCTTCTTCAATTTTGATCATTGTCAAAGCATTTGCATGAGCAATGTCAAATAGTTTACTTAATTGTTCTTTGAAAACTTCTTCCTTTATTTGCTGAGCTTGGCTTCTCCTCTTGGCAGCTTTTTGAAGGCTTTTCCATTTCACAAACATTTTTTCAACTCTTTCTCGGGCATGAATTTCTGAGCAAGTTGGTATTCTTGCCATTTCCCAAAATGGGAGTACTTGCTTGATCACTTCCTTGGCACTCTCTTTGATGGTTGCTTTGTTGACTTTGTGAATTTGAAAGAACAAACTCATAACTTCCCCAGTAGAAGGCAGTTTTAGACCAGTCAAAGCGTGTGCAGTTGGCCCAATCAACCATACTTCATTGTCTTTCCTTGTCTTTGGCTTTGTGCCACTACCACTAGTACTAGCCATCTAAAAAGAGAAACCATTACTATTATTAGTATTATATGATATATAATTTAGGGACAATAGGTAACACAAACTCACACCCAACATCCAGTTTGTAGAGTCTAGGATGTTGAGCTTGATAATGAGTACAAAGAGGTGACAAAAAAATTCTCTATAAGTCCAATTGGATATGTGGCACTCACAGATAGACCTAAGCTCATTCATGGATTGACAGAATACAGACACCTGCACAACATGTCAACAATCTGCCATTATATAATATATATATATATATATATATATATATATATATATATATATATATATATATATATATAGTATATATATATATATATATATATTAAGCAAGTTGTGTCAAGTTGTGCCCCTGGCTGGTGGCACCCCTAAACATCCCTCAATTTGGTTGAAATTGTTTGGGTTATATTATTTTGGTAGTTCTTATAAAAGGGCAGGGTGGTTGTGATCATATTCTGAAAAAAAAATTTTAACCCCCATTTCGGGACCACCCTATTGAACAGCAAACACGTAGTGTAGTAGTTCCCTCACAGATGGTGTTATGAGGGGCCTCACGTGGTGTAGTAATTCCCTCACAGATGGTGTTATGAGGGGCCTCACGTGGTGTAGTAATTCCCTCACAGATGGTGTTATGCGGGGCCTCACGTGGTGTAGTAATTCCCTCACAGATGGTGTTATGAGGGGCCTCACGTGGTGTAGTAGTTCCCTCACAGACGGTGTTCTATGAGTGAGGTGTGGTCCCAGGCCTTCCTATTGTAGACGGATTAACACTTCGCTGGTTGTTGGGTCGGGCCGTTATCACTGGGTACCTGGGACCTCACTGTGTGAAGGTCAACTTGGGTACCACTGTTACTTTTGAGTTGTTCTCACTGACTTAAGCACTGTTCACCACTGTTCACCTCTGTTTAACACTGGTTCCATTCCTTTCCTAAATGAAATAGTAACTTCTGGCGTGAACTTGTTGATATTCCGGTGGGGAGGAGGGTTCAGGGGAGGGAGTTGGTATGGGCCAACTTAACAGTTGACCTGGCTGCTCCGAGAGGAGCGCCAGGTACGTCTTGACCCTTCGGTGGTCAAGGATGAAGTGTGTGTGTGTGTGTATATATATATATACCGTATATACCCGTGTATAGCACGAGTTCTTAAGACCAAATTTTTGGGCAAAAAGTTGGGGGTCGACCTCTATACGGGTAATAGTTTCGTTAGGTTGAAAAATATTTACCAGTAACTACCAGTAAACAATGGAAACGACGCACCAACGCACCACCCGCTGTGAGTGTCGGTACAGTTGCCAGGGCAGATCTCTTGCGTCATCATAGCAAGCCCAAAGTAGCCAAATGCATGGTATGGTATGCACAGGAGTATGTAAAACATAAAGTATTCATTTTTAAAAGTTTATTTATAGATACATAAATTTTTGTTAATTAAATTTGAAACATCAATATGATGTGAGTCAGGTCATCTACACACAGTTGCCAGTTTCAAAATTTTCCTTTTAAAATTTTAAGTTACCGAGTATTTCTTTTCCCAAATCGTTTTACAATACTGTAGGTAAAACAGTATTCTATTGTGCAAACCCCACAGAAAAAAAATTAACAAATGGAGACACCAAAAATGTAAAAAAAAAAAATGCTGTCTGACTTGCAACACTGTTGTTAGGGTCAGGTGGTTCTAACGGTACCTGCCAGGACCCGGTAATCAAATTTATAACAATATCTAACCTCAATTACTGTAGTTTATCTGATGTAGGCAATATGAAGTAAAAAATACCAGTTAAAGAGAGAAATTGGAAGAGAATAAACAAGAAAGATGTTGGGCTATTTTTGGTAGGGCTGAGGGAGAGTAGCAGCTGTTTGGTCTTTTTTGGCGGGAGAGTCACGCAAATATCCGTACTAGTATTTGTTTGGTGTCTTCTGTATTTTTAAAAATGAATACTTGTAAATTAAAAGTACCGTAACATTGTATTATATAAAAACTTGCCGATGCAAAAACAAAGCCTCCGCGACCAGGGCTCTGCCGTATCAGCTAGACGGCACACGTGTTTTTCGAATCGTTTTCAGTTAAAAAACTTTTACATCACAAGTGAATTAGGATAGAATATTACTGTAATATAACAGTTTTTAACTGAAAACCATTCGAAAAGCGATTACGGTAACATCTTTTGAACGAAAGAAAGCGAGTCATTGTTTTTGTCACGATTTTATCCCACTTTCCACTGAATACGTACGTCATTTCAGCAAAAATATTACATTTCCATATTCTCAGAAATAAATAGTAGTTTTGCTGAAACGTGATGTATTTCAATGTAAATTAGGATAAACTACATGCAGAAAACAAAAGACTTTACCTAACCTTCCGATGTTCAAGATATGTTACTCGTATTTTTAATAGTTTTCGGTTAAAATACTGTTATATTAGTGATATTCTATTCATACTGTGGTTGATATAATACCTTCACGGAAATGTAATATTTTTGCTGAAATGACATACGTATTACAGTGGAAAGTGGGATAAAATTGTGATGAAAACAATGACTTTCGCTTTGTTTCATTCAAAAGATGTTACCGTAATCACTTTTCGAATGGTTTAGTAAAAAAACTGTTGTATTGTATTACAATAATATCCTAATTGACTTGAATAAATATTACAATACCATATTTCTGAATATTTTCATTAAAATCCATCAAAATCATTTTCTTTGTCATCGTCTGCAGCACCAAACAGCTTCTCCCAGTCCTCTCGTTTTCAGTTAAAAAACTATTACATCACACGTATATTTTACCAAAACTGCTCCTGAATGAATATATTCTCGGAAATAAATAGTAGTTTTGCTGAAACGTGATGTATTTCAATGTAAAATAGGATAAAATACATGTCGAAAAAAAAAGACTTTACCTAAGCTTCCGATGTTCTTGAGATGTTATTCGTTTTTTTAATAGTTTTCGGTTAAAATTCTGTTATATTACAATGATATTCTATTCATACTGTGCTTGATATAATACATTCACGGAAATGTAAAAAAATTTTCTGAAATGACGTACGTATTACAGTGGAAAGTGGGATAAAATCGTGACGAAAACAATGACTTGTGGCTTTCTTTCGTTCAAAAGATGTTACCTGAATCACTTTTCGAATGGTTTAGTTAAAAAACTGTTGTATTACAATAATAGTCCCTCCTAATTGACTTGAATAAATACTTGAATGGAAAAATACAATATTTCTGTTGAAACTACCCGCGTTTCAGTGTAAAGTGTTGTGATAATAAATGGTAAACAAGTTTATAGGACGTAGTGTTTCTCTGAAGGTTTTGTTGTTCCTTTACCCTCAAAAACTTGGGTCGACCTATAAACGAGGAATATCATAAATTAACGATTTCTTGGTCATAAAATCGGGGTCGACCTATATACGAAGGGGGGTTATAGACGAGTATATATATATATATATATATATATATATATATATATATATATATATATATATATATATATATATATATATATATATATATATATATATATATATATATATGTCTGTACTCACCCCTGAAGATGTGAATTACACGAAAGCGCTTGGGAACTTCGTGTTTTCTTCTTTCCTGGTGGTTATCAACATATATATATATATATTTATATATATATATATATAATATATATATATATTTATATATATATATATAAAATACAGTAAAATAAAATAAACAAAATGACAAAAGAGAGAGTGCATGGGGTGGGGAAGGGGGAGAGACATGACTCGGGCATGTTCAGAAATCGACATTCACCACAGTACAGGCACAGGAAATTTTTCTCAGCTGTGATTATAATGTGGGAGGGATCACTTATTTATAAGAAAAATCATAGTACCTTCTCAGCCATAAGATAAATATGCATCTGAGAAAGATAAACAGTCAAAGAGCCCTACAGTTGAAAATGTGGGGAGCAGGGTAGAGACCTCTTCCTCATTAGCCTCCCCTTCTGAATCCCCTGCCAAAAAGAAAATTAAGTCATGGACAAGGCAGTAAAGTGATGTTTTTTTTAAGTATGGCCTTGGAAGGTGTGAACAGAGCAAAAAAGAGCCAAAGCCTGTGAGTGATTTGCAATGAAGTTATTACAAATGAAAGTTTGAAACCGTCCAAATTGAAAAAGAACTGAAAGACAAAATACACTGAACCCATTGGTAAACCACTTGAGTACTTCCAGTGAAGAAAGGAGGACATGAAGTTGTCAGTAAAATTTCTTAGTAAAGCAACCACCCATAATGATAAAGTACAACTGGAACCATATTTAGTTACTTATCGCACGGCAGAAGAAAATGTGCCATATAAATACGCTGATAAACTTATTCTTCCATCCACTCTGGATATAGTGAGTACAGTTCTTAATAAGTTTGCAAATCAAATCAAATGCTTCCTTCTCGGTGATACAACAGTGTCTCGACAGATAAGTGCTAATGCAAAGGATGTAGAATTCCAGCTGGTTTCACATCTACAGTCTGGTGAAGAATTTGCTGTCCAACTTGATGAAAGTACTGACAAATCTAACTGTGCAACATTGTTGGTAAATGTTAGATATGCATGGAAAGATGACTTTTTGGAAGACTTACTCTGTTGTTTGACCTTACCTACACACACTTTGGGGTCACAGATATACAGTGTTAAATTATTGTGTATTTTGAAAATACAAACTGGACTGGGCTAGTTGTAAAGGAATTACAACTGATGGTGCAGGTAATATGACAGGAAAAAACAGTGGGGTTGTGAATAAAATATCAAAGGCAGCAAGTAATGACTGCCAATGGTATCCCTGATAATCTCAAGGATGTTCTGAAAGACGTGGTGAAAGTTGTTAATATGATCAAAGGAATTTCACTGAACAGTCGGTTGTTTGAATTTCTGTGCTTAGAAATGGGAGCTGATTATTCACACTTGTATCATACAGAGGTTCGGTGGCTTTCCCGTGACAGAATTCTAACGAGGGTTTATGAGTTCAGGATGGAGATTCATCTTTTCCTCTTACTTAAAAAATCTGATTTGGCAAACTTATTTTGCAATGATGAGAGATATCAAAACTGTCATACCTGGCAGACATTTTTCAAAGCTAAATAAACTTAATCTGAAACTGCAAGGAAATGAAATGATGTATTACAACACAGTGAGGAAATAAAAGCCTTTAAGAAATCAATAGTACAGTAAAAGTCCAAAAATCCGGATGCCAGAAGTCCGGACCACCCGAGAATCCGGACTTTTGGAAAACTAATTATTATTATAATTATTTTTTTTTTTTTGCGGGCTTTTGTGTGTATGTGCACATGCGTGAGCGCCACAGCTGCAACAAGCGACCATGTGGTCGCCACTTTAAAACGAGCAATCAAACTGTGGCAACATACCGTATATACTCATCTATAAACACCCCCTCGTTTATCGGTCGACCCTGATTTTTTGACCAAGAAATCGTTAATTTATGATATTCCTCGTTTATAGTTCGACCCACGTTTTTGAGGGTAAGGGAACAACAAAACCTTCAGTAAAAACGCTCTACGTCCTATAAACTGCAACACGAGTGCCGAAGGCAAATTGTTTACCATTTATTATTAAGACACTTTACACTAAAACGCGGGTAGTTTCAACAAACATATTGTATATTTCCATTCAAGTATTTATTCAAGTCAATTAGGAGGGAATATTATTGTAATACAACAGTTTTTTAACTAAACCATTCGAAAAACGATTACGGTAACATCTTTTGAACGAAAGAAAGTGAAAGTCATTGTTTTCGTCACGATTTTATCCCACTTTCCACTGTAATACGTACGTCATTTTAGCAAAAATATTACATTTCTGTGAATGCATTATATCAAGCACAGTATGAATAGAATACCATTGTAATATAACAATATTTTGAGTCCTACTCTTTCCATTTACAAAGTACTGTACAAGCCCATAATAATGGCTCCTAAAGTAGATAAACTTCGTTGTGTGAAGAGAAAGAAGAACACGTTGAAATTGAGTGACAAACTTGAAATAATTAAGAAACTAGTACGTGGTGTGAGCAATACTGTTCTAATGGAAACATACGACATTGGAAAGTCTACAATTTATGATATAAAAAAGGCAAAGAATAAAATTCTAGAATTCACAGCTTTTTCATTAAACCTGCTCGTTTTGATAAATGAAGCATGCTATATTTGCTAATGAATAAACTATCAAAATGTACCTGTTCATCTCTTCTTTATTCCTCCTTAATTTGAATTTTAAAAGTACTGCCTGAGAATCCGGAAAATCCGAAAATCCGGACCGACCCAATCCCCAAGCAGTCTGGATTTTTGGACTTCTACTGTACTATGGCAGGGGTCACCAAACTTTTTTCACAGTGGGCCGGATAACTGAAAGAATGACGAGCGCGGGCCGCATAATCATTCTGTTCAATACTTGCAAGCCAGAACGAAAGCTCTGGTAACGTCAGAGCGTAGGCGGAGCTACCACGAGCCGGGGAAGGACTTGGGATCCGGCCCGCGGGCCGTAGTTTGGTGACCCCTGTACTATGGCAAGCCAGACTTGGAGTTGATCGCCCTATCTACTACATGTTCCCAACACTATTATAATATATTGAGGGAAAACTGCATCACTGAAGAAAGTTTGAAGAATATGAAAGGTGATATATACAGCTTCACCTCCTTGCATTGTGTGCCAGCTTTAATCAGTATTTTACTGAAGAGAAGTTCTAATTTTTCAGAGAAACACACTTGGTATAAGACCCATTTGCTTTTGAGAGGCCAGAATCTATTGTAGGGTTGAACCTAACACCTAATAAACAAAAAGAGCTTCTCACTCTCACATGTGATAATACATTAAGAATCGAGCACAAACCATCATTCTGGATCAGTGTTACCAAAGAATATCCACTCTTAAGTGAGGAAAGTGACTTACTGTTGTTTCCTTTTACAACAAATTACATGTATGAAGCAGGTTTTGTCACCACAACAAAGCTAAAAACCAAAGAGAAACAGACTCAAGACTGCAGCTGATATGCCTGTGGCGTTATCCTCCTGCAAGCCAGATTGGACCAAGATCACAAGCAACAGGAGGGCCCACCAGTCACACTGAACGGGTAAATAAACTGCCTTACTCCATCTAATTTGTTGCATTTTGCTGAGCAGTTTTAGATGGTTTGCAATTCTATTGTGTCAAAATCGACAAAAGCGCCGATTTAAAATTACATCACGTACGCGAGTTTTTAATCCATATACCGTACTGTACATGTATTTATGTTGGTAGTTAGGAAGGTAAACATATGTGCATAGTATGTATACAGTTGTACCCCGCTTAATGCGGTTTCACTTAACGCGATTTCTCATATACGCGGTGCCTCGCCAGAACCGAACTTTCACTTAACGCGGTTCATCTACTCATATACGCGGGAAACGGCGCGGGCACGATGCACACAAGGTCGCCCAGTCATCAAAACATTACCGAGTTCTTCACCCGCCACCCACCAGTCGGCCCAAGTCAGTGATAGTAATAATTATAGTGAGGATATGGACTTATATGGACTTTGAGGGGTTTGACAAAGAGGCCCTGCAAGCCTCTGTGGTGGATAGTGATACGATTGATACAAGTGATACAGGTGAGGGCCAATAATCTGCCCTCTGCCTCGGAACCAACCCCCCATCCCCGTGTGCCCAGCCATCTTTTCTACTAATGTAAGTGTTAAAAAACCTAATAATATTGATATTTCTCTTAATTATTAATTGTGTGTGCATACCATCATAAAGTTAAGATAATATTTTTACTACAACATAGTTGTGTGTCGTCAAAAAGTGGAGTTTGGGGGTCGGGACAGTCTCTATTGGAATTAATCCATATGTTCTGTTGTTCACTTAACGCGGTACCCTGTGGGTTCAATTGACGGCGTTAAGCGGGGTACAACTGTAATTGGGAAAGGTAATTCCTCTTCATGTAGTCGTTTCAATTCCTGGCATTAATGCAAAACTACGGTATTAACATCACTACGATATAATAAAGAAATAGAATTTACATATACAGGTACTGTATCACAAAATTTATCTATGCAATTGATGTAATGCAAATTATCATCATTAAAAGTATATCACTGATAGCTTTAACAGATAAGTAACTTGAAGATGTAGCGAAATTACTTTCCCCGAATGTACATATATTATAAATATACATGTATGTATGTATGCAGTAGGGAGTGACAGTTTCGCAAAAGTTTTCAAAATCTAATTGCTTGGGTTGGATTATTTGTCTATCGGCCACGCTAATTCCGAATATGTTTGAGTTTTTTACATCATTGCATTAGAAGGTTTGTGGATACTTTTGGGTTTGGCATGAAAAACGCGAAAAAACTGTAAATAATAAAGGGACTGGCAATGTGGCACAACCTGTTAAAATCAAGTTATTGAATTGGATTATTCGACTACTGTGTACACTGGTTCATAATATGCTATTGTTTTACAACTCAATGCGCTACAAATTATGCCGATATTTTTGCTGCAAGTCACCACATACGTATATTTCGAAAACCAGGGCCCAATATTACCAACGGCGTGGATAGATTCCGTGGAATGAATTCAGGACATTCCCGCTCATGGAACATTACCAAACTCCGTATATGTGCCAATGGCAGGCCAATGGCAATATTTACAGAGTTTGTTGAGGCTCCCTGGACGGGAATGCCCTGAATTTATTCCACGGAATCTATTCACGCCGTTGGTAATATTCGTCCCAGGACTGATCAACGAATTCAGCCCAAGTAGCTTGACTTGGACAGTTAAGGACAAAATCTCAGTCCGTACTTTTGAATAAAATATTGTTCAATAGGTGGTGATATTGAAGTGCTGAAAGTTGTTTTTTCTGTGTTGTTTTGCAGTTAGTTCAAAGGGCCGCCACCAAGATGGGTCGTCCTAAGATTAGCAACACTCAGCTGCGCCAGGGTAACGATAAGGTGTTCGGGTTCGGATGCCTCTGCCACCTAACAAGTTGCCTCTGAACAAGGAAGTTGGAAGTGCCCTGGCTTATGAAGCAGAAAACGAGAGGTTAAGGAGAAGAACAAATGCTTTTGATTGTATGGATGCCACCAACAAGGTGACTGAGAAGGTACTGGATGTGTATAGGAAGGCCACTGTCCCCACTATCTCTGAAATCAGGATGAAAATGAGAGTCCACGACCTGTGGAGGATGCGGAGGGAGACGATGATGATGAAGGGAAATGGGCAGAAACAGAAAAGGAAGAAAACGAAGAACGGGAAGCTGAAGATGAGGTTCGAGGCTCATCTTCAGCTTCCCGTTCTTCGTTTTCTTCCTTTTCTGTTTCTGCCCATTTCCCTTCATCATCATCGTCTCCCTCCGCATCCTCCACAGGTCGTGGACTCTCATTTTCATCCTGATTTCAGAGATAGTGGGGACAGTGGCCTTCCTATACACATCCAGTACCTTCTCAGTCACCTTGTTGGTGGCATCCATAAAATCAAAAGCATTTGTTCTTCTCCTTAACCTCTCGTTTTCTGCTTCATAAGCCAGGGCACTTCCAACTTCCTTGTTCAGAGGCAACTTGTTAGATGGCAGAGGCATCCGAACCCCGAACACCTTATCGTTACCCTGGCGCAGCTGAGTGTTGCTAATCTTAGGACGACCCATCTTGGTGGCGGCCCTTTGAACTAACTGCAAAACAACACAGAAAAAACAACTTTCAGCACTTCAATATCACCACCTATTGAACAATATTTTATTCAAAAGTACGGACTGAGATTTTGTCCTTAACTGTCCAAGTCAAGCTACTTGGGCTGAATTCGTTGATCAGTCCTGGACGAATATTACCAACGGCGTGAATAGATTCCGTGGAATAAATTCAGGGCATTCCCGTCCAGGGAGCCTCAACAAACTCTGTAAATATTGCCATTGGCCGCACATATACGGAGTTTGGTAATGTTCCATGAGCGGGAATGTCCTGAATTCATTCCACGGAATCTATCCACGCCGTTGGTAATATTGGGCCCTGGTTTTCGAAATATACGTATGTGGTGACTTGCAGCAAAAATATCGGCATAATTTGTAGCGCATTGAGTTGTAAAACAATAGCATATTATGAACCAGTGTACACAGTAGTCGAATAATCCAATTCAATAACTTGATTTTAACAGGTTGTGCCACATTGCCAGTCCCTTTATTATTTACAGTTTTTTCGCGTTTTTCATGCCAAACCCAAAAGTATCCACAAACCTTCTAATGCAATGATGTAAAAAACTCAAACATATTCGGAATTAGCGTGGCCGATAGACAAATAATCCAACCCAAGCAATTAGATTTTGAAAACTTTTGCAAAACTGTCACTCCCTAGTATGCAGGCATGTATTGGTAGAATGACCTATATATGTGTTGCTATCCATAAGAGAGAGTGCTCATACGACTGGTAACAGGGTCGTGAAGGAAAGCCTCCGATAACGACGGTTCTACTAACGACGATTCATATTTAAAACCCTGGTTAATTTAGGACCCAATTTCATTTTCACCGTTATTTTCTTCATATTTACAACAAAAATATTATAAAAAATAAAGTAAAATTACATTTTTATATAAATAATAACTAAATCCCGATGTGCATTATAAAAAAAATAAATAAAAAAAAAAATTAAAAAACAAGCCTTGAGCACGGAGGCTGCCGGGCTTGGGCTTATGAGTGGTGACGCCAGCACAAACAGTCACAGCTGGCAAAAGAAGAGCATAAGGTTAGCCGAGAAACTAGATGTGTTAAAACGATATGAAAAAGGTGAGAGGTCTGTGGATATTATATGGAGCAAGCAATGAACAGATTTTCTGATGTGGATCCATTAACAGAACAAAGCATTACAATTAACAGAAAAGAAAGCAGCTGTGCAAGGTTCTTTTGACAGCTTTATTATTCGAAGGCCTAAACTACCAACTTCAGCTACACCATCAAATTCATTATCATAAGCAGCTTCAGCAACAACTTCAGGTTCATTAACAGTTTCAGCAACAGCTAATATCTTTATGGAAAGCTACAGCTTCAGCCAGAGTTGAACCTGATGACTTCGCCAACCGAGTAAAAACTCGCACAATATTCATTGGCTGTCCTTATGTTCTAGACTTTACCACCATTTTTGTGTAGAATTTTTATTTTACATTAGTAGGTATTATTTAAAACATATATGAACAGTAATAAGTGTTGCTTTCATTTTCTTATGTAGAGGAATGACGATGTTTTCACATGTACGCACTTTCATATGATGGAGTTCCCAATCTATTTTGTTTTTTCTTTACCATTAATGGTTAGCTACTTTAATTGTTTCATTTACTAAGATTAAATAACATTACTTAAAACACACATATTCATTTTTTTACATTACTTTTACTACAGCTACAACCAGGGACTTATTTTCTTCAGTTTATGTAGAACCATCGTCAATGACTCACGGGTGTAAACACACAAAAACAATGCCGTCTCCTCTCCTCTTGTGTTTTAATAATCTACGTATTATTAATGAATTGCATTGTTCATTTCACACATATATACATTAATTCAATCAAATACATATTCAGTAATACTTTTACTTTTTTACTTTTATCCTCTTCGCCACTGATCGCCTAGTTAGCCGAATGGGCAATCGGTCGCGTCTCAGATTACTTTTCCTTTTCATTTATCTTCTTCACCAAAAGATCGGCTCGCTAGCCGCCCGGGCGATCGGTCACATCTCTGTCACCCACTCTTGGCAAATACTGGGCATGCACCGGCTCCTGAATGTACCTGAACCCGCTCCAGTGTTGGTCAAGTCTTGTCTCGAAAGAGCTCACACTCGGTGCCGCCACAACACTCTCTGGTAGATTGTTCCAGAGTTTACAACCCTCACTCAGAAAAAGTTTGCCCTCACAGTTTTCTGGACGTGTGGCTTCTTCAATCTTGAGCTGTGACCCCTTGTGCGGCGAGAGTCCGCCAGCTCCAAGTAAGAACAATCAACTGAGTAATGCCCCCTGAGATGCTTATACACCTCAACTAGGTCCCCCCTTGCCCGTCTGTAGTATAAGCTAGGCAAGTTCAGGCGCTCCAATCTCTCAGGGTAGCTGAGGTGCCGAAGTGCAGGCACCAGTCTGGTGGCCCTCCTTTGAACATTTTCAACCAACTGAAAGTCCCTAGCATATCTCGGGGACCAGATGGGGTAACAGTACTCCAGACGGGAAAGCACTTCACTCCTGAAGATCGTTACGAGGGACGAACCATCTAGATATCTGAACGACCCAATAATTTATTTGATTGATTTACCTTCTTCTGGCAATAGCCCGAGAACTTCAGCTCATTGTCAACATACACACCTAGGTCCTTCTCACATACAGTCTCAAATAGTGCAGTTTCTTCATCCCGTTGGGACATATGATACGCCTCCTTACCGTTGGTTCGCCCCAGGTGCATCCTCTTACACTTTGTGACATTGAATCTCAGCAACCATTTCTTCGACCATTCCTGGAGCCCACAGAGGTCCTTCTGCAGCTCTTCACAGTCCGCTTGGTTCTTAATTTACCGAAATAACTTAGCGTCATCAGCAAACATTTGTATGGCGGAGTGTACAACATCAGGCATGTCATTTATGAAACAAACTACAGCGGGCCCAATACACTGCCCTGTGGTACCCCACTTGTGACAGGTACAGATGACGATTTCATGCCATTAATCACCACACACTGCTTGCGGTCATGTAGAAAGTCTTCTATCCACGCTTGGACATTTCCCTGAATTCCGTACCCTTCCAGTTTGATTTTAAGCCTTTCGTGGGGTACACTGTCAAAAGCCTTGGCAAAATCTAGGTAAATATTGTCGATATTACCACCCCGCTCCAGAATATGGGTCCAAATATCCAATACCTTGAGCAATTGTGTTAAGCAAGAGCGCCCCGGCATAAAACCGTGATGGCAATCTTTTGCAAGGTTGTTTCGTATTGGATGTTCCATTGCTGCATCTCTGATAATACTCTCAAGTACTTTACATATTATGCTGGTCAGGCTCACCAGTCTATAGTTGTACAGTCTCATTCAAGATTCTGTGTGATCAAGTGAAAACTGTAGTTTTTTATGCACTCTCTTTTTCTGCCCCCATCATGGCACCTACAGTATATAAATTGAAATGGGTCCTAAATTAACCAGGGTCTTAAGTATGAATCGTCTTTAGTAGTACCGTCGTTATCAGAGGCTTTCCTACAAGTAATACAGGTATCTCCATTAGCCAGAATCCCTCTTAGTTGGAACTCGCCAATAGCCCAATTGGAAATTTGCTCGGAATTTTTTCAAGAAATTTCTCTAAATTCCGAGTTTGTGAACGATTTTCTGAGGTTGAAAATCTGGAAAATTACGAGAAAATTTCCAGAAACTCTCTCCAGATCTCTCCGTTCTTGGCCTGGGAACAGATTTTCAAGGCATTCCAAGACATTGCATCATGCTCAAATGCATCCCCATGTGCCAGGCACGTGGGTGGCCTAGCTGCTTGAATCACTTACTTCATATTCTACTGCCATTGTAGAAGGTTGTTGTTCCCTCACTAGTTGCTGTTTTTCTGTAACAATTTGTGTTGTGCAGCGCTGTACATTATTATACTGTACCAGAACAAAATCAGCCAAGGTTACAGTGTTAAGAAAATAACAAGTGATAACAGTTACATGTACTCTACTGTACATTCAGTAAGTGGGAAACAATTGGAGCAACTTATTTAAGGCATCTTCAGGTCACCACAACAATGGGTGACCTGACATTGCATTAGGTCAGGTCAGTACCATGACCCACTAATCCCCCACCCCACCTCCAGTATAGAACTAGTAGTAGCTATACATTAATCTGTTTACAATATTAACAATATGGTAGGGTGTACAGTGGTGTTTGCATAAATAAATACAGCTCCTGTGAGATGTGTCGTTTCGACTTGGGGAATTTTCCTGCGAAGAGTGGAAAATACCACTGTCTTTGGTGTAACACACAGCCAGACAACCAACCAACAGAAGCATTGAACGGTGGTGGAGAGTTAACTCGTTTCTTCTGTTCAACTGCAGCATAATAAACACGTGCTTGATGCCTTATCTGTGGCCCAGACCGGTCGCCCTGCTCACGGTTTCTTCTTTCCAGCCACTTGTGAAGGTAATGTTCTGTGATAACAAACAGTAGGTTTCGTTGTGAAGTATTAGAGAGCGTCCTGTTACTAGAAAATCTTGAGAATACATTCACAGCAGTAGTTAAGGCTTCCTTGTTCTTCTTAAGGGAACGGACGGTCAATTCGGGACAGTTGAACCTGCGCATGATGTCACAGGTACGAGCACCACTTTTGATCATCTCAAGCATCTCTCGTTTAATTTCAAGGATGTATTTCTTCTTCTTTATCCCCTTACGGTAGTCACATTTGGCTTGGGGCTTTTCTTGTTGACCTTCTCTATGATCATCATTAACGCCAGAACCGCTACTGACATTTACATTACGCACCTCACTCATTGTTAGTATACGAGAATTGTTAACACACAAGTATTGTTACCGTAATACACAAGAATTGTTAACAGTTCCACAAGAATCTTGCAAAACGTAAGCACAATGGGTTATATAATCCAAGGTCACTGCACCGCCTGCTCTCACTCATTGAAACTAGTTGCCGTAAACAAAAACTCGGTGGAAGACAAAGGACTGCTACACTGCGCGCTGCCCACTCTCTATTGACTCGCAAAACCGGTAATAAAAATAATTATTCTTGAAAGGCTGGAAACTGTAAGTGATGAGAAAAATATGAAACAAATCTAAAACTCACTAAACTGGAGATCCTACTGAAATCAAGATGAGTTCGTTAAGTTCTTCAGAGATGGCAGCTGTGAGACTACAACATAAATTCATTTGTTTATGATATGAACCAACAAAACCTAACTTAACCTAACCATACTTTACTTAAGTTAATTAAGGTTAGGTTGGGTTTGTTTGGTTCACTTTACAGTTCTGTGTCCTTGTTTTTAAAGAAGTCAACTTTGAATAAAAATTTGAAGACTAGAAGGATCTTTTTGGAGTCATGCACCACACTCAAAAAATGAAAATACAGTAAAGTGATATTGCCATTTGCCTGAAAAATTGGTGCAGAACACTTCCAGGAATGAGAGATTTCCGGGTACCAAGACAACTCTTTCAAAGTCAGAAAAAATCCCTCATCCCCGAAATTATCCAGGTAACGGAAAAGTTTTCTCAGAATTTTCCAGAAAATGTGCCACTCAAAAAATCGTTCCCAAAGCCGGAATTTTCAGATTTTTTTTTTACTTTTGGAACAATTTTCGGAGTAAATATTAAAACCCGGCTATCGGAGAGTTCAAAACTCTTTTTTTTTTTTTTAAGAAATTAAAATATATATACCTGTCAATGTTCTACATTGAAGTGTTACCATCTTTAGCCTAAATGATGATGAAGTACCAAACAAACCTTACCTAACCTATAATAATCCTAATACTATAAAACGTTGACCTTATTCAGGTTTTCAGTGTTTTCAGTATTTTCTCAATTTAATCAACTAATTACAGCCGCCCCTTTCCGTTAAATCAAAACTTCTGCTAAATCGAACTTTCCGTTATTTTTGCTCGATTCAGCAAACTAGTTCACTAAATCAAGCTTGATTCAGTAGATTCCGTGCTAAATGCGCTGCTTGGCGCATGGGGTCTGTATACATCCGTTCAGTCTGTGCCCTGCGTGTGTCTACCTCTTGTTATACTGTATATATACAGTACAGAACATAGGTATATTTTCTACTTTGTTTTAATGTTATTGTTTCTCTTTTGTTGTGTCTATTTATCTGCTTATGTTAATTATTTGTTTCATTTGTTTTTGCTACATGATGCTTGAACTCTTGTAGAATAAAGCCTAAGTTGAATTTTGTTTCTCTTATGGGCCTACTACAATAAACAATTGCTTACTGCACCTTTCGGTCGACTAACTACTGTGCTTGGACATGATGCCGAAAGTCCCTCAGAAAGGAAGTGGTGTGGGGGAGAAAGTCAAAAGAGCGCATCTATTAACTGGAAAAAAAATGAAAATTATAGAAAATTTTAAAACAAACACCGAACCACATAGTTTATTGTAAACCACAAATAATGTTTCTAAGTACACATCGTGGGTCTGAGGTGTGCCCGTAGGTGTGAGCACATTAACGGAATCAATCTCAACTTAGCAAACTTGTTCACCGAATCGAGTGAAAAGCAACGGAAAAAATTCCTTCCGCTAAATCTGGAGTTCCGTTAAATCGAGAGTATACCGTACACATCGGTGTAGTTTTGGGTGCTCAGACGAGGAGGGGATCCGTGAACTCAGAAGCAGCTTTTAACCTTTTTATAGGTTAGGAAAAGTTAGGTATGGTTGTC
The DNA here is from genome assembly GCA_958450375.1 of Homarus gammarus. Taxonomy (NCBI): domain Eukaryota; kingdom Metazoa; phylum Arthropoda; class Malacostraca; order Decapoda; family Nephropidae; genus Homarus; species Homarus gammarus. The sequence goes on from CAUDMG010000053.1 coordinate 305,965, forward strand.
AAACGTTTGTTTGGTGTTCTCTTTGGTACATGAAACCGAAAAGATAAACAACGGAAAAACCAGAATGGGTAAATTAGAGTTTGTGTGGTGGATATGAACTATTGTGGAGGTAAAGAATAGCTTCCTTTATATAAAAAAGTCTGCAAAATACCCAGTTTAAGTGTGCAATAATGGTAAAGTATTAACACTCAATCTATTTTGAAATATTTATCAATTTTCAACACCAGATTTATACTAATAAGAAAGTAACAAACAACTTTTATTGTTATATACATTTCCAAATAGAACATAGTAGTTACTGTACTGGTATGTTGAAAAAGGAAAGTACCACCACAGGAACCGACCTAACTCAATATTTTATACTGTAGTTAGATAAGGTTGGTTCCTTTTGCCTGTTTTATAAAGAAGGTAATACTTTATATACATCTCTTTCACAATTAAACCAGCTGGAGGTGCACTACAGTACTCCGTCTTCTCGGTGGTTATGCGGCGGTGACCTCTCCTCCCAGAATGTAAACGGCCAATAATATTGACGTATTTCAAAACACTCTGCCAACAGGGCTTGATCAACGCCGATGCTCAGCATATGCTTAAGAACCGTTCAGGACAGACAGCTGCTCTCACATCCACAAAAAACATAAAATTACACCATCTCACAGTAAGTTAGGTAAGGTTAGGTAGGTTTGTTTGGTTAGGTTGGTGAGGTCTTCTAACAATGCTTCTGCTGCTTATTTTTCATATCAACTAAGGTTAGGTTTGGTTTAATTTATAGATAACCACTTTTTAACACATTTGCACAAATTACAACAGTGTCCACTATAAAACAGTGAAATAGCGCCATTTATATAATAGTTTTCTATGAAAAGTTGGCCATCAGCCATATCAATAGCGTTAATAGAAACTTAGTCACAGCAAAATAGGCATTATTTTCTTGTAACTCCGTTCCTACCACAAATCTATTATCATATTCGAATAAGACGTCTAATTATAAGATAATTTTCATCTAATACATTACCGGCGGAAATGCATAAAAACGGAAATAGCTCTTCCAAATTTTTTTCTATTTTCTTCCATTATCGTCTGCCTCTCACCTAACACTGCTGTCTCCCGCGTCTCCTCAATAAATTATGACGCGCATGCATACCCTTACAAATCACGCGGCCAATCAAAAGCATTTTTGCTAATACAGAGTATATTTGGCCCAATCAAAATCGAGTTTTATTTTGGGTCTCTCATATTTTGAAATTCAAGTTCAGTTCCGACCGAGGAAGTCTGCGATGGATGTCACTTAAAGTATATGGAGCTGATTGCGAGTTTTTGGAAAAAAATAACCTAGAAACTATAGCATTTTTTCGATCGCATGGTGTTCTTCAGCAAAGTGTACTAAGAGCAAGACTGAATGTAAATATCGCAAAGACCAACATATGTGGCGTTGTGTAAGAATCCCAGAATGCAACGACGAACAAGAACCAGGCCAATAAGTTAAGAAATAGGTGATTCCATCATATGGTGAGAGTCAGTTAAGTTAGGTCAGGCTAGGTTGGGTTAGGTTTGGTTATTGTTTTTCTCGTGTTTTATTGTGTATTTGTTAGTCGCTTAGGCACTTTTTTCTCGGAAAACGTCAAACGAAAAAAAATCGCAAAACAAAACGGCTAATTTCTGCCAAAAAGGAAGATCATATTCGGTCTCAGTACACACAAATACACTAGAAAAATATATCTTTAACTTGCTACAAGTGAACAGTGCTACAAGAAAAATTTACCGAAACTTAGTCAGTCACGGCAAAATATCCACTACGTTTTAAAATACTATAAGAACATGTGTGGAAAAATGAACGAATTGGAACAACTCTCATTATTTGTCTTTAATGTTTGTTTTCTGACTGTCACCCAAGTAACTTTTAAGTTGTTAAATAAGGAATGTTACATGGCTCGCTCCCACTTTGTACCATTCACATATTTAACCCTTTTTTCCACATATTTCAGCACATATTTCAAAGCTCAACTGTGAATAAGTAACCATTAACTCACCAAGAACTTTGTCTAAAGTTGAGGAGGCGGAAAAATCACGAGTTTTTATATTTTGGAGAAAAATATAAAATTTGGACGAGTTTGTCGTTGTCAAGTGACGCGGGAAGACGTGTGTCCCTCGTCCGACACTCCGGCTCTGTCTTAAGTTTTATTGAACTTGTTCTGGGGATTACTGGCCACTTAGCCTCTAGTTTAATTAATTTATCTCTATCCTTATACTTTATCTTCTTCCTCACTTGTTAACACAAATATATTATTTATATATATATATATATATATATATATATATATATATATATATATATATATATATATATATATATTGATAAAATCACATGGGTAAAGGGAAACAACGGAGCACCTTAGCCTTCGTCTGTCTTGAATAAAGACGAAAGCTAAGGTGCTCCGTTGTTTCCCTTTTCCCATGTGATTTTATCAAGATTTATCTTATCCACGTTTTCATTGTGGATCTACATGAAATATATATAGATATATATATATATATATATATATATATATATATATATATATATATATATATATATATTTATGTAGTTATTTTATATATAAAAATTAATGTTTAACACTCCATTAATGGTGACAAAGCGTTTGTATTGTAAACTTCAGTAGAAATATAATGGGACAAATAAGGCAGCAATGCACACAAGTGTGTAATAAATCGTTATTTTCTTTTCCTTTTGATAATGTATATATTATTTATTCATAACATCGTAATATGTAACACTACAACAAATGTATAACGACACAATTAACCAGCTTAACGCCTTTAGTTGTTAAATAACAATATTATACTCCCTTAATAATAATATTAACCTAAATACAATTATTACTCTCATCTACACTTTTACTTTACTTTTATCCTCTTCACCATTCATCGGCTCGTTAGCCGCTTGGGCGATCGGTCATTTCTCTGTTACTTTTCCTTTACTTTTATCCTCTTCACCGAATAATCGGCTCGTTAGCCGCTTGGGCGATCGGTTACGTGTCTGTTACGCACTGTTGGCAAGTACTGAACCTGCTCCAGTGTTGGTCACTGTATGCATATTGTATTGGATGTACAATGCAGCTTGGTGCTGGGAAGGCAGCATGGTTACAAGCGTTGAGTAGAGAGAGCTGGTTGGTGAGGGTGCTCAGAGGAGGACCAGCTTGTGGGTCGCCATGGTCGCCGGCGGGAGCGAGGGCCACCAGGCAGGAGTGGAGGAGGAGGAGGTGTTGCTTCCTGGTGGCTGTGGGTAGAAAAAAAGGGGTTGGTTGGTTGGTTATACGGAGAGAAGAGAGCACTAGCTCTGAAGGTGCTAGAAGGGTATAGTACAAGGTAAAGTTAAGAAGTGGGAAATAGAGGAGGAGGTTAACAGCAGGTGGGCTATCCACCTTGCGGAGACGGGTTCTTTGTCTTCCGTCAACTGTGCTGCCTTAGTGGCTCAAGTGGTTAGGGAAGGCCGGTCTCAGCCAAGCTAAGCTAAGTTGTTCTGTTTGATGTTTCCTTGGGGGGTCCCTCCAGGTCCTTGTAGCACTGGAGGGATGATCCCCATCTTTTTCGTTTTTTTTTGTGGGTGTTTGTAAACTATTTAGGTCTCTGTTTATTTGTGGGGTCCCTCCAGGTTCTTGTGTGACTGGAGAGTTGTGCCCATCTTTTGGTTCTTTTTTATTGTGTATATAGAGGCTCTGGTTCTTCGATTAATGGCACGAAATCGTCATCTGTACCTGTAACAAGTGGGGTACCGCAGGGTAGTGTATTGGGCCCGCTGTTCTTTGTTTGTTTCATAAATGATATGCCTGACGTTGTACACTCCTCCATACAAATGTTTGCAGATGATGGCAAGTTATTTCGGGAAATTAAGAACCAAGCGGACTGTGAAGAGCTGCAGAAGGACCTCTGTGGGCTCCAGGAATGGTCGAAGGAGTGGCTGCTGAGATTCAATGTCACGAAGTGTAAGAGGATGCACCTGGGGCGTACCAACGGTAAGGAGGCGTACCATATGTCCCAACGGGATGAAGAAAATGTACTAGTTGAGACTGTGTGTGAGAAGGACCTAGGTGTGTATGTTGACAATGAGCTGAAGTTCTCGGGCCATTGTGAGAAGAAGGTAAATCAGGCAAATAAATTATTGGGTCTTATAAGAAGGTCGTTCAGATATCTAGACGGTCCGTCCCTCGTGACGATCTTCAGGAGTGAAGTGCTTCCCCATCTGGAGTACTGTCACCCCATCTGGTCCCCGAGATATGCTACGGACTGTCAGTTGGTTGAAAATGTTCAAAGGAGGGCCACCAAACTGGTGCCTGCACTTCGGCACCTCAGCTACCCTGAGAGATTGGAGCACCTGAACTTGCCTAGCTTATACTACAGACGGGCAAGGGGGGACCTAGTTGAGGTTTATAAGCATCTCAGGGGGCACTACTCAGTTGAGTGTCCTTACTTGGAGCTGGCGGACGCTCGCCCCACAAGGGGTCACAGCTCAAGATTGAAGAAGCCGCAAGTCGAGAAAACCGTGAGGGCAAACTTTTTCGGAGTGAGGGTTGTAAACTCTTGGAACAATCTACCAGAGAGTGTTGTGACGGCACCGAGTGTGAGCTCTTTCAAGAGAAGACTTGACCAACACTTGAGTGGGTTCAGGTACATTCAGGAGCCGGTGCATGCCCAATATCTGCCAACAGTGCGTGACAGAGAAGTGACCGATCGCCCGGGCGGCTAGCGAGCCGACCTTTTGGTGAAGAATATAAAGGAAAAGAGACGTGACCGATCGCCCAAGCGGCTAACAAGCCGATCAGTGGCGAAGAGGATAAAAGTAAAGTAAAGTAAAAGTTATCATTTTTCCTGCTTCTAGGCCACCATCTGTGCGATGTGTTGTTGTTTTCCTCAATTAGTTTGTTTAGTATGGGATCCTGTTCTTGCTGGATTTTTTCCCATATTGCATTTGCTTGGGTGTGTATTCTGGTGTTGAGTGGGTCTATGCCGTGTTCTGTGTGTATGTCTTGTGCTGTTTGTGTGTATGGTGGTTGGTGTTTTGCCGCTCTTCTGAGGGCTATATTTTGCACTGCTTGAAATTTAAGTTGATTTGTTCTTGCGATTGTGTTCAGAGGTATCGGAGGATATTCGAAGTGTTGTCTGATCAGTGCTTTGTATAGGTGCAATTGTGTGTTGGTGTTTAATTGGCGGAATCTTCTGAGCTTTGTAAGTTGTGATTTTGCCATAGCTATTCCTTCGATGATGTGGGGGATTATTCCGGTTCTGGATATCTTGAGTCCTAATATTTTTCCGTTGGCAGCATATGGTATTTGTTGGTTGTTGACAATAATAGGGTAGGGGTTTGTTTTTGCGATGTGAATTATTTTGAGTTTTTGGACATTGGTTTTTATCTTCCATTTTCGTTCATAGTTATTTATTATCTCTATTTCTCTGCTTGTTCTAATGGCCATCATTTGTTTGGATTTTCCGGGATACCTGACTATCTGTGTGACATCATCTGCGTATGCTATATATTCTGATTGCTGTGGTTGCGGCATGACTGCTGTGTATACAGTGTATAATGTCGGCGATATATTACTGCCTTGGGGAACTCCACTATGAAGGTTAAAAGTTTGTCTTAGATGGTTGTCGATGATTAATTTGACCTTTCTGTTGTCTAAGAAATTGCATAGTAGTGTTGTTGTAACGGGCCGAGTTTTCTCTTTTCAATAATTTACCATCCAGCTATTCTTTTCTGTTAGTATTCTATTTATTCATATACTTATATGTTCTGTGTAGTATTCTTTCCAATGAGTACCCTGTTTTATATACTTATCCTTCTTCAATTCTTTATATATATATATATATATATATATATATATATATATATATATATATATTATATAATTATTCTTATATATTCTTGCTTATATTCTTATATGTTCTTTATCTCTATATACCTTATATTCTTATATAAGTAACTCTTATGCTTCTCTACTTATGTTTTCCAATTCAATGTTCTTTCTTTTCATTTCATTTCATATATATTGTATTCTCAGTTTCAATGATCTCACCTTTCTGAAGTATACTTTGTTTTATGTCTATTCTTATACATGGGTTAGTCTGGGGAACCATGTTATTCTTTGTACAACACTTTTTATACTTACAAAGGGTAGCTGCCACCACCCAGACTTTTCATTATATAACATAACTCATGGAAAGTTGTTGGGTAGTGTGGTAGATGTCTAGGTACGTGAGTAAGTATTTTCTGGGAATCAATGTGTAGAAGGAGTAGAGTGGTGATACTCGTAGTTAACTAGTTCAATATTTTATTAACAAGTGAGTGGAGAAGATGCATCTTAAATTTACTCAGGCTAAGCAGAACCACAATTAACTTATTAAATCATCAAACACTTCAAGAGCTTATTACCTCATTCAACACCTCCAAATACTCATTACTTTATTAGACAATTGGGATATCATTACCTTGATACATGAGATTCCGTACTATTATTCACAAGCCATCACTGGACCCTCAGGTCTTACTTTAACAACTAACAAATTACCTCTCCACTTCTTGATTAGAGCATGATACTCTCAGGTTATTCTTTCATGGGTACTACAGCTGAATACATAACACACTGGGCAGTTCCACAATTAGTAACATACCATACTTCCTATCATTTCACAAGGAACCACCTAGTACCTTGAACTCTCATTCAGGGGTTCAATACTTAACCTGGGATGACTATATTTCTGCTAGTCATCCCTAGGCATGGATATTAATACGGCTCCATACATATAACGGAGTCAGTGGGCCAGAGTTGTTTACAGGCTCGCTCGCTCGCTAGCTCGGAGCGCCTGGCCCGGGAAAAGTTGACTCGTGGCGGTGGGCCGTGGCGTCTGCCAAGGAATCTCGTCACTTTAAAGACGTCTGTAGTGGAATTCTCCCCAGCAACACCTCCTCCTCCGCCGCTGCCTGGCGGCCTTCCCTCGCTCCTCCGCCTGCCTGGCGGTCCGAGCTCCCGCTGGCGAGCATGGCGACCCACAAGCTGTCCTCCTGTGAGCATCCTCACCAACCAGTTCTCTCTACATCACGCTTGTAACCATGCTGCCTTCCCAGCACCAAGCTGCATTGTACATCCAATACAACATGTATATAGAGAGCACATTGTGAGTTTCCTTTCTCCATTCCATCCTGAGTGTGAACCAAACATCCCATACCCCACAAATGGTGACTCCCGGAGATTCGCACTCACACAGGATGGAGGAGAAACTGATCACGCTCCCAGTCTTCAAGCAGCATGGAAGATTGGCTTATCCACACAGAAGCAGCTCTCATCGACTCTACAACTACTGTTTCTACACCGGAGGTTAGACACCCTAGAGCAGCTCTGCTACTCTAAGCAGACACCAGCTCCTCTTCCTGCCCCAAGCACCACGTCCTACCGACCCCAGCACACCCGTCCTGCCTCAGACGCCGACCCCGGCCCAGCAGTAACCCCTGCCGCCCCTGATGCGGCCTCTGTTCCTGAGTGCGGACACACACACACCCCTCTTTTCTCCCTCAGGTACTCCTGCTAATGTCCTGCACCCTGCTGCTGTCGTGGACCCAGCTGCTGTCGTGGACCCAGCTGCTGTCACGAGCCCTCATCCGCTGCTGCTGACACAGCCCCTGCTCCTGACCCAGGCCCACACACCCCAGCAGGCGCATCTGGCGACTCTGTACCTGCCGTGAGGGAAGCACAACATTCATCGCCTCCACACACCCTTATTCTCCCTCTCTACTCCCACAGATATTGTGTATCTAGACAGTTGTCCCCAGCGACCGGCTCATCCACGCCATCGCCGTTGTCTCACATGAGGCACGCACCGCCCGTTCTGCCTCACATGTGCTATCCAACCCTGCAGATAACAAGTCTCCTACACCGCCTGGAGGGAAGGGGGAGTATTGTAGTGGAATTCTCCCCTACAAACGCTGTTTGTCGCTGCCTAGCCGACCCCACCAATTCCCCAGTGTATGCCTCGTGGCCTAGGTCAACCAGCGCCGCCATACACCACGGAGCAGGGGTCAACTGCTAAGCCACGCCTACCCCCGCTATTTAAGACCTGACCTCGTGGTGATCTGTCTCTCTCTACCTACAGCCGCAGCCAGCAACACCACCTCCTCCGCCGCTGCCTGGCGGCCTCCCCTCGCTCCTCCGCCTGCCTGGCGGTCCTCGCTCCCGCTGGCGAGCATGGCGACCCACAAGCTGTCCTCCTGTGAGCATCCTCACCAACCAGCTCTCTCTACATCACGCTTGTAACCATGCTGCCTTCCCAGCACCAAGCTGCATTGTACATCCAATACAACATGTATATAGAGAGCACATTGTGAGTTTCCTTTCTCCATTCCATCCTGAGTGTGAACCAAACTTCCCATACCCCACACGTCTTTCGAGAGACATCGTGCCCATCGGCGGCTCCCGAACCTCAGGAGTGTTGCTAACCCCCACAACAGCGTCTGGGGGCGTGGAGGAGAAATCACAGAGGGAGTGAATAATTAACTTCACTATACAAAACATACGTCTGGCACCGGTTCAGACGATAGCTAGATCTCTAATTTACTTGACTCAATTGGCAATGAAGGTACTATGTTAAAACATGAACACTGATATTCACAAAAATGACTAAGTTAAACTGAGTTAACATGGCGGCGTGGAACACACGTGAACATACCTGGAGACGTGGAGGAGAAATCACAGATGGAGTGATTTTTCCTCGCGCGCCTGCATATATACGGGTCTGAGGGCATATTCCTACTAGAAAGACTAATTTTACTAACAATAGACCCTCTATTCACAGTAGTTGTTGGACACCTAGCTGTGACCGTCAGTGTCACAGATCAGGCAAATTTTCTACATCTATATTTATGATTTAATCAGAGATTGAGTTTGTCAGTAAAGAGGTGAATTGAAGTTATAAATGCGTTCGCAACTCTATTGGCCTGACCGCAAACCACATCCCCGGTCAAACGGCCGTTAAGTCTTGGAGAATTTTGAGTTTGACAGGAACTTTTACTTTTTACTTTTACTTTTATCCTCTTCGCCACTGATCGGCTTGTTAGCCGCTTGGGCGATCGGTCACGTCTCTTTTCCTTTATATTCTTCACCAAAAGGTCGGCTCGCTAGCCGCCCGGGCGATCGGTCACTTCTCTGTCACGCACTGTTGGCAAATATTGGGCATGCACCGGCTCCTGAATGTACCTGAACCCACTCAAGTGTTGGTCAAGTCTTCTCTTGAAAGAGCTCACACTCGGTGCCGTCACAACACTCTCTGGTAGATTGTTCCAAGAGTTTACAACCCTCACTCCGAAAAAGTTTGCCCTCACGGTTTTCTCGACTTGCGGCTTCTTCAATCTTGAGCTGTGACCCCTTGTGGGGCGAGCGTCCGCCAGCTCCAAGTAAGGACACTCAACTGAGTAGTGCCCCCTGAGATGCTTATAAACCTCAACTAGGTCCCCCCTTGCCCGTCTGTAGTATAAGCTAGGCAAGTTCAGGCGCTCCAATCTCTCAGGGTAGCTGACACTGACACTAACTAAACTATGAACATCAGATTCTCTGATGTCGGGGCGACAAAATAATATAACTTCAGTAGCGATCAGACTCATGGGTATCCCCATGGACGACCTAAAATACGCCACTCTAACTGGCAAACTCAACACTCGCTTACTTGACACGTCTTACTAACAATAAGGACAGTTGAAGCGTTCAACACCACTCACAATGGATCTTGAATGTTCCAACTGTAAACAGACATATCTAAGTTGACTCAAAACAAAGGTGTTCTCTCTCACATTCAAATTCATTATACAGAGAGGTTGGTTTCAGTAAGTCAGAGAAAATGGGATAACGGAGGACTGAGGCGTCTTTAAGTGATGAGAAAACGGACTCCTCAGATAGAGGACTCAAAATAAAGCAGAGGTACATGTTTTGTGGGCTATTGAGCGCAATATGAATCATTTGATTTTGGCGCTAACTGACGTGTATGACCGTGGTCGTTACATTGTGATGTTGGTAGGCATGTCCAATTTGATTATTTTCAACTTCAGTCCTTCATGCCAGACTTTATCAAATGCTTTTGACAAATCTCTTAGAATTATATTGCATTGGTCTCTGTTGCTTGCAGCATTTGCAATTGATTCGTAGATTAGTGCTATTGCTGTGTTGGTTCCTCGATTTTTTCGAAAGCCGTGCTGTCTCGGGTTATATTTGTTTTCTTGGTCTAGAAAATTTCTGAGTCTGTGGTTGACGATTTTTTCCAATATTTTACCAGGTGTTTCCAGTAGTGAGATAGGTCTGTAGTTCTCTACTTGCGTATGGTTCTTTCCTGCTTTCGGGATGAGTCTGATTTTGGCTATTTTAAATTTGGTAGGGAAGAAGCCAGTTGCAAGTGAGGCATAGTATATATTTTTAAGCTGTTCGATCATAGACTGAGGAATGTTTTGTAGTACGATTTTATTAATTTGGCTTATGCCAGGTGCTTTGTTCTTGAAACTTGCTATTGTTTTTTCAATATCATTTTGAGTTAATGGAGCAATTATTGGGTTATTGGTGTTTAATGAATTGAGGTTGATTTTCCTGGTAGGTTTCCATTTCTCTGTGTTCTGGCTCAAATATGTTCTAGTTGCCTGTTCTGTTTCTTGGCAGAAGCCACTATTGTCTTCGTCGTTGATTCTGAATGTCTTTCCAGTATATCTAAATATTGGTTCTTTATCGTGTGGTTCTGTTGCCTTTCTACCGTTTTTGTCCTTTATGTAGCTAGTTTCTTCCGAATTAGTTCCCATTAGGTTTTTTATTTTTTCCAGAATGCTTTTGGATTTCTGTAATCTGCTTGTGTGTCCTGGATCAGTTTGTTCCATGTTTCATTGTGTTTTTTCTTGCTTATGTCTTTCAGTTCTTCTTTTAGATTCCTGTGTAATATTCTGTTGTCATTGCTCCACCCGTGTGTTTTTGTGTATTCATATAAATTGGTGAATCTAGTTTGGATCATTTTCTCTTCATGTGTTAATTGTGCATGTGGTAATGTATGGTATGTTGTTTTTCGGATATTGTTTTTCATTGCTGTTATTACTTCATTGTACCATATATCCAGTGTTTTGTCAATCTCTGTTGTGTCTTTGTTGTGTAGGAGTGTTGGTTCGTTGTTGCTAAGATCCGATTTAAATTTTTCCCAATTTGCTCTATTGAGTGAAAATCTTGGGATTGATGGAATTTGTATCGGGGATGTGGATAGAGTTGCTATTATGGGTAGATGATCACTGGTTGTTGTGGGTCCAGCTGTAACGGGCCGAGTTTTCTCTTTTTAATAATTTACCATACAGATATTATTTTACTGTTAGTATTCTATTTATTCATATACTTATTTGTTCTGTAGCATTCTTTCCAATGAGTATCCTGTTTTATATACTTATCCTTCTTCAGTTCTTTGCATACATACTTATTCTTATATATTCTTGCTTATATTCTTATGTGTTCTTTATCTCTATATACCTTATATTCTTATATATTCTTATCTAAGTAGCTCGTATGCTTCTCTGCTTATATTTTCCAAGTCAATGTTCTTTCTTTTCATTTCCTTTCATATATTATAATCTCTTCCATATATTTGGTTCTTGTTATATTCTAAACCATGGATTAACCTGGGGAACCATGTCTTTCTTATTACCACACTTATTATACTTACACCGATAGAACTGCCACCACCCAGGATTTTTCTAGAATATAACATCTCTTAGTTAACTGTTAGGTAGCGAGCTTCTAGGCACGTGAGTTAGTTATTTTCTGAGAACCAATGTGGGAAAGGATAGAGTGGTGATACTCGTAGACGTAGATTACTAATTCAATATTTATTAACACAGTGATTGGATAAGATGCATCTTGGATTCACTCAGACAAAGCAGAACTGCAATTTATTTCTTAAGTCATCAAACACTTCAAGAACTTATTATCTCATCAAATACCTCCAAATTCTTGTTACTTCAATCGACAATTGTGGTATTGTCACTCTGCCACATGATAGTCAGTACTGGGTATACACCAGATATCACTGGACCCTCAGGTCCTACCTTACCAAGTAGCAAATTAACTCTTCACTTCTTGGTTATATCATTATACTCCCAGACTATCATTTCATGGTCACTACCAATGAATACATAGCACACTGAACAACTCCACAATTATCTCAACATACAATACCTCCTGTTAATTCACAAGGAACGACATGGCACTTTTAACTCATTCAGTGGTTCAATACTTAACCTGGGATACTATATTTCTGCTAGTTATCCCCCAAACAAGATACCATAATACTTAGGCCTCTGTAACTGTGAGGAGTGCCCCAGGGTAACGCTGGTCTCTACAACAAATGAAGATCGCTGTTAGGGGTCGGTTGTAGACCGACACACGCTCAGGGAGTTGGCGCCTGATTTGCAGGAAACGGACTTCCCAGTTCAGTCCTGTCGAATTAACGGCAACGTCCAACCCGGTTACCGACCCACGTTAGCCGATGAGTATTCAGCTCAACACTGGAGAGACGTTGAGGAAGTCACGAATGCGTAAAGGTCTAACTTCAACTATACAAAACATACGCCTGGCAACGGTTCAGACGATATCTAAATCTCTACGTTACTCGACTTAATTGGCACAGAATTCACTATGTTAACACATGAACAGATATTCACCAAAATTGACTAAGTTAAACTGAATTAATAGGCGGCGGGAACACACGTTAACATACCTGGAGAGACGTTGAGGAAGTCACGAATGCGTGATTCTCCCTCGTGTAGAGGTATATACGTGCACGTGGATCACTGTATACTTAGTTATGAACTCCGGTGTTCTTGATCAGGGTAATTTCCTATGTCTATTCATATAATCTAATCAGAGGTTGAGCTTGCCAGGAAAAGGTGGAATATACACGTTGGTAACATTAATTCTGCAAGCTCAGGCTTGAGGCGAACAAGGCGCTATTCACGGGGAGGCGCTAGATCTTGGAGATTATACCTGTTGACAGAATAGTTCAGGAGATTAATGACTTTCTCAAATAGACAACTGACACTAATTAAACTATAAACATCAGATTCTCTGATGTCGGGGCGACAGAATGATATAACTTCAGGCGCGATCAGAAACTCATGGATACCCCCACGGACGACATAAAATACGCCACTCTAGCTGGCAAACTCGACACTCACTTACTTGACACGTTTTACTAACGATAAGGACAGTTGAAGCGTTCTACCCCACTCATAATGGATCTTGACTGTTCCAACTGTAAACAGACATGTCTAAGTTGACTCAAAACAAGGGTGTTCTCTCTCACACTCAAATTCATTTTATAGAGAGGTTGGCTTCAGTAAGTCAGAGAAAATGGGATAACGGAGGACTGAGGTGTCTTGAAGTGATGAGAAAACGGACTCCTCAGATGGAGGACTCAAACGAAAGCCGAGTTACATGTTTTGTGGGCTATTGAGCGTAATATGAATCATTTGATTTTGGCGCTAACTGACGTGTAAGACCGTGGTCGTTACACAGCTTTTAGATGTACATTTAGATGGTGATGCCTATTGGTTAAAACAATGTCTGGTTTCCCAGAGTTACCGGCTGATACGTAAGTTGCGAAGTCGGGCCCGAGGTGTGTTATTGTCCCGTGTTCGATGAGAGCATGGAGGATTTTTCCTCCTGGGTTTCTAATATTGTTTCCTAAGGTTGTGTGCTTAGCATTGAGGTCTCCTATGACGTATGCTGGATTGTTTTGCCTCATTAGTTTTTAGATGTCTCCTGTAGGGAATATTGGCCTTCTGAATGTTAAATATGAAGTTCCGATAGTTATGACCTCCGTCATGAAAGGCGGCGCTGGTTGACCTAGGCCACGAGGCATACACTGGGGAATTCGTTGTGTCGGCTACTCGGTGACACTACAAGCTCTTTCAAGACCAGACTTGACCAACACTGGAGCAGGTTCAGGTACATTGAGGAGTGGATGCATGTCCAGTTGTAATGGTCATGACGGCTAACCTGAAAACCTTAAGGATTCATATTACGCTCAAACGTCCACAAAACCTTCTGAGTCCCCCCAGTGGAAACGTCCCCCGTTCTCTAGTTCCCACGTCTTGGTCTATGGGAGTAAACGCTGTATGTTGGGACCTGTTGCCATCTAACCCTTTGTAATCAATTTAATTTGGCTTTCGATAGCTGAGTCAGAGCATTGTTAGTTGAGATGATAATAGAGAATGAAAATGAGTTCATAGTCTCAATTTCAAGGTCAGAGTGTACAGTAAATTAATTCATCGGAATAGGAGTAGGTGGACTCCTGGTCTGTTTTGAGTGAGGGCCCCGCGAGCATTTCTACCGTTAGTAAGTGCTCGTCCCTTCATCCATCCAGGTATGCCATTCCACTCGGTGTTGTAATTTGCCCTTCTTTAAGTGATTTGACCCAATTAATAGTTGATTGTGCAAGTGTTACAGTAACGTAGTTGATATGCTCTGAGTGAAGTCATATTTACGTCTTTAACGTCCCCTGAAACGTGATGTTGTTGTCACAGTTAGTAAGTGCTCGTCCCTTCATCCATCCAGGTCCCCTGATGCTGAGTCCCGTTTGTCTCCCGATCCCATTGGGATTCTTGAATCGCTCTACCATCCAACAACGGCCTCGGATGTATTAGTTGTCCAGCCGGGATCATATGTGAGAAGATGGCACCGATGCGACCGGATTAATGTGCCCCAAGGCTTCGTTGGGCCAGACCCCAGACCCGCCATGTGTCTGGCTACCCATCTCGGGTCGGAGTGTAACCGACCACAACAGCAGTTGTAGAGGCGCCAGTGCTATACCCTGTGACAGGCCTTGGAATTATGGTCCACAGTGTGGTTGTAGGTGTTGTTAATACTTACCCATGTCGGGGTTTGTATCAGTATTAGTGTCTTGGGAGGAAAGACAAGGAGCTGGTCCTACGATATAATGTAAGGTGACACCAGGTATTGGGTGCACGGTAAGAGTGTAATGTCCGAATAATTGCTGTTGAGTAAATAGGAAAACAAGGAAACCAGTACATAAGACATAGAGAGTTTGCAATAGGCCCAGGAGCTGAGCCTGGCAGTTATATGTTAATAACATCTATTTTCCCCTTGGATTTTATATTAATAAATTTGTTTTTAGAGTACTTTAGGTGTATTCATTTCTCCCACAGTATTTTACCTTTATTCCCATCCAAGTGACCTGATACCAAAATTACCATACTCACGTGCCTAGACCCTCGCCCATGCTACCCAAGAATAGGTGACGGAACTGAGTAGAGTAAGAACAAAGAGAAGTAGATAAGATGAGGGTGGTGTAGAAACAGAGAGGGAGTCAGGCGCCCTCACATTGGTGGCAGACCGAGAATGCGCCCCCTCACATTGGTGGCAGCTAGAGAACCCGCCCCCTCACACAGTACTTGCCAATAGTGCGTAACAGAGACGTGACCGATCGCCCAAGCGACTAATGAGCCGATCAGTAGTTGAAGAGGATAAAAGAAAAAAGAAAAGAATATCTATAAGATTGTGATCAGAAGACCCGAAGAGGGGTAGAAATTGAGCATGTCTTTATTCTTACCCCCACACATAAACTTTCTTATATATTGTGACTTTGTTCCTTATAGCTACATACTGTACATTAATTCTAAATTACATACTACAGTAAGTGCCTGGTTTGTCAGTTTCAGGCAAATAACTTGTCTATCCCATTTTCTAGAAACTAGCCGCGGGCGTTTTAGGCACTAGCCTTGGTTCCTGGCTTGGGTATATCCACTTCACCTTACACCCTATGTCTGGTTCATTTCCCCACACTTTGCAATCGTTTACCGCTTTCATAGGAGCCTCGAATCGTTGCAATGTTCGCGGCTATTCGTCACATGGGGTAACGATGTGTATTAAGCTCACACTGAGGTACATAAGATATTTTCCCTGGAGTATAGCTTATGGGTCAACCGCAACACTTCACATATGTCTGATACATTTATCCTTTTTCCCGATCATTGTTCTCATATATTTCATGATACCTGAGGTAAGTATGTTTACTAATCGTACACAGACGCAAATACCTTAACCTTCAGACACGGTCACACTTATTCACTATAGGTACACTAGTCCGTATCAATTGGGCCTTCCCAATCATCGTATAGATACCTTGAGTTATTCCTTGATACTATCAGTGCACTTAAGATTATATGCCCGGACACTGGTATAATTCGTATAAAACAACATACAACATACGAATTACCCCTTCCAAATATTTACCGTATTCTGTGACACTCCTCACTAGCACAGTGAGTTTGAATGTTATGCATCTGTAATATGAATCAGAAGAGATTATAAAGACCAGTACTAATGTACGCAGTACATAGCCTTCCTCTCCCAAAGATCATATTGTGTGGATTAACAGGCAAAATCACTACTACAGTACTGTACATTAATTCACCCCAAATAACAAGGAGACAGACTTTTCTTACTTGGGTCCCCTGTCAACCTACGCATAAAACACCACCTTAACAATTAGATTACCTTTTTACAATAATACACTGGACATGTTCACAACATACATTTCATCAGATTGACATAAGCAGTGACATAAGCAAGTTTGCGGATGACATCAAAATAGGGCGGCAAATTAATTCAGGGCAGGATGCAAATGCATTACAGGAGAATCTAAATAAACTGCAGGGGTGGTCTGAAAAATGGCAAATGAAATTCAACACCAGCAAGTGCAGCGTACTTAATATTGGAAGAACAAATTCTTATAATGTATACAGCCTTACCAACATCAACCTAGAGAAGTCGACTTGTGAAAGAGACCTAGGGGTACTTGCAAGCCCGGACCTACGGCCTAGAAAACAGTGCGTTAATGTTCGAAATAAGGCAAACAGAGTATTGGGTTTTATATCTAGAAGTGTAAGTAGCAAGAGTGCAGAGGTCTTATTGCAACTATATCTTGCGCTAGTCAGGCCACACCTTGATTATGCGGTTCAGTTCTGGCGCCCCTATTATAGAATGGATATAAATTCACTAGAGTCGGTGCAGCGAAGAATGACAAAAATGATCCAGGGACTTAGAAAACTTCCATATCAGGATAGGCTAAAGAAACTTAACTTGCATTCCCTAGAAAGACGAAGAGTGCGGGGAGATATGATAGAAGTAGTTAAGTGGGTGAAAGGAATCAATAAAGTTCTTATAATATCCGAGCAGGATAGGACTCGGAACAACGGATTCAAGTTGGATAAGTTTAGGTTTAGGAGGGAGATAGGAAGAAACTGGTTCACAAATAGGGTGATGGACGAGTGGAACAAGCTTAGCAACTTTGTAGTAAGTGCGGGAACTCTGGAAAGTTTCAAAAGGAGGCTGATAGATTTATGGATGATAGAGAGTGGTAGTAATTCTCGACAGGAGCTGCCATGCACAGGCCAACCGGCCTATTGCAGACTCCTAATTTTCTTATGTTCTTATATCGCCCACGACTGTGGGCGGAGGGAGACAAGTGAGGTCAGAGAGAATGCTTGGCCCAGCAACCACTGCTCTAACCCACCTGGTGTTATGGGTAATGCTTATTATGGCCACTATGCCACCTCCACTGTGGATCTCTGGACATCTCACACTTCAACACCCTGGATGTGAAGAGTTGTTGGTGTTACTTGAGGTGCTCACAGTCGCCACTTTAAGCCATCTAATGATACCGGACGTAGAAGGATCTCATCTACCTAACGAGAGTAGAGTGTGAGACGGGTACTTACTGATTGTAAGTTTTTCTATTTATCATTTATTTCATATATAATCAACGACCTCACCAGCAAGGAATCGAACCCTCGTCCTACTGGGTGTGACTCGGGAGCGCTTACCGGCTAGGCCACAAGGACACTAAAAGCAGTTCTAGAACTGTGTGTGTGTGTGCTGATAACTACAAGGAAAGAAGAAAACACGAAGTTCTCAAGCGCTTTCGTGTAATTCACATCTTCAGGGGTGAGTACAGACTAAGGAGAAATACAAAACAAGGTGTATATATACAGAGGAGGGTGAGATCAGGTCCACAATGGTCAGGTATTAGGTAATGACCCTACTAATCTTTAAAAAGCACCGCAACGGTCGGTGGTCAGGTCAGATGGTCAGGTGACCCGGCCTTCTCACCTGGTTACAAATCTTCTTAATTACAAAATTGTCCAGCTTGTACATGCCGTTACTCAAATTCATGTTGAATGCTTCGGTATGTTTAATGAGACGAGATTCTATGATGTTCCTACTGTCAATTGAATTACAAGGTAATATTGAGGAGGCATTATCCCAGTCAATGCAATGCTTGTTATCCCTCAAATGATCAAGCAGAGCATTGGATTCCTGGCCTGTCCTAACACTGTATTTATGTTGTTTAATTCTAGTTACAAGATCTTTACCTGTCTGGCCTAAGTAAAACATATTACATTCCTTGCAAGGAACTTTATAAATGCAACCAATTGTGTTGTTGGGGGAGTTCTTGATTAACATTTGTTTAACAGTGCATGAGTTTTTAAATGCCACATTGACGTTCCAGGTTTTTAGTTGTAAAGGAATTTGAGAGAAATTTTTGTGAAATGGTAATACTAAGAGATTCATATGGTCATGGGTGAGCTTGGGATCAATTCTAAAAAAGATTTCTAGTAATGTTCAGGCATTTGTTTATGAAAGATCTACGGTATTTAAGGTTTGGGCCAATATTACAGATATATTCATAATCCTCATCAATGAATTCCGGGCTGCAAATTCTCAAAGCACGTAAAAACATTGTTGAAAATACTGACTGTTTGACTCTATTATGGTGGGCAGAATAATAATGAATGTATGAACGCACATAAGTAGGTTTTCTATAAAAACTGAACTTAAAAGTGTTACCTATTCTGTGTATCAGACAGTCTAGGAATGGCAATTTACAGTCATGCTCTAAGTCCGTTATTGTACAGTATATTATATCTTCCATATCATTTTTCTTTTCTAAGCTAATATATTTTCCATGAAATTTCTGTCTTATATAACCTTTAATTTTCTTAGTTATATTATTTTATTTTCTATATTGTTCTGAGTCTTTATTTCGGTATTCTTATTAATTTATTTTCTGTATTTTACTTTGATTACCTAATGTTTATTTCTTTCATTGTCAGTATTTGTTTGTTATCTTTTCCTCCGACTTCTTTCAGTATTTGTCAGTGCTCAGTTACATTCTATTCAATGGATTAACCTGGTAAAACCATATCATTGTTTAACATCTCCTGGTCTAAATAAACATACAAGGTAGACTGCCACCACTCAGGCTTTTATTAGAATATAACTTGTATAATTAAGGTGTGAGGTAGCGTGGTAGATACTACCTTAGGCACGTGAGTGACAGTGTTTCTTTCCTGAGAAGCAATTGTTAGAAGGAGCGTTGATACCCTCAATTTACTAATTCAATGTTTATTAAACTCAAAAGTGAATAAGATGACCATTTAAACACACTCAGTCAAAAATGGACCATTAAGACCATGCGGTCACAGCAAGAGCTACAGGAACACTGTGTTGAAACACTGCCACTCTCCCCCTCGCCCTCACCACTAAGTTATCTATTTTCGTCTGCCATCATTATCTCATACATCATCAGGTCAGTAATATATTAAATGGATAAACAATAAAGATGAATGGTGTAGAAAGAAGGCTAAGGAAATACGGAAGAGATGATCAAGAAATTTTGTAAATGAGATGAAAAAATAATGAAGAAATAAGAAAAAAACAGAAATTATTTAATGAACGAAAGAAAACTACAAGACAATAAGAACCAATAAGTATAAATTATTGTTAAATAATGACTTAATTACCACTCGATTTAACAGCGCAAAAACTCCAAATAAAACTCTTTAAGTTCCCCCAAGTGAGTGTAGGTGACAGCGTTTTCTCTTTTCAAACTCTCTAGCTAAAACGTCCTTATTATACGATATACTTAGTTTTTAAAGTTAAACTAAATATCCTCCTTATGTATCAATTATTATTCCAAATAATTTTAATATGAGATTAATAAACTATTAAAATATCGTTTTACGGGAGAGAAAGAGTTTCAGGTGGCTGCTGGACTCTTCATCCTACACTATCTCAGTGGATGCGGCCATATTTGTGTTCATAGTCAAGTTTGTGGGTGTTTTGGACGTATTTCACACTCTGGATTATTTCCCAATGCGTACTGTGACTTAAGTATCAAATGGATATACAAATGAATGTGCTCGTGACCTACTGGACCTGAAGTAAACCTCTTGATCGTCATCTAAGCCAGGTAAAGTGAATAATAACGTGTGACGACCTCGATACTAAACCAAAACATCAGTAGACACTATACAACTTTCTAGTGAGGTGTGAGGGCAGAGCGGGGTAGTGGTCCACGATTTGTCAGGTTATTGATGGGTTTAAGGGAGGTCAGTGGGTATAGGAGCTTACCTACACTTGACGTAGAGAAGTGTGTGTTGTGCTGTTACTGTGTGCGTTGTGCTGTTACTATGGTTGTTACTGTACTGTGGCTGTCACTATACTGTGGTTACTACTATACTGTGGTTACTATACTGTGGTTACTATACTGTAGTTATTACTGTACTGTGGTTGCTACTCTACTGTGGTTACTATACTGTGGTTGCGACTATACTGTAATTGTTACTATACTGTGGTTGTTAATATGCTGTGGTTGTTACTGTACTGTGGTTGTTACTATACTGTGGTTGTTACTGTACTGTGGTTGTTACTGTACTGTGGTTGTTACTATACTGTGGTTACTAAACTGTGGTTGTTACTATACTGTGGTTGTTAATATACTGTGGTTGTTACTGTACTGTGGTTGTTACTATACTGTGGTTGTTACTGTGCTGTGGTTGTTACTATACTGTGGTTGTTACTGTACTGTGGTTATTACTGTACTGTGGTTGCTACTCTACTGTGGTTACTATACTGTAGTTATTACTGTACTGTGGTTGCTACTGTACTGTGGTTGTTACTATACTGTGGTTGTTGCTGTACTGTGGTTGTTACTGTACTGTGGATATTACTATACTGTGGTTGTTGCTATACTGTGGTTGTTACTGTACTGTGGTTGTTACTGTACTGTGGTTGTTACTATACTGTGGTTGTTACCGTACTGTGGTTGTTACTGTACTGTGGTTGTTACTGTACTGTGGTTATTACTATACTGTGGTTGTTACTATACTGTGGTTGTTACTGTACTGTGGTTGTTACTGTACTGTGGTTGTTACTATACTGTGGTTGCTACTATACTGTGGTTGCTACTATACTGTGGTTATTACTGTACTGTGGTTGTTACTGTACTGTGGTTGTTACTGAACTGTGGTTGTTTCTGTGCTGTGGTTGTTACTGTACTGTAGTTGTTACTGTACTGTGGTTGTTACTGTACTGTGGTTGTTACTGAACTGTGGTTGTTACTGTACTGTGGTTGTTTCTGTGCTGTGGTTGTTACTGTACTGTAGTTGTTACTGTACTGTGGTTGTTACTGAACTGTGGTTGTTACTGTGCTGTGGTTGTTACTATACTGTGGTTGTTACTATACTGTGGTTGTTACTATACTGTGGTTGTTACTGTACTGTGGTTGTTGCTATACTGTGGTTGTTACTGTACTGTGGTTGTTACTATACTGTGGTTGTTACTATACTGTGGTTGTTACTATACTGTGGTTGTTACTGTACTGTGGTTGTTACTATACTGTGGTTGTTACTATACTGTGGTTGTTACTGTACTGTGGTTGTTACTATACTGTGTTGTTACTGTACGGTGGTTGTTACTATACTGTGTGGTTGTTATTGCACTGTGGTTGCTACTATACTGTGGTTACTATACTGTGGTTGTTACTGTACTGTGGTTGTTACTATACTGTGGTTGTTACTATACTGTGGTTGTTACTGTACTGTGGTTGTTACTGTACTGTGGTTGTTACTGTACTGTGGTTGTTACTGTACTGTGGTTGTTACTATACTGTGGTTGTTACTGTACTGTGGTTGTTACTGTACTGTGGTTGTTACTGTACTGTGGTTGTTACTGTACTGTGGTTGTTACTGTACTGTGGTTATTACTATACTGTGGTTGTTACTATACTGTGGTTGTTACTGTACTGTGGTTGTTGCTGTACTGTGGTTGTTACTATACTGTGGTTGCTACTATACTGTGGTTATTACTGTACTGTGGTTGTTACTGTACTGTGGTTGTTACTGAACTGTGGTTGTTTCTGTGCTGTGGTTGTTACTGTACTGTAGTTGTTACTGTACTGTGGTTGTTACTGAACTGTGGTTGTTACTGTGCTGTGGTTGTTACTGTACTGTGGTTGTTACTATACTGTGGTTGTTACTATACTGTGGTTGTTACTGTACTGTGGTTGTTACTATACTGTGGTTGTTACTATACTGTGGTTGTTACTGTACTGTGGTTGTTACTGTACTGTGGTTGTTACTATACTGTGGTTGTTACTATACTGTGGTTGTTACTATACTGTGGTTGTTACTGTACTGTGGTTGTTACTATACTGTGGTTGTTACTATACTGTGGTTGTTACTGTACTGTGGTTGTTACTATACTGTGTTGTTACTGTACGGTGGTTGTTACTATACTGTGTGGTTGTTATTGCACTGTGGTTGCTACTATACTGTGGTTGTTACTATACTGTGGTTGTTACTGTACTGTGGTTGTTACTATGCTGTGGTTGTTACTATACTGTGGTTGTTACTGTACTGTGGTTGTTACTGTACTGTGGTTGTTACTATACTGTGGTTGTTACTATACTGTGGTTGTTACTATACTGTGGTTGTTACTGTACTGTGGTTGTTACTATACTGTGGTTGTTACTATACTGTGGTTGTTACTGTACTGTGGTTGTTACTATACTGTGTTGTTACTGTACGGTGGTTGTTACTATACTGTGTGGTTGTTATTGCACTGTGGTTGCTACTATACTGTGGTTGTTACTATACTGTGGTTGTTACTGTACTGTGGTTGTTACTATGCTGTGGTTGTTACTATACTGTGGTTGTTACTGTACTGTGGTTGTTACTGTACTGTGGTTGTTACTATACTGTGGTTGTTACTATACTGTGGTTGTTACTGTACTGTGGTTGTTGCTGTACTGTGGTTGTTGCTGTACTGTGGTTGTTACTATACTGTGTTGTTACTGTACGGTGGTTGTTACTGTACGGTGGTTGTTACTATACTGTGTGGTTGTTATTGCACTGTGGTTGCTACTATACTGTGGTTGTTACTATACTGTGGTTGTTACTATACTGTGGTTACTATACTGTGTTGTTACTGTACTGTGGTTGTTACTATACTGTGGTTGTTACTATACTGTGGTTGTTACTATACTGTGGTTGTTACTATACTGTGGTTGTTACTGTGCTGTGGTTGTTACTGTACTGTGGTTGTTACTATACTGTGGTTGTTACTATACTGTGGTTGTTACTGTACTGTGGCTGCTACTATACTGTGTTGTTACTGTACTGTGGTTGTTACTGTACTGTGGTTGTTACTATACTGTGGTTGTTACTATACTGTGGTTGTTACTATACTGTGGTTGTTACTGTACTGTGGTTGTTACTGTACTGTGGTTGTTACTATACTGTGGTTGTTACTATACTGTGGTTGTTACTATACTGTGTTGTTACTGTACTGTGGTTGTTACTGTACTGTGGTTGTTACTATACTGTGGTTGTTACTATACTGTGGTTGTTACTATACTGTGGTTGTTACTGTACTGTGATTGTTACTGTACTGTGGTTGTTGCTATACTGTGGTTGTTACTATACTGTGGTTGTTACTATACTGTGTTGTTACTGTACGGTGGCTGTTACTGTACTGTGGTTGTTACTGTACTGTGGTTGTTACTGTACTGTGGTTGTTACTGTACTGTGGTTGTTACTATACTGTGTTGTTACTGTACTGTGTTGTTACTGTACTGTGGTTGTTACTGTACTGTGGTTGTTACTGTACTGTGGTTGTTACTGTACTGTGGTTGTTACTGTACTGTGGTTATTACTATACTGTGGTTGTTACTATACTGTGGTTGTTACTGTACTGTGGTTGTTACTATGCTGTGGTTGTTACTATACTGTGGTTGTTACTATACTGTGGTTGTTACTGTACTGTGATTGTTACTGTACTGTGGTTGTTACTATACTGTGATTGTTACTATACTGTGGTTGTTACTGTACTGTGGCTGCTACTATACTGTGTTGTTACTGTACTGTGGTTGTTACTGTACTGTGGTTGTTACTGTACTGTGGTTGTTACTATACTGTGGTTGTTACTATACTGTGGTTGTTACTATACTGTGGGTGTTACTGTACTGTGGTTGTTGCTATACTGTGGTTGTTACTATACTGTGGTTGTTACTGTACTGTGTTGTTACTGTACTGTGGTTGTTACTGTACTGTGGTTGTTACTATACTGTGGTTGTTACTATACTGTGGTTGTTACTATACTGTGGTTGTTACTATACTGTGGTTGTTACTGTACTGTGGTTGTTACTATACTGTGGTTGTTACTATACTGTGGTTGTTACTGTACTGTGGTTGTTACTGTACTGTGGTTGTTACTGTACTGTGGTTGTTACTATACTGTGGTTGTTACTATACTGTGGTTGTTACTGTACTGTGGTTGTTACTGTTCTGTGGTTGTTACTATACTGTGGTTGTTACTATACTGTGGTTGTTACTGTACTGTGGCTGTTACTGTACTGTGGTTGTTACTGTACTGTGGTTGTTACTGTACTGTGGTTGTTACTATACTGTGGTTGTTACTATACAGTGTTGTTACTGTACTGTGTTGTTACTGTACTGTGGTTGTTACTGAACTGTGGTTGTTACTGTACTGTGGTTGTTACTGTACTGTGGTTGTTACTGTACTGTGGTTGTTACTGTACTGTGTTGTTACTGTACTGTGGTTGTTACTGTACTGTGGTTGTTACTGTACTGTGGTTGTTACTGTACTGTGTTGTTACTGTACTGTGGTTGTTGCTGTACTGTGGTTGTTGCTGTACTGTGGTTGTTACTATACTGTGGTTGTTACTGTACTGTGGTTGTTACTGTACTGTGGTTGTTACTATACTGTGGTTGTTACTATACTGTGTTGTTACTATACTGTGGTTGTTACTATTCTGTGGTTGTTACTGTACTGTGGTTGTTACTGTACTGTGGTTGTTACTGTACTGTGTTGTTACTGTACTGTGGTTGTTGCTGTACTGTGGTTGTTACTATACTGTGGTTGTTGCTGTACTGTGGTTGTTGCTGTACTGTGGTTGTTACTGTACTGTGGTTGTTTGTTGTACTGTGTGGTTGTTACTGTACTGTGGTTGTTACTATACTGTGGTTGTTACTATACTGTGGTTGTTACTGTACTGTGGTTGTTACTGTACTGTGGTTGTTACTATACTGTGGATGTTACTATACTGTGGTTGTTACTGTACTGTGGTTGTTACTATACTGTGATTGTTACTGTACTGTGGTTGTTACTGTACTGTGGTTGTTACTATACTGTGGTTGTTACTGTACTGTGGTTGTTACTGTACTGTGGTTGTTGCTGTACTGTGGATGTTACTGTACTGTGGTTGTTGCTGTACTGTGGTTGTTACTATACTGTGGTTGTTACTGTACTGTGGTTGTTACTGTGCTGTGGTTGTTATTGTACTGTGGTTGTTGCTGTACTGTGGTTATTACTATACTGTGGTTGTTACTGTACTGTGGTTGTTACTGTGCTGTGGTTGTTATTGTACTGTGGTTGTTACTGTACTGTGGTTGTTGCTGTACTGTGGTTGTTACTATACTGTGGTTGTTACTGTACTGTGGTTGTTACTGTGCTGTGGTTGTTATTGTACTGTGGTTGTTACTGTACTGTGGTTGTTGCTGTACTGTGGTTGTTACTGTACTGTGGTTGTTATTGTACTGTGGTTGTTACTGTACTGTGGTTATTACTATACTGTGGTTGTTACTGTACTGTGGTTGTTATTGTACTGTGGATGTTACTGTACTGTGGTTGTTGCTGTACTGTGGTTGTTATTGTACTGTGGTTGTTACTGTACTGTGGTTGTTACTGTACTGTGGTTGTTGCTGTACTGTGGCTGTTACTGTACTGTGGTTGTTACTGTACTGTGGTTATTACTATACTGTGGTTGTTACTATACTGTGGTTGTTACTGTACTGTGGTTGTTACTGTACTGTGGTTGTTGCTGTACTGTGGTTGTTACTGTACTGTGGTTATTACTATACTGTGGTTGTTACTATACTGTGGTTGTTACTGTACTGTGGTTGTTACTGTACTGTGGTTGTTGCTGTACTGTGGCTGTTACTGTACTGTGGTTGTTACTATACTGTGGTTGACACTGTACTGTGGCTGTTACTGTACTGTGGTTGTCACTGTACTGTGTATTTGACAGTGAACACTCCACATTGGGTTAGGTTATGATAGGTCAGGTTAGGTTAGGTCAGGTCAGGTAAGGTTATGATAGGTCAGGTTAGGTCAGGTCAGGTCAGGTTATGATAGGTAAGGTTAGGTTATGATAGGTTAGGTCAGGTTAGGTTATGATAGGTCAGGTCAGGTTATGATAGGTCAGGTTAGGTTATGATAGGTCAGGTCAGGTTATGATAGGTCAGGTTAGGTTATGATAGGTCAGGTCAGGTTAGGTTATGATAGGTCAGGTT
Organism: Homarus gammarus; assembly: GCA_958450375.1. Lineage (NCBI taxonomy): Eukaryota > Metazoa > Arthropoda > Malacostraca > Decapoda > Nephropidae > Homarus > Homarus gammarus. The sequence continues at coordinate 332,699 of CAUDMG010000053.1, forward strand.
AAGTTATGATAGGTCAGGTTAGGTTATGATAGGTCAGGTTAGGTTATGATAGGTCAGGCCAGGTCAAGTTATGATAGGTCAGGCCAGGTCAAGTTATGATAGGTCAGGTTAGGTTATGATAGGTTAGGTCAGGTTAGGTTATGATAGGTCAGATTAGGTTATGATAGGTCAGGTTAGGTTATGATAGGTCAGATTAGGTTATGATAGGTCAGGTTAGGTTATGATAGGTCAGGTTAGGTTATGATAGGTCAGGTTAGGTTATGATAGGTCAAGTTATGATAGGTCAGGTTAGGTTATGATAGGTCAGATTAGGTTATGATAGGTCAGGTTAGGTTATGATAGGTCAGGTTAGGTTATGATAGGTCAAGTCAGGTTAGGTTATGATAGGTCAGGTTAGGTAATGATAGGTCAGGTTAGGTTAGGTTATGATAGGTCAGGTTAGGTCAGGTCAGGTTAGGTTTTGATAGGTGAGGTCAGGTTATGATAGGTCAGGTCAGGTTATGATAGGTCTGGTCAGGTTATGATAGGTTAGGTCAGGTTAGGTTATCACATTTCAGGTTTGGTTATGATAGGTCAGGTCAGGTTATGATAGGTCAGGTCAGGTTAGGTTATGATAGGTTAGGTTAGGTTATGATAGGTCTGGTTAGGTCAGGTTAGGTTATGATAGGTCACGTTAGGTTAGGTTATGATAGGTCAGGTTTGGTTATCATAGGTCAGGTTATGATAGGTCAGGTTAGGTTATCATAGGTCAGGTTATGATAGGTCAGGTTAGGTTAGGTTATCATAGGTCAGGTTAGGTTATCATAGGTCAGGTTAGGTTATCATATTTCAGGTTTGGTTATGATAGGTCAGGTTAGGTTAGGTTATGATAGGTTATGTTAGGTTACGATAGGTCAGGTCAGGTTATGATAGGTAAGGTTAGGTTAGGTCAGGTCAGATTTCTGTAGGTCAAGGTTCACTATAAGAATACAGTAAAGTCTTGTACAAAATAAAGTATTGGCTTTACTATTGACGAATTATTACATGTAGTGAATTGGAACACCTGCATATTAACGCCCAGCTTATTTAACATTAAGAGTACTCATTCTAACCTCTCATTAATGCCAGCTTGTGTCACCACCTGTCATTAATGCCAGCTTGTGTCACCACCTGTCATTAATGTCAGCTTGTGTCACCACCTGTCATTAATGCCAGCTTGTGTCACCACCTGTCATTAATGCCAGCTTGTGTCACCACCTGTCATTAATGCCAGCTTGTGTCACCACCTGTCATTAATGTCAGCTTGTGTCACCACCTGTCATTAATGTCAGCTTGTGTCACCACCTGTCATTAATGTCAGCTTGTGTCACCACCTGTCATTAATGCCAGCTTGTGTCACCACCTGTCATTAATGCCAGCTTGTGTCACCACCTGTCATTAATGCCAGCTTGTGTCACCACCTGTCATTAATGTCAGCTTGTGTCACCACCTGTCATTAATGTCAGCTTGTGTCACCACCTGTCATTAATGTCAGCTTGTGTCACCACCAGTCATTAATGTCAGCTTGTGTCACCACCTGTCATTAATGTCAGCTTGTGTCACCACCTGTCATTAATGTCAGCTTGTGTCACCACCTGTCATTAATGTCAGCTTGTGTCACCACCTGTCATTAATGTCAGTTTGTGTCACCACCTGTCATTAATGTCAGCTTGTGTCACCACCTGTCATTAATGTCAGCTTGTGTCACCACCTGTCATTAATGCCAGGTAGACAGCCGACAATAGAAACCAAATAAACGAAACCAAACCTAACCTAACCCCCCAAAAGAGGTTGTGTTGGACAGATGAGGTCAAGGTTGGGTGGCTGACTAATACCAGACAACTTTGCTGTTTGGTGTTGTGCTCTTAAGGTAAATGTTTCTCTCAAAATATTCTACCCTACAGTATCATAAAAGGATCACCTGAAGAATTGGCACCCCACCCCAGCCTATTTCAACCTAACCTAACGTAACATAGCCAAACAGTAGGTCATGTGCAGGGGTCCTCACTATACACTACCGCTATACAGGAGGTCATGTAGTGCAGGGGTCCTCGCTGTACACTGTACCGCTATACTGTAAGTCATGTAGTGCAGGGATCCTCGCTATACACTGTACCGCTATACAGTAGGTCATTTAGTGCAGGGGTCCTCGCTTTACACTGTACCGCTATGCAGTACGTTATGTAATGCAGGGGTCCTCGCTATACTATGTACCGCTATGCAGTAGGTCATGTAGTGCAGGGGTCCTCGCTATACACTGTACCGCTATACAGTAGGTCATGTAGTGCTGGGGTCCTCGCTATACAATAGGTCATTTAGTGCAGGGGTCCTCTCTATACACTGTACTGCTATACAGTAGGTCATGTAGTGCAGGGGTCTTCGCTATGCACAGTAACGCTATACAGTAGATCATGTAGTGCAGGGGTCCTCGCTATACAGTAGGCTATGTAGTGCAGGGGTCCTCGCTATTACTCTGTACCGCTATACAGTAGGTCATGTAGTGCAGGGGTCCTCGCTATACTCTACTGCTATACAGTAGGTCATGTAGTGCAGGGGTCCTCTATAATCTCTACCAATATACAGTAGGTCATGTAGTGCAGGAGTCCTCGCTATACTCTGTACCGCTATACAGTAGGACATTTAGTGCAGGGGTCCTCGCTATACTCAACCGCTATACAGTAGGTTATGTAGTGCAGGGGTCCTCGCTATACTCTCTACCTTTATACAGTAGGTCATGTAGGGCAGGGGTCCTCTGTATACTCTCTACCTCTATACAGTAGGTCATGTAGTGCAGGGGTCCTCGCTATACTCTGTACTGCTATACAGTGGGTCATGTAGTGCAGCGGTCCTCGCTATACTCTGTACCGCTATACAGTAGGACATTTAGTGCAGGGGTTCTCGCTATACCCTACCGCTATACAGTAGGTCATGTAGTGCAGGGGTCCTCGTTATACTCTGTACCGCTATACAGTAGGTCATGTAGTGCAGGGGTCCTCGCCATACTCTGTACCGCTATACAGAAGGTCATGTAGTGCAGGGGTCCTCCCTATACTCTGTACCGCTATACAGTAGGTCATGTAGTGCAGGGGTCCTCTCTATACTCTCTACCACTATACAGTAGGTCATGTAGTGCAGGGGTCCTCGCTATACTCTACCGCTATACAGTAGGTCATGTAGCGCAGGGTTCCTCGCTATACTCTCTACCACTATACAGTACGTCATGTAGTGCAGGGGTCCTCGCTATACTCTGTACCGCTATACAGTAGGTCATGTAGTGCAGGGGTCCTCTCTATACTCTGTACCGCTATACAGTAGGTCATGTAGTGCAGGGGTCCTCTATAATCTCTACCAATATACAGTAGGTCATGTAGTGCAGGGGTCCTCTATAATCTCTACCAATATACAGTAGGTCATGTAGTGCAGGGGTCCTCTCTATACTCTCTACCACTATACAGTACGTCATGTAGTGCAGGGGTCCTCGCTATACTCTGTACCGCTATACAGTAGGTCATGTAGTTCAGGGGTCCTCGCTATACTCTGTACTGCTATACAGTAGGTCATGTAGTTCAGGGGTCCTCGCTATACTCTGTACCGCTATACAGTAGGTCATGTAGTTCAGGGGTCCTCGCTATACTCTGTACTGCTATACAGTAGGTCATGTAGTGCAGGGGTCCTCGCTATACTCTACCGCTATACAGTAGGTCATGTAGTGCAGGGGTCCTCGCTATACTCTGTACCGCTATACAGTAGGTCATGTAGTTCAGGGGTCCTCGCTATGCTCTACCGCTATACAGTAGGTCATGTAGTGCAGGGGTCCTCTCTATACTCTCTACCACTATACAGTACGTCATGTAGTGCAGGGGTCCTCGCTATACTCTGTACCGCTATACAGTAGGTCATGTAGTTCAGGGGTCCTCGCTATATTCTGTACTGCTATACAGTAGGTCATGTAGTGCAGGGGTCCTCGCTATACTCTACCGCTATACAGTAGGTCATGTAGTGCAGGGGTCCTCGCTATACTCTGTACCGCTATACAGTAGGTCATGTAGTTCAGGGGTCCACGCTATACTCTGTACCACTATACAGTAGGTCATGTAGTGCAGGGGTCCTCTCTATACTCTCTACCACTATACAGTAGGTCATGTAGTGCAGGGGTCCTCTCTATACAGTAGGTCATGTAGTGCAGGGGTCCTCTCTATACTCTCTATCACTATACAGTAGGTCATGTAGTGCAGGGGTCCTCTCTATACTCTCTGTCACTATACAGTAGGTCATGTAGTGCAGGGGTCCTCTCTATGCAGTAGGTCATGTAGTGCAGGGGTCCTCTCTATGCAGTAGGTCATGTAGTGCAGGGGTCATCTCTATACTCTCTACCACTATACAGTAGGTCATGTAGTGCAGGGGTCATCTGTATACTCTCTACCACTATACAGTAGGTCATGTAGTTCAGGGGTCCACGCTATACTCTGTACCACTATACAGTAGGTCATGTAGTGCAGGGGTCCTCTCTATACAGTAGCTCATGGAGTGCAGGGGTCCTCTCTAAACAGTGGGTCATGTAGTGCAGGGGTCCTCTCTATACTCTCTACCACTATGCAGTAGGTCATGTAGTGCAGGGGTCATCTCTATACTCTCTACCACTATACAGTAGGTCATGTAGTGCAGGGGTCCTCTCTATACAGTAGGTCATGTAGTGCAGGGGTCCTCTCTATACAGTAGGTCATGTAGTGCAGGGGTCCTCTCTATACTCTCTACCTCTATAAAGTAGGTCATGTAGTGCAGGGCTCCTCGCTATACTCTGTACCGCTATACAGTAGGACATTTAGTGCAGGGGTCCTCTCTATACAGTAGGTCATGTAGTGCAGGGGTCCTCTCTATACTCTCTACCTCTATAAAGTAGGTCATGTAGTGCAGGGGTCCTTGCTGTACTCTGTACCGCTATACAGTAGGTCATGTAGGGAAGAGGTTCTCGCTATACACTGTACCGCTGTACAGTAGGTCATGTAGTGCAGGGGTCCTCGCTATACTCTGTACCGCTATACAGTAGGACATTTAGTGCAGGGGTCCTTTCTATACTCTACCGCTATGCAGTATGTCATGTAGTGTAGGGGTCCTCTCTATACTCTCTACCGCTATACAGTAGGCCATGTAGTGCAGGGGTCCTCGCTATACTCTGTACCGCTATACAGTAGGTCATGTAGTGCAGGGGTCCTCGCTATACTCTGTACCGCTATACAGTAGGACATTTAGTGCAGGGGTCCTCTCTATACTCTACCGCTATGCAGTATGTCATGTAGTGCAGGGGTCCTCGCTATAATCTGTACCGCTTTACAGTAGGCCATGTAGTGCAGGGGTCCTCTCTATACTCTGTACCGCAAAACAGTAGGACATTTAGTGCAGGGGTCCTCTCTATACTCTACCGCTATGCAGTATGTCATGTAGTGCAGCGGTCCTCTCTCTACTCTCTACCGCTTTACAGTAGGTCATGTAATGCAGGGGTCCTCGCTATACTCTGTACCGCTATACAGTAGGACATTTAGTGCAGGGGTCCTCTCTATACTCTACCGCTATGCAGTATGTCATGTAGTGCAGCGGTCCTCTCTATACTCTCTACCGCTTTACAGTAGGTCATGTAATGCAGGGGTCCTCGCTATACTCTGTACCGCTATACAGTAGGTCATGTAGTGCAGGGGTCCTCTCTATACTCTATACCTCTATACTGTAGGTCATGTAGTGCAGGGGTCCTCTCTATACTCTATACCTCTATACTGTAGGTCATGTAGTGCAGGGGTCCTCTCTATACTCTACCGCTATACAGTAGGTCATGTAGTGCAGGGGTCCTCTCTATACTCTATACCTCTAAACTGTAGGTCATGTAGTGCAGGGGTCCTCTCTATACTCTACCGCTATACAGTAGGTCATGTAGTGCAGGGGTCCTCTCTATACTGTAGGTCATGTAGTGCAGGGGTCCTCTCTATACTCTCTACCGCTTTACAGTAGGTCATGTAGTGCAGGGGTCCTCTCTATACTCTACCTCTATACTGTAGGTCATGTAGTGCAGGGGTCCTCTCAATACTCTACCTCTATACTGTAGGTCATGTAGTGCAGGGGTCCTCTCAATACTCTACCTCTATACTGTAGGTCATGTAGTGCAGGGGTCCTCTCTATACTCTCTACCGCTTTACAGTAGGTCATGTAGTGCAGGGGTCCTCTCTATACTCTACCTCTATACTGTAGGTCATGTAGTGCAGGGGTCCTCTCAATACTCTCCCGCTATACAGTAGGTCATGTAGTGCAGGGGTCCTCTCTATACTCTGTACCTCTATACAGTAGGTCATGTAGTGCAGGGGTCCTCTCTCTACCTCTATACAGTAGGTCATGTAGTGCAGGGGTCCTCTCTATACTCTCTACCACTATATAGTAGGTCATGTAGTGCAGGGGTCCTCTCTATACTCTCTACCACTATACAGTAGGTCATGTAGTGCAGGGGTCCTCTCTATTCTCTCTACCACTATACAGTAGGTCATGTAGTGCAGGGGTCCTCGCTATACTCTACCACTATACAGTAGGTCATGTAGTGCAGGGGTCCTCTCTATACTCTCTACCACTATATAGTAGGTCATGTAGTGCAGGGGTCCTCTCTATACTCTACCACTATACAGTAGGTCATGTAGTGCAGGGGTCCTCTCTATACAGTAGGTCATGTAGTGCAGGGGTCCTCTCTATACTCTCTACCACTATATAGTAGGTCTTGTAGTGCAGGGGTCCTCTCTATACTCTCTACCTCTATACAGTAGGTCTTGTAGTGCAGGGGTCCTCTCTATACAGTAGGTCATGTAGTGCAGGGGTCTTGTAGTGCAGGGGTCCTCTCTATACAGTAGGTCATGTAGTGCAGGGGTCCTCTCTATACTCTCTACCACTATACAGTAGGTCGTGTAGTGCAGGGGTCCTCTCTATACAGTAGGTCATGTAGTGCAGGGGTCCTCTCTATACTCTCTACCACTATACAGTAGGTCATGTAGTGCAGGGGTCCTCTCTATACAGTAGGTCATGTAGTGCAGGGGTCCTCTCTATACTCTCTACCACTATACAGTAGGTCATGTAGTGCAGGGGTCCTCTCTATACTCTCTACCTCTATACAATAGGTCATGTAGTGCAGGGGTCCTCTCTATACTCTCTACCACTATACAGTAGGTCATGTAGTGCAGGGGTCCTCTCTATACTCTACCACTGTACAGTAGGTCATGTACTGCAGGGGTCCTCTCTATACTCTCCACCACTATACAGTAAGTCATGTAGTGCAGAGATCCTCTCTATACTCTCTACCGCTATACAGTAGGTCATGTAGTGCAGGGGTCCTCTCTATACTCTCTACCGCTATACAGTAGGTCATGTAGTGCAGGGGTCCTCTCTATACAGTAGGTCATGTAGTGCAGGGGTCCTCTCTATACTCTCCACCACTATACAGTAAGTCATGTAGTGCAGGGATCCTCTCTATACTCTCTACCACTATACAGTAAGTCATGTAGTGCAGGGGTCCTCTCTATACAGTAGGTCATGTAGTGCAGGCGTCTTCTCTATACTCTCCACCACTATACAGTAGGTCATGTAGTGCAGGGGTCCTCTCTATACTCTCCACCACTATACAGTAAGTCATGTAGTGCAGGGATCCTCTCTATACTCTCTACCACTTTACAGTAAGTCATGTAGTGCAGGGGTCCTCTCTATACAGTAGGTCATGTAGTGCAGGCGTCTTCTCTATACTCTACCACTATACAGTAGGTCATGTAGTCCATAGATGTTATGAAGGACCTCACGGAGTGGTGTGGTGTTCACATGGTGTAGTAACTCGTCCATAGATGTTATGAAGGACCTCACGGGGTGGTGTGGTATTCACATGGTTGCGTAACTTGTCCATAGATGTTATGAAGGACCTCACGGGGTGGTGTGGTGTTCACGTGGTGCAGTAACTCGTCCATAGATGTTATGAAGGACCTCACGGGGTGGTGTGGTGTTCATGTGGTGTAGTAACTCGCCCTCGGGTGTTGATATGAAGGACCTCACAAGGTCATGGAGTTACCAGGTGGTGTGGTGTTCACAGGGTATAGAGTGGTTCGTCCTCGTTTTTTTTTTTACGGGGATTAGCCTACCCAGGCACAGGTCACTGACCCACATCAGTGCCTGGGGGGAGAAAATGTAATATTAATACTAATAATACTAATACTAATAATTCATAGTAAAATAAATTTATAAAAATAAAAATACAATAATAATAATATTAATAATAATGATAATAATGATAATAATAATAATAATAATAATAATAATAATAATTATAATAATAATAAAGAACCGTATAGAAATACAAAATGAAAAAAATAGATTAAAAGTGAGAAACAATATATGTATGTTGTGTTGTCAATAGTAAGAGAAACAATTGAGACCCTGCAATTTTGTGTAAATGAGGCAGAAATTCAGATCAGCAACCTGGGATTTGCTAAATTTTTGCGATGCAATAATGTGTTAGACACATTATGTTCCAATATCTTCCCAGGCGGTAGTACCTCCCTGTTTGGTCATGGAGACACCAGGTGGTGTGGGGTGGTGTCACAGTATCTCACTGTTTGTTAAGTGGTGTTGTGTTGTCTTATGGACAGGTGTTAAGTTGACGCACTGCTGTTCCCATGGTGGACTGATTAGCACCTCCTGGTCAGAAGATGGTGGTCAGTTCCCAGGGGTGCTTATCTCACTGGTGGGTCACGGCTCTCACTGGTACTGTCTAGTGCTGAATTCTCCGGCTTAAACATTGTTCATCACTGTTCAACACTGATCCTACTTCTTTCTGAAACAAAATTGCCACTTTTGATTATGTTGATATCCCGGTGATGAGGATGGGTCGGGGAGAGGGACTTTGGGAAAGGGCCAACATTGGCTGGGGGCAGCTGCCGCAGTAGGAATGGGTGCCCGATAGGTCTTGTCCTTTGGGTGGTTCAAGGGTGTTTGTGTGTGCATGCATGCAAGTATGTATGTGCATGTATATATGTGTATGCATGCATATATATGGCGACCTGTGGTGTAATGGTTAGCATTCTTACCTCGCAAACGAACGGACCCGAGTTCGATCCCCGGGCACGGTGAAGCTATGGGCAAGTTTCTTTGCACCATTTGCCTCTGTCTACCCATCAGTAATTGGGGACCTGGATGTTAATCGATTTGCGGACCGTTAGCCGGGGTAATGGTTAGCTGGGTAGCTCGTTAACTTTGGGTATGGTTGTTGTGTTGGCGACCTTAAACAAATTTCTTGCCTACTGTAGGTGGGGCGCTGGTGGAGTGGTACCGCTCTTGCCTCGCAAGCAAGCTGTCACGGGTTCGATTCCCGGGCCGGCGGAAGTTGTTTGGACACTCTTCCTAGTCCCCCTGGTCCCTGTTCCCCTAGCAGCAATATAGGTACCTGCTGTAAATCGAAAGTTGCGAATTCGTATTCAGGGACAAGTTGTTGGAGTTTCCAATAACTTGCTTAGACATAAAAACTATTGACTCTTCAAGCTTCTACGCCCTTGACTCTTAAGGCTTCTACGCCCTTAACTCATCGGACATGAGGCAAGCATGAACTTAAGCATGCTTCCCTGTTGGGCGCTGTAAACGCTTCTGCGCCTCACCTTACACAAGGATGTAGGGGGGTGCAAAAAAAAAATTCGCTCTTAGGTGGCCTTTGGGCCGGCCATCCTCGTTACCGAGGGGCAACCATAATTATTATTATTATGTATGTATGTGCATGCATCCAGAGCTGACCCACCTCAGGTATCCTCCATCCCTGGATGAGGTAGCTACTGACATCAAACAGATGAAAAAATAAAAAAAGCCTCAGGGCCTGATGGAATCCCAGCCGAGGTGTATAAAGCAGGAGGACCTCTGCTTATCAGCCATCTCCACTCTCTCCTGGAAAATATATGGGAAAAGGAAGAAATCCTCCAAGCTCTTAAAGACACCTCCATTGTCAATATTTATAGGAACAAGGGAGACCGGTCAGACTGTGGCAACTAACGTGGGATCTCGCTGCTGTCTGTAGCTGGCAAGATTATCGCCTGAGTCCTCCTGAACAGACTTTTTCCCGAGGCGGAAAACTTCCTCCCTGAATCTCAATGTGGCTTTAGACCACCACGTGGCACCACTGACATGATCCTGGCTGCCCGCCAGATACAGGAAAAGTGCCCACCAAAATTCATTCCCATTGTGAGTCAATTCCACGATGGCATGAACGGCAGTGTCCTACACAATGGCACCCAGTCTGAGTTCTTCCCCATCCAAACAGGGGTTAAACAAGGGTGTGTACTGGCACCAACTCTCTTCTCCATTTTCTTGGCTGCCTTCCTTACTTATGCCAGTGCTAATTTAGCCGACGGGGTCTTTTCAACATAAGACGACTCCAGGCAGGAACAAAGGTGTCGGCAGCTTCCATTACTGAACTTCAGTAAGCAGACGACCTCACCCTTGTCGCTCATATTGAACGCAACCTATAGGAGATCCCGAATACCTACGCAGATGCGTATGCACACTTCGGCCTTGAGGTGAATGTATGTAAGATTCGGATTCTCTTTCAACCTGCCCCAGGTTCAGACACCTCCTCCATCCACCCAGCTTAACGGTACTACCCTCTCTAATGTTACTCGGTACCTCGGTTCTTACCTGTCCACCACCGCGGAAATCCATGTAGAGATTCAAATTCGGATCAGATGTGCATCTCAAGCCCTTGGCAGAATCCATACCTGTGTGTTCAGCTGTATGGAGCTGATATTATCTACAAATTTGCCCGTATATTGAGCAGTGGTCCTCCCTACCCTGCTATATGGCAGGGTATGATAATCATCCAGCTATGATACAATGATATGAGTTATTAAGGATATCACCTTCGTTGGTGAGCTCTGGGGTGACTAGAGAGACCGATACGGAACAGGCCGGGTCGTTCAAGGAAGTTGCATGTGTAGGGGGCTACATCTACTGCGGGTGGAGCGGCAGCATCATCTTTCTGGCGTTGGCGCTTTTCCGCTTCGTTATACAGTCAGGTTAACCCGAAAGCATTGACACCTTCTCGTGAGGCGGAAGAGGAGGTTAATGTTGAGGAGGAGGAGGAGGAGAGTGACGTCAGAGAATACAAGGAAGGGCAGGTGTCAGTGGAACAGACTTACATACTGTAGGGCGGGACGGGGCAGGGTAGGGTCAGGTGGGGGTGGGTAGAGCGGGGCAGGGTAGGGTCAGGTGGGGCTGGGTAGAGAGGGGCAGGGTAGGGTCAGGTGGGGCTGGGTAGAGAGGGGCAGGGTCAGGTGGGGCTGGGTAGAGAGGGGCAGGGTAGGGTCAGGTGGGGCTGGGTAGGGCGGGGTTGGGTCAGGTGGGGCTGGGTGGGACGGGGTAGGGTCAGGTGGGGCAGGGTAGAGCGGGGCAGGGTAGGGTCAGGTGGTAAGGCACTAGACAGGCTTCTTGTTAACACTTGTCTGGTTTACAGCGCCCCGTGTGGCTCTGTATATTGCTGTACAGTATAACCTTAGGTTAGGTTAGGCTAGGATAGTTTAGGGTAGATTAGGTTAACGATAATTACCCTGTATAAAATAACGATAATTACCCTGTATAAAATAACGATAATTACCCTGTATAAAATAACGATAATTACCCTGTATAAAATAACGATAATTACCCTGTATAAAATAACGATAATGACCCTGTATAAAATAACGATAATGACCCTGTATAAAATAACGATAATGACCCTGTATAAAATAACGATAATGACCCTGTATAAAATAACGATAATGACCCTGTATATAATAACGATAATGACCCTGTATAAAATAATGATAATTACCCTGTATAAAATAACGATAATTACCCTGTATAAAATAACGATAATTACTCTGTATAAAATAACGATAATTACCCTGTATAAAATAACGATAATTACCCTGTATAAAATAACGATAATGACCCTGTATAAAATAACGATAATTACCCTGTATAAAATAACGATAATTACCCTGTATAAAATAATGATAATTACCCTGTATAAAATAACGATAATTACCCTGTATAAAATAACGATAATTACCCTGTATAAAATAACGATAATTACCCTGTATAAAATAATGATAATTACCCTGTATAAAATAACGATAATTACCCTGTATAAAATAACGATAGTTACCCTGTATAAAATAACGATAGTTACCCTGTATAAAATAACGATAATTACCCTGTATAAAATAACAATAATAACCCTGTATTAAATAATAATTACCCTGTATAAAATAACGATAATTACTAAAAAATAACGATAATTACCCTATATTAAATAATTACCCTGTATTAGATAACGATAATTACCCTGTATAAAATAACAATAAATACCCTGTATAAAATAACGATAATTACCCTGTATATAATAACGATAATTACCCTGCATAAAATAACGATAATTACCCTGCATAAAATAACGATAATTATCCTGTATAAAATAACGATAATTACTAAAAATAATGATAATTACCCTATATTAAATAATTACCCTGTATTAGATAACGATAATTACCCTGTATAAAATAACGATAATTACCCTGTATAAAATAACGATAATTATCCTGTATAAAATAACGATAATTACCCTGTATAAAATATCGATAATTACTAAAAAATAACGATAATTACCCTATATTAAATAATATTTACCGTGTATTAGATAACGATAATTACCCTGTATAAAATAACGATAATTACCCTGTATAAAATAACGATAATTACCCTGTATAAAATAACGATAATTACCCTGCATAAAATAACGATAATTACCCTGCATAAAATAACGATAATTAAACTATAAAATAACGATAATTACCCTGTATAAAATTACGATAATTACCTTGTATTAAATAACGATGATAACTGTAATTGAATGATAATTACCCTGAATTAAATAACGAAATTACTCTATAAATTAACGGTAATTACTGTGTAAAATAACGATAATTACTATAAATTAACGATAATTACTCTAAAATAACGATAATTACTATAAAGTAACAATTTCCCGATATAAAATAAAGATAATTACTCTAAATTAACGATAATTATAAAATAACGATAATTACTATAAAATAACGATAATTACTCTAAAATAACGCTAATTACTACAAATTACCATAATTACCCTGTATAAAATAACGATAATTACTCTAAAATAACGATAATTACTATAAAATAACAATAATTTCCCTGTATAAAATAAAGATAATTACTCTATAAATTAACGATAATTACTATAAAATAACGATAATTACTATAAAATAATCATTTCCCTGCATAAAATAACGATAATTATTCTAAAATAAAGATAATTAACCATGTATTAAATAACGATAATTACTATAAAATAACGATAATTGTCATGTATTAACGATAATTACCCTGTATAAAATAACGATAATTACCCTGTATAAAATAACGATAATTACCATGTATTAACGATAATTACTCTATAAATTAACGATAATTATGATAAAATAACGATATTTTCTATAAAATAACAATAATTACCCTGTATAAAATAACGATAATTTTCCTCTATAAATTAACGATAATTACCCTGTATATAATAACGGTAATTACCCTGTATAAAATAAAAAAATACTATAAATTAACGATAATTAATATAAAATAATGATAATTATTCTATAAATTAACGATAATTACTATAAAATAATGATAATTACTCTTTAAATTAACGGTAATTACTATAAAATAATGATAATTACTCTTTAAATTAACGGTAATTACTATATAATAATGATAATTACTCTTTAAATTAACGGTAATTACTATAAAATAATGATAATTACAATAAATTAACGGTAATTATTATAAAATAATGATAATTACTCTATAAAATAATGGTAATTACCCTGTATTGTTGCAGCTTTAACAACAAGTGTCTCTGGTTATCAGAATAAATACTAAAAATATGATTTTTCTTTCACAGGTGAGGAGAGAGTTTGGGCAGCCAGGTATGGTTGACAGGTGAGAGAGAGAGAGAGAGAGAGAGTGTTGTGCCACTCCCTGAAGCCCTACATAACACTGTCTGCCATAACCCATTGGAGTTTTGCTGATCTTAAGTGAATGTTTTTTGTTTCATATAATTGAAGTATTTTTTTTTAATTCCTGAAGTAAAGTTAGATCAGACCAGGTTAGGTTAGGTTAGGTTAGATCAGGCCAGGTGAAGTTAGGTTACGGGGAAGTTGTAGTAGTAAGGGAGAGAACAGTTACAGTAGTAAGAGAGACAGAGAGGTGGCGGGTGGGTGAGAGGAAGAGAGTGAAGCAGCAGCAACAACAGTCAGGCGCCAACTCTCAACCATTGTGTCTTCCACCTTCTCTCTCCTCCACAACATGAACCGTCTTTAAGGATCTGTCAACACCTTAAAACATTGTCCAATAATTGTGTCATAATCTCAACAGGTTAGTAATGGAGTTAGGTCTTGTTGATGTGTTAGTCCTGCTGTAATGTGTTCCGTGTATAATAATAGTAAAGGAGTTAGGTCTTGTTGATGTGTTAGTCCTGCTGTAATGTGTTCCGTGTATAATAGTAAAGGAGTTAGGTCTTGTTGATGTGTTAGTCCTGCTGTAATGTGTTCCGTGTATAATAGTAAAGGAGTTAGGTCTTGTTGATGTGTTAGTCCTGCTGTAATGTGTTCCGTGTATAATAGTAAAGGAGTTAGGTCTTGTTGATGTGTTAGTCCTGCTGTAATGTGTTCCGTGTATAATAGTAAAGGAGTTAGGTCTTGTTGATGTGTTAGTCCTGCTGTAATGTGTTCCGTGTATAATAGTAAAGGAGTTAGGTCTTGTTGATGTGTTAGTCCTGCTGTAATGTGGTCCGTGTATAATAATAGTAAAGGAGTTAGGTCTTGTTGATGTATTAGTCCTGCTGTAATAGGGTGTGTCATAGGAGGGAAGATCTGCTAAAACTAATGGCCCATCACTTTTTTGGTAGATTTTAGTGTATATAAACAGAAAATAATTTCAGTTTCAATATTTTGCAACCTTTTGCTAGGTAAATTTTAGCGTGAAATTTATCGAAAATCTCACGTACAGCTGCATTAGTGCATTACAATTAAATAGTGAACATTGCTTTCTGACTTCATTCTTTAACAACCCAACTAACAATATTTTTTTCTGTTTCAGATTCTGATGCATTTATAAGTTGATAATATTTGCGATGGCTGCTTGTGTCAGGACGAGGAACCAAAAATCCAGCCATCTCAGTCACTATCTTGGGTCTGGGAGAGAGCTCCTGAAGTCGGAGTTGCCTACATTGAGAGATGCTTTGAGATACGGTGTTTTAATCAGGAAAATCAGTGAAAAGAACCAAAGAACTTACACAAACAAAGACATTGCCAGTGATATGACCAAAGCTGTCTCGGCACAGTACACTCTGGCTAACGCTCAGTTCAAGCCTCCAGTCATAACAAGTCAGAAGAAGATTAGTGAGAGACTGCTAGCCAGTTGGGAAAAGGCAAGAGATATCTCTCTTGGGAGAGGAAAACTTGCAGTTAAGGACAGCTTTGCCAAGCAACTGGACCAGTTATTTGACATAATTACTTGCAAGTGCCCAATTGTTCTCTGTCCTGAGTTTGGATGCGATCGTGACTGTAAATCCGAGGCCCACATCTCCTGTATTTGCAAGCGTGAACTGAAGATTCCTGTGATCGAACTGGCATTTGTCAAAGCACAGAGAGAGAAGACTGGCAGTATAGGGGCTCTCATGATTTCTAGCCAAGATATTCCGGAGTCCAAGAGACAGGAGGCTGCCACAGAGAGACAGAAGAGGAGAAGAGTTGCCCAGGAAAAGAGACTTGAGAAGGCCCAGGGTGAGGTAAAAAAGGCCGATGATTGGAGTCAAGCTGATTCAGAGTTTAATGACTTCCCCATGGCTGATCCGAGTGCTGACCAGGAGAATGGTGACTTTGTCCCTAACCCAGAAAATAATGATCCCAAACCTTCCAGGCATAAGATTCGAAATAGGAAAGATATCCCGAGCATAGCTCTGGCCAGCATGCGACACCACACTGGTCTCAGAGAAACTGCAGAGATAGCAACAGCTGCCTGGGTTGACGGTGGTTTGATAACACCTGATGATGTTCACCTGGTGATAGATCATAACAAAGTAAGGAGAGCTCAGGAGAAACTTGTCAGTAACCTAGAAGAGGAGTTTGATAAGGGGATAAGAGAAAATGGAATCAATTGTTTGTTCTTTGATGGGAGAAGGGATGACACTAAAGTGTTCATGAAAGTTGGAGATTCTGACAAGTTGTTCCCTGCCATGGTGAAGGAGGAACACTACTCCTGCTGCAGTGAACCAGGAGGGAAGTATTTGTGGCATTTCACTCCAGAGAAAGATGACATCAGGAAACCAGCTGAGATAGTGGCAGATAACATTGTGAACTGGCTCAGAGAGAGGAACGTAGACCAGACCCTGCAGGCCATTGGAGGGGACAGCACCAACACGAACACAGGGTGGCAAGGGGGGGTCATACAGTGGATAGAGCGGAAGATTGGGAGAAAGCTGGTCTGGATTGTTTGTGACCTCCACACCAACGAGTTGCCACTCAGACATCTGATCCAGGAGCTGGATGGCAAGACTCTTTCAAACAACAGATGGTCTGGTCCTCTTGGCAAGATGCTGGACTCTGCCACTGAGTTAGAAATAAATCCGAGCTTTGAAAAAATCACAGTTGGCCCTCCACTCGTTGAGCTTGCACATTCTGTCATTGACGACCTGAGTACTGACCAGTACTATGGTTACATGATTTGCAGTGCCATCAAAACTGGGGTCATGCCTGATAGACTTGCTTACCTGCAGATAGGTCCAGTCTCACATTCTAGGTGGCTCACAACGGCTCTCAGGTTCTGCAGAATTTGGGTCGCTCATCATAAACTGAAAGGGAACCAGCTTCACAACCTGAGACTTATTGTGCAATTCATCGTGAGTGTCTACTTGCCAAATTGGTTCAACACCAAGGTCAAGTCATCGTTCTCCGAAGGTCCGAGGCATGTTCTCTTCCAGCTTGAGCTCCTGAGGAGTCAGCCAAGGAAGGTTGTTCAGATTGTGGAGCAGACTGTGAGGAGATCTTCCTGGTATGCTCATCCCAAGGCAGTTCTGCAGACAATGCTCTGCAGTAAGGATGAGGAGGAGAGAAGAGTGGCAGTCAAAAAGATCTTGGATATGAGACTTATGAGAGGATCTGGGCATGACGAATCAGTTGGTGAGGATTCCTTCAGGGTCAGGAAGACTCCTGAAGTCAATCTAGGTGCCAAGACCCTCACTGATCTCATAGATCTGGATAACATCCAGGCTGGCAGTGAGCCCCCTCTTACCTGCAGCCTCACCAATGTTCAAGTCAGAGCTTTCCTGGACAACCCCATGCATGTCCCTGCCTGGCCCTCGCACACCCAGAGTATAGAGCGTTGTGTACAGCAAGTGAGCGAGGCCAGCAGTCACGTGTACAGCCAGGAGAGGAGGGAAGGCTACATCCGAGCTCAGATGGTCAGCAGGGAGGTGATGAGTAGAAACAGAAGCAAGAAAGACATGTTCTCTATGGTGTGCAGCAACACCAGGTCGTAGTAGTAAAACTGGTTTTTGTATTTGATGATTTTGTTTTCTAAAGGAATATTAAATTTAATAAATGTGTCAAGATCATTCGTTTCACTATTCTGGATCATTTTCATCCTAATAAATTAACCTGATTCATTTACTTTACTTTAAATAAGCTATTTAGTGGTGTTGGTAAAAGGGTGGGAATACTGAATTTTCATAAGATTTCAAGTTAAAATTTACCGAGCAAAAAATGAAAACTTTTCAAATCTGAAGATATCACATGATTCTGCACATAGAACTACATCATTAATACCATGGGCCGATTTTTCATACTCAAAAAAAAAAAATTCGCCTCCGTATGACACACCCTACTGCTGTAATATGTTCCGTGTATAATAATAGTAAAGGAGTTAGGTCTTGTTCATGTGTTAGTCCTGCTGTAATGTGTTCCGTGTATAATAATAGTACAGGTAGTCGTCGACGTACGACCTATTCAACTTACGTCTGTTCGACTTTACGACCGGCGGTACGACAGTTTCGGCCCCAGCCTCCTGGCGCTGCCGGGAGCTGGAGCCGCGCGCATTCCCGCGCTCAATTACAAACACGCTCGCTGGTACAGCACACTTCCCTCCGTGTCTGTTTGCCTTGTGTCTGTCCTTTGTCTTGGAAATTTTTCTTGAACCACCCCCCCCCCCCCCCCCCCCAAGATGTCTACCAAGAGGAAACTGTCTTCATCTACTCCTCAACCTGCCAAGAAGCAAAGAAAGGTCATTGATTTCAACACTAAAATGATGGTGATTAAACAGCACGAAGGAGGTAAGAAAGTGAATGTGATTGCACGTGATCTGACGTTATCACACTCTACTGTGTCGACGATTTTGAAGGATAAAGAAAGGATTCGTGAAGCTGTGAAAGGTTCTGCACCCATGCAATCGACAATTATAACGAAGCAACGGACTGGGCCTCTCCACGAAATGGAGAAATTGCTTTACATTTGGATGGAAGATCAGATCCAGAAACGGACACCGTTAAGCCTTTTTACTGTGCAGACGAAGGCTAGAAGTCTATTTCAGACTTTGAAGGAGCGCGCCGGAGAAGACTACAGTCAAGAATTTGCAGCAAGTACTGGCTGGTTCAAGAGATTCAAGAAAAGATTTCAATTTCATAATGTTCGAGTGACTGGGGAAGCAGCGAGTGCAGACGAGGAAGGAGCACGTAAGTTTGTTGACAGTCTGGATGAATTAATTACGGATGAGGGATATCTAGCAGAGCAGATATTTAATGTGGATGAAACGGGATTGTATTGGAAACGGATGCCAGAACGCACTTACATCCAAAAAGAAGCCAAAAGCATGTCTGGATTTAAAGCATTTAAGGATAGGCTTACTCTGCTGCTTGGCGGGAACATCGCGGGGTTTAAGCTGAAGCCTTTCTTAATCTTTCATTCAGAAAACCCGCGGGCGTTCAAAAATGTAAACAAGCACACGCTGCCCGTTTACTTTCGTTCTAACCGTAAAGCATGGATGACACAGGCACTGTTTGAAGACTGGTTTGTAAATTGTTTTATTCCTCAAGTTCGTGAATATTGTTTGAAGAAAGAAATTCCTTTCAAGATTTTATTGCTACTGGATAATGCGCCTGGACATCCGCCTCGTCTATCAGATGTTCATCGCGACGTGAAAGTGTTTTTTTTTGCCGCCAAACACGACTTCAATTTTGCAGCCTATGGACCAAGGTTCAATTGCTACTTTCAAGGCTATCTATCTCCGAACCACCTTTGCCCAAGCCATAGACGCTATAGATGCCGACCCAGAACTATCGTTGCGTGACTTTTGGAAACAGTACAACATTCTTAAGGGTATCAAGAATCTGGCAAACGCCTGGGAGGCTGTGACGGAGAAGTGCATGAATGGCATCTGGAAAAAGTGTGTTAAGCGCTATGTTCATACTTTTGCAGGATTTGACAGTGAAAATGAGCTTGAATTTATTCGGGAAAAAATAGTAAAACTGGCAAAAGATCTTTCTTTGGAATGTGAAGTGGAAGATGTTGAGGAGTTGCTAGACCAAGAATCAGAAGAACTTACAAATGAAGAGCTAATCGAATTGGAAGAAGAAAAAGTAGCAGAAGAAGAAAGGAGAGAAGCAGCGGACAAAGAAGAGGAGGAGGAGCCACAAAGGACGTTCACCACTAAGGGATTATCAGAAGGTTTATCTCTACTGAATAAACTTCTTACCCATTTTGAAGGAATGGACCCAAACATCGAACGATTTGCAAGGATTGAGCGGATGGCACGCAATTCGTTTCGTCCGTATCAAGAAATTTACGAGGAGAAGAAGAAACGAACAATTCAGACAAAGCTCACCATGTTCATGAAAAAAACAACTCCTCCGGCTACCCCAAACGCTGCCCCAGCTGACGACATCGACGATCCACAGCCAAGCACCAGCGGCCAATAAGATGTTTTTTGTATGTTTGTATGTGTTTGTATGTTTTGCAACTAAAATGTTTTATATGTTTTGCACCTGTATTTTTTTTTTTTTTTTTTTTTTTGTATGTTGGGTAAATAATAAACCAATTGTACTGTAGTATGCAGTGCTTGACTTAAACCTGACGACCGTAACAATAATGAACAAAGAAAATGTTGATAAAATATGACTTAAAGATGATTATATTATCATTACACATTATAATATACGTAAGGTAATTATAACATATGCCGACTTACGACCAGATCAACTTACGGCCGGGCGGTCGTAACCAATCTAGGTCATAAGTCGACGACGACCTGTAAAGGAGTTAGGTCTTGTTGATGTGTTAGTCCTGCTGTAATGTGTTCCGTGTTAATAGTAAAGGAGTTAGGTCTTGATGTGTTAGTCCTGCTGTAATGTGTTCCGTGTATAATAATAGTAAAGGAGTTGGGTCTTGTTGATGTGTTAGTCCTGCTGTAATGTGTGCCGTGTATAATAATAGTAAAGGAGTTAGGTCTTGTTGATGTGTTAGTCCTGCTGTAATGTGTTCCGTGTATAATAATAGTAAAGGAGTTAGGTCTTGTTGATATGTTAGTCCTGCTGTAATGTGTTCCGTGTATAATAATAGTAAAGGAGTTAGGTCTTGTTGATGTGTTAGTCCTGCTGTAATGTGTTTCAACTCTTTTTCAAACATCTCTGGTTACTTTAGTTTGTGTTTCGCTGTCATGTGATACAAACATGTCATATTTATTCATAGTTGATCTGTACATAAGGTCAGAAGGTCATATTTTTAAGTTCACTGGATCTAGAATTTGAGGTCACAAGCCACTGACTATATGCCAAAGGTAGGTATATATATATATATATATATATATATATATATATATATATATATATATATATATATATATATATATATATATATATATATATATATATATATATATATATACAGGTAGTCGTCGACTTATGACCTAGATTGGTTACGGCCGCCCGGTCGTAAGTTGATCTGGTCGTAAGTCGGCCTATGTTATAATTACCTTACGTATATTATAATGTGTAATGATAATATAATCATCTTTAAGTCACATTTTATCAACATTTTCTTTGTTCATTATTGTTACGGTCGTCAGGTTTAAGTAAATCACTGCATACTACAGTACAATTTAATTACCTTACGTATATTATAATGTGTAATGATAATATAATCATCTTTAAGTCATATTTTATCAACATTTTCTCTGATCATTATTGTTACGGTCGTCAGGTTTAAGTAAATCACTGGGTGTTTGTAATTGAGCGCGGGGATGGGCGCGGCTCCAGCTCCCGGCAGCGCCAGGAGGCTGGGGCCAAAACTGTCGTACCGCCGGTCGTAAAGTCGAACAGACGTAAATCGCATAGGTCGTAAGTCGACGACTACCTGTATATATATATATATATATATATATATATATATATATATATATATATATATATATATATATAAATGCTGACAACCACCAGGACAGAAGAAAACACGAAGTGTTTTCTTCTTTCCTGGTGGTTATCAGCATATACCTAGATCACGCGCACCTACAGTGATTTACTTGCATATATATATATATATATATATATATATATATATATATATATAATATATATATCTATATATATATTATATATATATATATATATATATATATATATATATATATATATATATATATATATATATATATATATACTTCATTTTTAGTCCATTTAACACGCGGACTTTGAACATATAATCAACGACCTCACCAGCAAGGAATCGAACCCTCGACCTACTGGGTGTGACTAGGGAACGCTTACCGGCTAGGCCACGGCGCCATCAGCTCGATGAACAGGCTTTGTGTGAAATATAACAGAGTCTAGAACTGCTTTTAGTGTCCTTGTGGCCTAGCCGGTAAGCGTTCCCTAGTCACACCCAGTAGGTCGAGGGTTCGATTCCTTGCTGGTGAGGTCGTTGATTATATGTTCAAAGTCCGCGTGTTAAATGGACTAAAAATGAAGTATATATATGTACCTCGCGTTTCATACCAGCTGGATTCGGTAAAATGCTACTGACACCACATAAGTGGCACGGGCAGTTTCCCATTGAGGTTCACGGCGCCATCAGCTCGATGAACAGGCTTTGTGTGAAATATAACAGAGTCTAGAACTGCTTTTAGTGTCCTTGTGGCCCAGCCGGTAAGCGTTCGCTAGTCACACCCAGTAGGTCGAGGGTTCGATTCCTTGCTGGTGAGGTCGTTGATTATATATATATATATATATATACAGGTTGTACCTCTCTAGTCCGGCAACCTCGGGACCTGACCGGTGCTTGACCATGGAAATTGCTGGACCATGGAAATTCACCCTTTCCCTGGCTAGATAGTGACTTGTGCTTATGCCTGGAAGCACTAGCACCACTTTCTCTGCGTCATGGTCTCTTTGAAGACATATTGAAGGGTTAAATGTCGTATAGTAGCTTCTCAAATATCGCGCGTTTTTAATTCTTAACGTATTTTATTGGAACACACAAAAAAATAAATAAATAAAAATTTTGATGGCGAAAACTTGAATTTCGACGGGTTTGAACTGCCCTCAACGTGCAGACGACGTGCATAATCGTGTAAGCAGCGTCATTTCTCTTATGTACAAAAGATTCATTATTGTTTATTACTAAATGTCTTTTTTATTGAATTAATGTTTATGTGTGCAAAATGAGCAATAAAATTCATTAATAATACGTAGAATATTAAAACACACGAGGAAATGACACAACATTGTTTTCGTCGATTACAAAACCAGTGACTGACTGGTTCTACATATAAAACTGAAGAAAATAAGACCTTGGTTGTAGCTGTAGTATAATTAATATGGTTGTTTTAAGTAATGTTATTTAATGTTAATAAATGGAACAATAGAAGTAGCTAATGATAATGGTAAAGAAAAAAGAGAGATCGCATATGTAAGTGCGCATGCGCACACGTGAAAACATATCGTCATTACTTTACATAAGAATATGAAAGCAACACTTATTTACTGTTCATATATATTTTAAATAATGTTTCTGAATTTGTTTTTATTGAATTAATGTACGTGTGTGCAAAATTAACAATACAGTTTATTAATAATACGTGGAATATTCGAGGAGACGAGATGGCTGCCGGCATTGTTTATATTAAAGCTTACGAAACCAGTGACTGATTGGTTCTACATATAAAACTGAAGAAAATAAGACCCTGAGTTTAGCTGTAGTAAAATTAATGTAAAAAATGAATATGGTTGCTTGAAGTACCTGTAATGTTATTTAATGTTAATATATGGAACAATATAAGTAGCTAACCATTAATTGTAAAAAAAAAGTGAGACTGCTCGTATGTATGTGCGCACATGTGAAAATATATCGTCATTACTCTACATAATAATATGAAAGCAACACTTATTAGCTGCTCATATATATTGAAGGGTTAAATGTTGTACTCTGTATAGACAAGCAGAGAGAGAGAGAGAGAGAGAGAGAGAGAGAGGGGCAGCCGAACTGCCGGATATAAACAAACCTTAATTTCCCGTGGCTTTTTTTTTTTTTTTTAAGGGGATTAGCCCACCCGGGCATAGGCCACTGACCCACATTGGGCCCTGAGGGGCAAAAATTTAATACTCCTTTAATAATAATAATAATTCATATAATTAAAAAAAAAAAAAAAAAAAAAAAAAAGGAGTTGCTATCTACCCATTGGACAAACTAAAATCGTTCCGGACCACGGGAGTTTCCGGACCACGGAATGCCGGACTAGAGAGGTACAACCTGTGTGTTTATATATATATATATATATATATATATATATATATATATATATATATATATATATATATATATATATATATATATATATATATATATACATACTTGAAATATATATATATATGCTGATAACCACCAGGAAAGAAGAAAACACGAAGTTCCCAAGCGCTTTCGTGTAATTCACATCTTCAGGGGTGAGTACAGACTAGATAGAGTAATGCAAAACAAGATGAATATATACAGAGGAGGGTGAGACCAGGTCCACAATGGTCAGGTAATGACCCTACTAATCTTTAAATGGCACACAACGGTTGGTGGTTGGGTCAGATGGGACAGTGACCCGCCCTCTCACCTGATCACAAATCTTCTTAATTACAAAGTTGTCCAGCTTGTACATGCCGTTACTCAAATTTATGTTGAATGCTTCGGTATGTTTAATAAGACTAGATTCTATGATGTTCCTACTATCAATTGAATTACAAGGTAATATTGAGGAGGCATTATCCCAGTCAATGCAATGCTTGTTATCCCTCAAATGAACAAACAGAGCATTGGATTCCTGGCCTGTCCTAACACTGTATTTGTGTTGTTTAATTCTAGTTACAAGATCTTTACCTGTCTGGCCTAAGTAAAACATATTACATTCCTTGCAAGGAACTTTATAAATGCAACCAATTGTGTTGTTGGGGGAGTTCTTGATTAACATTTGTTTTACAGTGCATGAGTTTTTAAATGCCACCAACCACCAACCGTTGTGTGCCATTTAAAGATTAGTAGGGTCATTACCTGACCATTGTGGATCTGGTCTCACCCTCCTCTGTATATATTCATCTTGTTTTGCATTACTCTATCTAGTCTGTACTCACCCCTGAAGATGTGAATTACACGAAAGCGCTTGGGAACTTCGTGTTTTCTTCTTTCCTGGTGGTTATCAGCATATAGTACCTAGATCACGCGCACCTACAGTGATTTACTTGCATATATATATATATATATATATATATATATATATATATACACAGGTAGTCGTCGACGTACGACCTATGCGACTTACGTCTGTTCGACTTTACGACCGGCGGTACGACAGTTTTGGCCCCAGCCTCCTGGCGCTGCCGGGAGCTGGAGCCGCGCGCATCCCCGCGCTCAATTACAAACACGCTCGCTGGTACAGCACACTTCCCTCCGTGTCTGTTTGCCTTGTGCCTTTCTTTTGTCTTGGAAATTTTTCTTGAAACACCACCCCCCCAAGATGTCTACCAAGAGGAAACTGTCTTCATCTACTCCTCAACCTGCCAAGAAGCAAAGAAAGGTCATTGATTTAAACACTAAAATTATGGTGATTAAACAGCACGAAGGAGGTAAGAAAGTGAATGTGATTGCACGTGATCTGACGTTATCACACTCTACTGTGTCGACGATTTTGAAGGATAAAGAAAGGATTCGTGAAGCTGTGAAAGGTTCTGCACCCATGCAATCGACAATTATAACGAAGCAACGGACTGGGCCTCTCCACGAAATGGAGAAATTACTTTACATTTGGATGGAAGATCAGATCCAGAAACGGACACCGTTAAGCCTTTTTACTGTGCAGACGAAGGCTAGAAGTCTATTTCAGACTTTGAAGGAGCGCGCCGGAGAAGACTACAATCAAGAATTTGCAGCAAGTACTGGCTGGTTCAAGAGATTCAAGAAAAGATTTCAATTTCATAATGTTCGAGTGACTGGGGAAGCAGCGAGTGCAGACGAGGAAGGAGCACGCAAGTTTGTTGACAGTCTGGATGAATTAATTACAGATGAGGGATATCTAGCAGAGCAGATATTTAATGTGGATGAAACGGGATTGTATTGGAAACGGATGCCAGAACGCACTTACATCCAAAAAGAAGCCAAAAGCATGTCTGGATTTAAAGCATTTAAGGATAGGCTTACTCTGCTGCTTGGCGGGAACATCGCGGGGTGTAAGCTGAAGCCTTTCCTAATCTTTCATACAGAAAACCCGCGGGCGTTGAAAAATGTAAACAAGCACACGCTGCCCGTTTACTTTCGTTCTAACCGTAAAGCATGGATGACACAGGCACTGTTTGAAGACTGGTTTGTAAATTGTTTTATTCCTCAAGTTCATGAATATTGTTTGAAGAAAGAAATTCCTTTCAAGATTTTATTGCTACTGGATAATGCGCCTGGACATCCACCTCATCTATCAGATATTCATCCGGACGTGAAAGTGATTTTTTTGCCGCCAAACACGACTTCAATTTTGCAGCCTATGGACCAAGGTTCAATTGCTACTTTCAAGGCTATCTATCTCCGAACCACCTTTGCCCAAGCCATAGACGCTATAGATGCCGACCCAGAACTATCGTTGCGTGACTTTTGGAAACAGTACAACATTCTTAAGGGTATCAAGAATCTGGCAAACGCCTGGGAGGCTGTGACGGAGAAGTGCATGAATGGCATCTGGAAAAAGTGTGTTAAGCGCTATGTTCATACTTTTGCAGGATTTGACAGTGAAAATGAGATTGAAGTTATTCGGGAAAAAATAGTAAAACTGGCAAAAGATCTTTCTTTGGAATGTGAAGTGGAAGATGTTGAGGAGTTGCTAGACCAAGAATCAGAAGAACTTACAAATGAAGAGCTAATCGAATTGGAAGAAGAAAAAGTAGCAGAAGAAGAAAGGAGAGAAGCAGCGGACAAAGAAGAGGAGGAGGAGCCACAAAGGACGTTCACCACTAAGGGATTATCAGAAGGTTTATCTCTACTGAATAAACTTCTTGCCCATTTTGAAGGAATGGACCCAAACATCGAACGATTTGCAAGGATTGAGCGGATGGCACGCAATTCGTTTCGTCCGTATCAAGAAATTTACGAGGAGAAGAAGAAACGAACAATTCAGACAAAGCTCACCATGTTCATGAAAAAAACAACTCCTCCGGCTACCCCAAACGCTGCCCCAGCTGACGACATCGATGATCCACAGCCAAGCACCAGCGGCCAATAAGATGTTTTTTGTATGTTTGTATGTGTTTGTATGTTTTGCAACTAAAATGTTTTATATGTTTTGCACCTGTATTTTTTTTTTTGTATGTTGTGTAAATAATAAACCAATTGTACTGTAGTATGCAGTGATTTACTTAAACCTGACGACCGTAACAATAATGAACAAAGAAAATGTTGATAAAATATGACTTAAAGATGATTATATTATCATTACACATTATAATATACGTAAGGTAATTATAACATATGCCGACTTACGACCAGATCAACTTACGACCAGGCGGCCGTAACCAATCTAGGTCGTAAGTCGACGACTACCTGTAGGCCCTATATATATATATATATATATATATATATATATATATATATATATATATATATATATATATATATATATATATATATATATATACTTCATTTTTAGTCCATTTAACACGCGGACTTTGGTGAGGTCGTTGATTATATATATATATATATATATATATATATATATATATATATATATAATATATATATATATATATATATATATATATACATACATACATACATACATACATATATCTATCTATCTATATAAAGCAAAGAAGTATGTCTGTTTGTTTGTGTGTGGTGTGTCCGCATGAGAATCTCGGAAACTGATTAACCGATCTGTAGTGATGATGGATGGTGTTATATGTAGTGATGATGATGGATGGTGATATATGTAGTGATGATGGATGGTGATATATGTCGTGATGATGATGGATGGTGATATATGTAGTGATGATGATGGATGATGATATATGTAGTGATGATGGATGATGTTATATGTAGTGATGATAGATGGTGATATATGTAGTGATGACGGATGATGTTTTATGTAGTGATGATGGATGGTGTTATATGTAGTGATGATGGATGGTGTTATATGTAGTGATGATGGATGATGTTATATGTAGTGATGATGATGGAAGGTGTTATATGTCGTGATGATGATGGAAGGTGTTATATGTCGTGATGATGGATGATGTTATATGTCGTGATGATGGATGGTGTTATATGTCGTGTTGATGGATGGTGTTATATGTTGTGATGATGGATGGTGTTATATGTCGTGATGATGGATGGTGTTATATGTCGTGATGATGGATGGTGATATATATCGTGTTGATGGATGGTGTTATATGTTGTGATGATGGATGGTGTTATATGTCGTGATGATGGATGATGTTATATGTCGTGATGATGGATGATGTTATATATCGTGATGATGGATGGTGTTATATGTCGTGTTGATGGATGGTGTTATATGTCGTGTTGATGGATGGTGTTATATGTCGTGATGATGGATGATGTTATATGTCGTGATGATGGATGGTGTTATATGTCGTGATGATGGATGGTGTTATATGTCGTGTTGATGGATGGTGTTATATGTAGTGATGATGGATGGTGTTATATGTAGTGATGATGGATGGTGTTATATGTTGTGATGATGGATGGTGTTATATGTCGTGATGATGGATGGTGTTATATGTCGTGATGATGGATGGTGTTATATGTCGTGTTGATGGATGGTGTTATATGTCGTGATGATGGATGGTGTTATATGTCGTGATGATGGATGGTGTTATATGTCGTGATGATGGATGATGTTATATGTCGTGATGATGGATGGTGTTATATGTCGTGTTGATGGATGGTGTTATATGTCGTGATGATGGATGGTGTTATATGTCATGATGATGGATGGTGTTATATGTCGTGATGATGGATGGTGATATATGTTGTACATACATAAACCTTGAAGTAATTGAACGACTTCTTTCCTCCAAACTCTGGGAGGAGGTGAGGAGGGGGTGTTCTTATGGTGAGGGGTGGGGGGAGGAGGGGTTGTTGTTATGGTGAGGGGTGGGGGGAGGAGGGGTTGTTGTTATGGTGAGGGGTGGGGGGAGGAGGGGGTGTTGTTATGGTGAGGGGTGGGGGGAGGAGGGGTGTTGTTATGGTGAGGGGTGGGGGGAGGAGGGGGTGTTGTTATGGTGAGGGGGGTGAGGGAGGAGGGGGTGTTGTTATGGTGAGGGGTGGGGGGAGGAGGGGGTGTTGTTATGGTGAGGGGTGGGGGGAGGAGGGGGTGTTGTTATGGTGAGGGGGTGGGGAGGAGGGGGTGTTGTTATGGTGAGGGGTGGGGGGAGGAGGGGTGTTGTTATGGTGAGGGGTGGGGGAGGAGGGGGTGTTGTTATGGTGAGGGGTGGGGGAGGAGGGGGTGTTGTTATGGTGAGGGGTGGGGGGAGGAGGGGTGTTATGGTGAGGGGTGGGGGGAGGAGGGGTTGTTGTTATGGTGAGGGGGTGGGGGAGGAGGGGTGTTGTTATGGTGAGGTGGGGCGAGGAGGGGTGTTGTTATGGTGAGGGGTGGGGGGAGGAGGGGGTGTTGTTATGGTGAGGGGTGGGGGAGGAGGGGTGTTGTTATGGTGAGGGGTGGGGAGGAGGGGGTGTTGTTATGGTGAGGGGTGGGGGAGGAGGGGTGTTGTTATCGTGAGGGGTGGGGGAGGAGGGGGTGTTGTTATGGTGAGGGGTGGGGGGAGGAGGGGTGTTGTTATGGTGAGGGGTGGGGGAGGAGGGGGTGTTGTTATGGTGAGGGGTGGGGGAGGAGGGGGTGTTGTTATGGTGAGGGGTGGGGGAGGAGGGGGTGTTGTTATGGTGAGGGGTGGGGGAGGAGGGGGTGTTGTTATGGTGAGGGGTGGGGGAGGAGGGGGTGTTGTTATGGTGAGGGGTGGGGGGAGGAGGGGTGTTGTTATGGTGAGGGGTGGGGGGAGGAGGGGTGTTGTTATGGTGAGGGGTGGGGAAGGAGGGGGTGTTGTTATGGTGAGGGGTTGGGGGAGGAGGGGGTGTTGTTATGGTGAGGGGTGGGGGAGGAGGAGGGGGTGTTGTTATGGTGAGGGGTGGGGGAGGAGGGGGTGTTGGTATGGTGAGGGGTGGGGGAGGAGGGGGGTGTTGTTATGGTGAGGGGTGGGGGAGGAGGGGTGTTGTTATGGTGAGGGGTGGGGGGAGGAGGGGTGTTGTTATGGTGAGGGGTGGGGGAGGAGGGGGTGTTGTTATGGTGAGGGGTGGGGGAGGAGGGGGTGTGGTTATGGTGAGGGGTGGGGGAGGAGGGGTGTTGTTATGGTGAGGGGGTGGTGGAGGAGGGGGTGTTGTTATGGTGAGGGGTGGGGAAGGAGGGGGTGTTGTTATGGTGAGGGGTGGGGGAGGAGGGGGTGTTGTTATGGTGAGGGGTGGGGGAGGAGGGGGTGTGGTATGGTGAGGGGTGGGGGAGGAGGGGTGTTGTTATGGTGGGAGGGGGGTGTTATGGTGAGGGGTGGGGAGGAGGGGGTGTTGTTATGGTGAGGGGTTGGGGGGAGGGGGTGTTGTTATGGTGAGGGGTGGGGGAGGAGGGGGTGTTGTTATGGTGAGAGGTGGGGGAGGAGGGGGTGTTGTTATGGTGAGGGGTGGGGGAGGAGGGGGTGTTGTTATGGTGAGGGGTGGGGGAGGAGGGGGTGTTGTTATGGTGAGGGGTGGGGGAGGAGGGGGGTTGTTATGGTGAGGGGTGGGGGAGGAGGGGGTGTTGTTATGGTGAGGGGTGGGGGAGGAGGGGGTGTTGTTATGGTGAGGGGTGGGGGAGGAGGGGTGTTGTTATGGTGAGGGGTGGGGGAGGAGGGGGTGTTGTTATGGTGAGGGGTGGGGGAGGAGGGGGTGTTGTTATGGTGAGGGGTGGGGGAGGAGGGGGTGTTGTTATGGTGAAGGGTGGGGGAGGAGGGTTTGTTGTTATGGTGAGGGGTGGGGGGAGGAGGGGGTGTTGTTATGGTGAGGGGTGGGGGAGGAGGGGGTGTTGTTATGGTGAGGGGTGGGGGAGGAGGGGTTGTTGTTATGGTGAGGGGTGGGGGAGGAGGGGGTGTTGTTATGGTGAGGGGTGGGGGAGGAGGGGTTGTTATGGTGAGGGGTGGGGGAGGAGGGGGTGTTGTTATGGTGAGGGGTGGGGGAGGAGGGGGTGTTGTTATGGTGAGGGGTGGGGGAGGAGGAGGAGGGGGTGTTGTTATGTTGAGTGGTGGGGGAGGAGGGGGTGTTGTTATGGTGAGGGGTGGGGGAGGAGGGGTTGTTATGGTGAGGGGTAGGGGAGGAGGGGGTGTTGTTATGGTGAGGGGTGGGGGAGGAGGGGTTGTTATGGTGAGGGGTGGGGGAGGAGGGGGTGTTGTTATGGTGAGGGGTTGGGGGAGGAGGGGTGTTGTTATGGTGAGGGGGTGAGGGGTTGTTGTTATGGTGAGGGGTGGGGGAGGAGGGGGTGTTGTTATGGTGAGGGGTTGGGGAGGAGGGGGTGTTGTTATGGTGAGGGGTGGGGGAGGAGGGGTTGTTCTGGTGAGGGGGTGAGGGGTTGTTGTTATGGTGAGGGGTTGGGGGAGGAGGGGGTGTTGTTATGGTGAGGGGTGGGGGAGGGGTTGTTATGGTGAGGGGGTGGGGGAGGAGGGGGTGTTGTTATGATGAGGGTTTTTTGTTATGGTGAGGGTTGGGGGGAGGATGGGGTGTTGTTATGGTGAGGGGGTGGGGGAGGAGGGGGTGTTGTTATGGTGAGGGGTTGGGGGAGGAGGGGGTGTTGTTATGGTGAGGGGTGGGGGGGAGGGGTTGTTATGGTGAGGGGGTGGGGGGAGGAGGGGGTGTTGTTATGATGAGGGGTTTTTGTTATGGTGAGGGTTGGGGGGAGGATGGGGTGTTATGGTGAGGGGGTGAGGGGTGGGAGGTGAAGGTTCCAAGTGTTCTCTGAAGAAGGCAGTGATGGGTAGGGAAACACCGGGTAACACTGAAGTCCATTTATTAACGGATGGGAGAAATACAAGTGGTGACTAGCGTGTGCCATGCACGGCCCACGGAGTCAGACTGAGACTGCCTTGCCATATGACAGCCTCGGGGCAATGTTGCCACATAACACGTGCAGTGTTGCCACATAATTATATACATAGATGCTACTCGGCACAGTAGCTTATATACAAGGTTGCTACTCGGCACAGTAGCTTATACACAAGGTTGCTACTCGGCACAGTAGCTTATATACAAGGTTGCTACTCGGCACAGTAGCTTATACACAAGGTTGCTACTCGGCACAGTAGCTTATATACAAGGTTGCTACTCGGCACAGTAGCTTATATACAAGGTTGCTACTCGGCACAGTAGCTTAGATACATAACCTACAGGAGGAGGAGGGGTTGTTGCTATGGTGAGGTGTGGGGGGAGGAGGGGGTGTTGTTATGGTGAGGTGTGGGGAGGAGGGGTTGTTGTTATAGTGGGGTGGGGGAGGAGGGGGTGTTGTTATGGTGAGGGGTGGGGGGAGGAGGGGTGTTGTTATGGTGAGGAAGGGGTCTTGTTATGGTCAGGAAGGGGTCTTGTTATGGTGAGGAGGGGGTGTTGTTATGGTGAGGGGTGGGGGAGGATGGGGTATTGTTATGGTGAGGGGGTGGGGAGCAGGGGGTTTTGTTATGGTCAGGAAGGGGTCTTGTTATGGTGAGGAGGGGGTGTTGTTATGGTGAGGAGGGGGTGTTGTTATAATAATAATAATAATAATAATAATAATAATAATAATAATAATAATTAACGGTTTATTGAAAGAACTTGGCAGCCAGAAGGCTGACAATATACAGTTGCATATTTGGGGAATGGGTTTCGAATTACAAATAATATAATTATACAAGTAACATAAGTGATACAAATAAGATATATAATAACTAGATGGGGAAAAGCTCAAACTACAGTTCATTTCAACATAGTGACAGTGCAAGAAGTAGTATTTACTGGGAGTGAATACACTGGTTTATTACAAGTTATTGATAATTTTTACAATGGTTGGGACTGGGCTGTTCTTATAGCAATCAATTCGTGCACGTATGGGCTGGATGAGGTTGTGGTGTCGAACAGCAATTCTCGGACTAGAGATCTCAGGTGGTAGTAGGAGCCGGTGTCGAGGATGGTGTAGAAGCTTCTTACCAAATTTGCAGATGAGGTCATGGTGATGGTCAGTGAGAGTCGAAAGGGTCAGTGTGTTGAGCGCTTCTTGATATGTGGAGTAGGAAGGGGAGAGAATAATCTTGCATGCCCTCTTTTGCACTTTTTCTAGGTGTTTATGTTGTGTGGCATTTAGGGAGGAAGACCAGGTGGGGGAGGCATAGGTGAGCTTGGGAAGTATGAATGTTGTGTAAACACTGAGGAGCTCGGGTGCAGGAACTCCGAGGGACTTGAGTCGGCGGAGGAGGTGGAGACGGAAACTGGAGGATTTGACAACTTCACTGACGTGTGGTTTCCAATTTAGTTTGTTGTCTATGGTGACGCCGAGGAGCTTCGTGGAATCTACAACCTGGAGTGTGTTCGGACCTAAAGTAATGGAAGGAGGTGGGACAATGTCGGAGGAGAGGTTAATGTGCATAACCATCGTCTTGGTATGGTTGATGGTGACATGGTTGTTGGTGGCCCAGTTTTGGAGACTGTTCAATAAATCCTGAAGGGCGGTATAGTCGGGAGCAGAATTGTTGACGCTGATCCCAATGGTGGAGTCGTCGACATATTTCTCTAAGGGCATCATTGATGAGCATAAGGAAGCAGAGTGGTCCCATCTTGGTGCCTTGGTGAGGAGGGGGTGTTGTTATGGTGAGGAGGGGCTGTTGTTATGGGGAGGAGGGGGTGTTGTTATAGTGAGGATGGGGTCTTGTTATGATGAGGAGGGGGTCTTGTTATGGTGAGGGGATATTGTTATGGTGAAGAGGGGGTCTTGTTATGGTGAGGAGGGGTCTTGGTATGGTGAGGAGGGGGTTGTTGTTATGGTGAGGAGGGGGTGTTGTTATGGTGAGGAGGGGGTGTTGTTATGGTGAGGAGATGGTCTTGTTATGGTGAGATGGTCTTGTTATGGTGAGGAGGGGTCTTGTTATGGTGAGGAGGAGGTGATGTTATTTGGAGGAGGGGTTGACATTGTGAGGAGGGGGTGTTGATATGGTGAGGAGGGGGTCTTGTTATGGTGGAGGGGGTGTTGATATGGTGAGGAGGGGGTGTTGATATGGTGAGGAGGGGGTGTTGATATGGTGAGGAGGGGGTCTTGTTATGGTGAGCAGGGGGTGTTGATATGGTGAGGAGGGGGTGTTGATATGGTGAAGAGGGGGTGTTGATATGGTGAGGAGGGGGTGTTATGGTGAAGAAGGGGTGTTGATATGGTGAGGAGGGGGTGTTGATATGGTGTGGAGGGGTCTTGTTATGGTGAGGAAGGGGTGTTGATATGGTGAGGAGGGGGTGTTGATATGGTGAGGAGGGGGTCTTGTTATGGTGAGGAGGGGGTGTTGATATGGTGAGGAGGGGGTGTTGATATGGTGAGGAGGGGGTCTTGTTATGGTGAGGAGGGGGTGTTGATATGGTGAGGAGGGGGTTTTGATATGGTGAGGAGGGGTTCTTGTTATGGTGAGGAGGGGTGTTGATATGGTGAGGGGGGTCTTGTTTTGGTGAGGAGGGGTCTTGTTATGGTGAGGAGGGGTCTTGTTATGGTGAGGAGGGGTCTTGTTATGGTGAGGAGGGGTTGTTATGGTGAGGAGGGGTAGTTATGGTGAGGAGGGGTAGTTATGGTGAGGAGGGGATCTTGTTATGGTGAGGAGGGGATCTTGTTATGGTGAGGAGGGGGTCTTGTTATGGTGAGTAGGGGTAGTTATGGTGAGGAGGGGATCTTGTTATGGTGAGGAGGGGATCTTGTTATGTTGAGGAAGGGGTGTTGGTATGGTGAGGAGGGGTGTTGTTATGGTGAGGAGGGGGTCTTGTTATGGTGAGTAGGGGTAGTTATGGTGAGGAGGGGATCTTGTAATGGTGAGGAGGGGATCTTGTTATGTTGAGGAAGGGGTGTTGATATGGTGAGGAGGGGGTCTTGTTTTGGTGAGGAGGGGGTGTTGTTATGGTGAGGAGGTCTTGTTATGGTGAGGAGGGGATCTTGTTATGGTGAGGAGGGGATCTTGTTATGGTGAGGAGGGGGTGTTGATATGGTGAGGAGGGGGTCTTGTTATGGTGAGGAAGGGATTTTGATATGGTGAGGAGGGGGTGTTGGCATGGTGAGGAGGGGGTGTTGATATGGTGAGGAGGGTGTGTTGATATGGTGAGGAGGGGGTGTTGTTATGGTGAGGAATGGGTGTTGATATGGTGAGGAGGGTGTGTTGATATGGTGAGGAGGGTGTCTTGTTATGGTGAGGAGGGGGTGTTGTTATGGTGAGGAGGTCGTGTTATGGTGAGTAGGGGTAGTTGTGGTGAGGAGGGGATCTTGTTATGGTGAGGAGGGGATCTTGTTATGGTGAGGAAGGGGTGTTGATATGGTAAGGAGGGGGTGTTGATATGGTGAGGAGGGGTGTTGATATGGTGAGGAGGGGATCTTGTTATGTTGAGGAAGGGGTGTTCATATGGTGAGGAGGGGGTGTTGATATGGTGAGGAAGGGGTGTTGATATGGTGAGGAGGGGGTGTTGTTATGGTGAGGAGGGGGTGTTGTTAAGGTGAGGAGGGGGTCTTGATATGGTGAGAAGGGGTAGTTATGGTGAGGAGGGGATCTTGTTATGGTGAGGAGGGGATCTTGTTATGTTGAGGAAGGGGTGATGATATGGTGAGGAGGGGGTGTTGATATGGTGAGGAAGGGGTCTTGTTATGGTGAGGAGGGGGTGTTGATATGGTGAGGTGGGGGTCTTGTTATGGTGAGGAAGGGTGTTGATATGGTGAGGGGGGTGTTGATATGGTGAGGAGGGGGTGTTGTTATGGTGAGGAGGGGGGTCTTGTTATGTTGAGAAAGGGGTGTTGATATGGTGAGGAGGGGGTCTTGTTATGTTGAGGAAGGGGTGTTGATATGGTGAGGAGGGGGTGTTGATATGGTGAGGAAGGGGTCATGTTATGGTGAGGAGGGGGTGTTGATATGGTGAGGAGGGGGTCTTGTTATGGTGAGCAGATGGTCTTTTTATGGTGAGGAGGGGTCTTGTTATGGTGAGGTGGGGGTGATGTTATTTGGAGGAGGGGTTGACATGGTGAGGAGGGGTAGTTATGGTGAGAAGGGGTAGTTATGGTGAGGAGGGGATCTTGTTATGGTGAGGAGGGGATCTTGTTATGGTGAGGTGGGGGTCTTGTTATGGTAAGAAGGGGTAGTTATGGTGAGGAGGGGTAGTTATGGTGAGGAGGGGATCTTGTTATGGTGAGGAGGGGATCTTGTTATGGTGAGGAGGGGGTCTTGTTATGGTGAGTAGGGGTAGTTATGGTGAGGAGGGGATATTGTTATGGTGAGGAGGGGATCTTATTATGTTGAGGAAGGGGTGTTGATATGGTGAGGAGGGGTGTTGTTATGGTGAGTAGGGGTAGTTATGGTGAGGAGGGGATCTCGTAATGGTGAGGAGGGGATCTTGTTATGTTGAGGAAGGGGTGTTGATATGGTGAGGAGGGGGTCTTGTTATGGTGAGGAGGGGGTGTTATGGTCAGGAGGTCTTGTTATGGTGAGGAGGGGATCTTGTTATGTTGAGGAAGGGGTGTTGATATGGTGAGGAGGGGGTGTTGATATGGTGAGGAGGGGGTGTTGATATGGTGAGGAGGGGGTGTTGATATGGTGAGGAGGGGGTCTTGTTATGGTGAGGAAGGGATTTTGATATGGTGAGGAGGGGGTGTTGGCATGGTGAGGAGGGGGTGATATGGTTAGGAGGGGGTGTTGATATGGTGAGGGGGGGTGTGTTGATATGGTGAGGAGGGGGTGTTGTTATAATAATAATAATAATAATAATAATTAACGGTTTATTGAAAGAGCTTGGCAGCCAGAAGGCTGAAAATATACAGTTACATATTTGGGGAGTGGGTTACGAATTACAAATAATATACAAGTAACATAAGTGACACAAATAAGACATATAATAACTTAGATGGGGAAAAGCTCAAACTACAGTTCAATTCAACATAGTGACAGTGTTACAGTATTACAAGTTATTGATAATTTTTACAATGGTTGGGACTGGGCTGTTCTTATAGCGATCAGTTCGTGCACGTATGGGCTGGATGCGGTTGTGGTGTCGAACAGCAATTCTCGGACAAGGGACCTCGGGTGGTAGTAGGAGCCGGTGTCGGGGATGGTGTAGAAGCTTCTTACCAAATTTGCAGATGAGGTCGTGGTGATGGTCAGTGAGAGTCGAAAGGGTCAGTGTGTTGAGCGCTTCTTGATATGTGGAGTAGGAGGAGGAGAGAATAATCTTGCATGCCCTCTTTTGCACTTTTTCTAGGTGTTTACGTTGTGTGGCATTTAGGGAGGAAGACCAGGTGGGGGAGGCATAGGTGAGCTTGGGAAGTATGAATGTTGTGTAAACACTGAGGAGCTCGTGTGCAGGAACTCCGAGGGACTTGAGTCGGCGGAGGAGGTGGAGACGGAAACTGGAGGATTTGACAACTTCATTGACGTGTGGTTTCCAATTTAGTTTGTTGTCTATGGTGAAGAATGGGTGTTGATATGGTGAGGAGGGTGTGTTGATATGGTGAGGAGGGTGTCTTGTTATGGTGAGGAGGGGGTGTTGTTATGGTGAGGAGGTCGTGTTATGGTGAGGAGGGGATCTTGTTATGGTGAAGAAGGGGTGATGATATGGTGTGGAGGGGGTGTTGATATGGTGAGGAGGGGGTGTTGATATGGTGAGGAGGGGGTGTTGATATGGAGAGGAGGGTGTCTTGTTTTGGTGAGGAGGGGGTGTTGTTATGGTGAGGAGGTCGTGTTATGGTGAGTAGGGGTAGTTATGGTGAGGAGGGGATCTTGTTATGGTGAGGAAGGGGTGTTGATATGGTGAGGAGGGGTGTTGATATGGTGAGGAGGGGATCTTGTTATGTTGAGGAAGGGGTGTTCATATGGTGAGGAGGGGGTGTTGATATGGTGAGGAAGGGTTGTTGATATGGTGAGGAGGGGGTGTTGATATGGTGAGGAGGGGGTGTTGTTATGGTGAGGAGGGGGTGTTGTTAAGGTGAGGAGGGGGTCTTGTTATGGTGAGAAGGGGTAGTTATGGTGAGGAGGGGATCTTGTTATGGTGAGGAGGGGATCTTGTTATGTTGAGGAAGGGGTGTTGATATAGTGAGGGGGGGTGTTGATATGGTGAGGAGCTGGTGTTGATATGGTGAGGAGGGGTGTTGATATGGTGAGGAGGGGTGTTGATATGGTGAGGAGGGGGTCTTGTTATGGTGAGGAGAGGGTGTTGATATAGTGAGGGGGGGTGTTGATATGGTGAGGAGGGGGTCTTGTTATGGTGAGGAGGGGGTTTTGTTATGGTGAGGAGGGGGTCTTGTTATGTTGAGAAAGGGGTGTTGATATGGTGAGGAGGGGGTCTTGTTATGTTGAGGAAGGGGTGTTGATATGGTGAGGAGGGGGTGTTGATATGGTGAGGAAGGGGTCTTGTTATGGTGAGGAGGGGGTGTTGATATGGTGAGGTGGGGGTCTTGTTATGGTGAGGAAGGGATTTTGATATGGTGAGGAGGGGGTGTTGGCATGGTGAGGAGGGGGTGTTGATATGGTGAGGAGGGGGTGTTGTTATGGTGAGGAATGGGTGTTGATATGGTGAGGAGGGTGTGTTGATTTGGTGAGGAGGGTGTCTTGTTATGGTGAGGAGGGGGTGTTGTTATGGTGAGGAGGTCGTGTTATGGTGAGTAGGGGTAGTTATGGTGAGGAGGTGATCTTGTTATGGTGAAGAAGGGGTGTTGATATGGTGTGGAGGGGGTGTTGATATGGTGAGGAGGGGGTGTTGATATGGTGAGGAGGGTGTCTTGTTATGGTGAGGAGGGGGTGTTGTTATGGTGAGGAGGTCGTGTTATGGTGAGTAGGGGTAGTTATGGTGAGGAGGGGATCTTGTTATGGTGAGGAGGGGATCTTGTTATGGTGAGGAAGGGGTGTTGATATGGTGAGGAGGGGGTGTTGATATGGTTAGGGGGGTGTTGATATGGTGAGGAGGGGTGTTGATATGGTGAGGAGGGGATCTTGTTATGTTGAGGAAGGGGTGTTCATATGGTGAGGAGGGGGTGTTGATATGGTGAGGAAGGGGTGTTGATAAGGTGAGGAGGGGGTCTTGTTATGGTGAGAAGGGGTAGTTATGGTGAGGAGGGGATCTTGTTATGGTGAGGAGGGGATCTTGTTATGTTGAGGAAGGGGTGATGATACGGTGAGGAGGGGGTGTTGATATGGTGAGGAAGGGGTCTTGTTATGGTGAGGAGGGGGTGTTGATATGGTGAGGAGGGGGTCTTGTTATGGTGAGGAAGGGTGTTGATATGGTGAGGAAGGGGTGTTGATATGGTGAGGAGGGGGTCTTGTTATGGTGAGGAGGGGGTGTTGTTATGGTGAGGAAGGGGTCTTGTTATGTTGAGAAAGGGGTGTTGATATGGTGAGGAGGGGGTCTTGTTATGTTGAGGAAGGGGTGTTGATATGGTGAGGAGGGGGTGTTGATATGGTGAGGAGGGGGTGTTGATATGGTGAGGAGGGGGTCTTGTTATGGTGAGGAGGGGGTGTTGATATGGTGAGGAGGGGGTCTTGTTATGGTGAGGAAGGGTGTTGATATGGTGAGGAGGGGGTGTTGATATGGTGAGGAGGGGGTCTTGTTATGGTGAGGAAGGGGTCTTGTTATGGTGAGGAAGGGGTATTGATATGGTGAGGAGGGGGTCTTGTTATGGTGAGGAGGGGGTCTTGTTATGGTGAGGAGTGAGTGTTGTTTTGGTGAGGAGGAGGTCTTGTTATGGTGAGTAGGGGTAGTTATGGTGAGGAGGGGATCTTGTTATGGTGAGGAGGGGATCTTGTTATGTTGAGGAAGGGGTGTTGATATGGTGAGGAGGGGGTGTTGATATGGTGAGGAGGGGATGTTGATATGGTGAATAGGGGTAGTTGTGGGGAGGAGGGGATCTTGTTATGGTGAGGAGGGGATCTTGTTATGTTGAGGAAGGGGTGTTGATATGGTGAGGAGGGGGTCTTGTTATGGTGAGGTGGGGGTGTTGATATGGTGAGGAGGGGGTCTTGTTATGGTGAGGAAGGGGTGTTGATATGGTGAGGAGGGGGTCTTGTTGTGGTGAGAAACGGGTGTTGATATGGTGAGGAGGGGGTGTTGATATGGTGAGGAGGGGGTCTTGGTATGGTGACGATATGGTGAGGAGGGGGTGTTGAGATGGTGAGGAGGGGGTGTTGTTCTGGTGAGGAGGGGGTGTTGATATGGTGAGGAATGGGTCTTGTTATGGTGAGGAGGGGGTCTTGTTATGGTGAGGAGGGGGTCTTGTTATGCTGAGGAGGGGGTCTTGTTATGGTGAGTAGGGGGTCTTGTTATGTTGAGGAGGGGGGTCTTGTTATGGTGAGGAGGGGTGTTGTTATGGTGAGGAGGGGGTGTTGTTATGGTGAGGAGGGGGTGTTTTTATGGTGAGGAGGGGGTGTTGATATGGTTGAGGAGGGGTGTTGTTATGGTGAGGAGGGGGGGTTGTTATGGTGAGGAGGGGATCTTCTTATGGTGAGGAGGGGATCTTCTTATGGTGAGGAGGTGGTGTTGTTATGGTGAGGAGGGGGGTGTTGATATGGTTGAGGAGGGGTGTTGTTATGGTGAGGATGGGATCCTGTTATAGTGAGGAGGGGATCCTGATATTGTGAGGAGGGGGTGTTGTTATGGTGAGGAGGGGGTGTTGTTATGGTGAGGAGGGGATCTTGTTATGGTGAGGAGGGGTGTTGATATGGTTGAGGAGGGGGTGTTGTTATGGTGAGGAGGGGGTGTTGTTATGGTGAGGAGGGGTGTTGTTATGGTGAGGAGGGGATCTTGTTATGGTGAGGAGGGGGTGT
This sequence comes from Homarus gammarus, assembly GCA_958450375.1. NCBI lineage: Eukaryota > Metazoa > Arthropoda > Malacostraca > Decapoda > Nephropidae > Homarus > Homarus gammarus. Next base: position 373,431 of record CAUDMG010000053.1, read on the forward strand.
TGATATGGTTGAGGAGGGGGTGTTGTTATGGTGATGAGGGGGTGTTGTTATGGTGTGGAGGGGGTCTTGTTATGGTGAGGAGGGGGTCTTGTTATGGTGAGGAAGGGGTGTTGATATGGTGAGGAGGGGGTGTTGATATGGTGAGGAGGGGGTCTTGTTATGGTGAGGAGTGAGTGTTGTTATGGTGAGGAGGAGGTCTTGTTATGGTGAGTAGGGGTAGTTATGGTGAAGAGGGGATCTTGTTATGGTGAGGAGGGGATCTTGTTATGTTGAGGAAGGGGTATTGATATGGTGAGGAGGTGGTGTTGACATGGTAAGGAGGGTGTGTTGATATGGTGAGGAGGGGGTCTTGTTATGGTGAGGAGGGGGTGTTGATATGGTGAGGAGGGGGTCTTGTTATGGTGAGGAAGGGGTGTTGATATGGTGAGGGGGTGTTGATATGGTGAGGAGGGGGTCTTGTTATGGTGAGGAAGGGGTGTTGATATGGTGAGGAGGGGGGTGTTGATATGGTGAGGAGGGGGTCTTGTTATGGTGAGGAGGGGGTGTTGTTATGGTGAGGAGGGGTCTTGTTATGGTGAGTAGGGGTAGTTATGGTGAGAAGGGGATCTTGTTATGGTGAGGTGGGGATCTTGTTATGTTGAGGAAGGGGTGTTGATATGGTGAGGAGGGGGTCTTGTTATGGTGAGGTGGTGTTGATATGGTGAGGAGGGGATCTTGTTATGGTGAGGGTGGGGTGTTGATATGGTGAGGAGGGGGTGATATGGTGAGGAGGGGGTGTTGATTTGGTGAGGAGGGTGTGTTGATATGGTGAGGAGGGGGTCTTGTTATGGTGAGGAGGGGGTGTTGTTATGGTGAGGAGGGGGGTCTTGTTATGGTGAGGAGGGGATCTTGTTATGTTGAGGAAGGGGTGTTGATATGGTGAGGAGGGGGTCTTGTTATGGTGGAGGGGGTGTTGATATGGTGAGGAGGGGGTCTTGTTATGGTGAGGAAGGGGTGTTGATATGGTGAGGAGGGGGTGTTCTTATGGTGAGGAGGGGGTCTTGTTATGGTGAGGAGGGGGTGTTATGATGAGGAGGAGGTCTTGTTATGGTGAGTAGGGGTAGTTATGGTGAGGAGGGGATCTTGTTATGGTGAGGAGGGGATCTTGTTATGTTGAGGAAGGGGTGTTGATATGGTGAGGAGGGGGTCTTGTTATGGTGAGGTGGGGGTCTTGTTTTGGTGAGGAGGGGTAGTTATGGTGAGGAGGGGTAGTTATGGTGAGGAGGGGGTCTTGTTATGGTGAGGAGGGTGGTCTTGTTATTGTGAGGAGGGGTCTTGTTATGGTGAGTAGGGGTAGTTGTTATGGTGTGGATGGGGTCTTGTTATGTTGAGGAGGGGGGTCTTGTTATGGTGAGGAGGGGTCTTGTTATGGTGAGGAGGGGGTGTTGATATGGTTGAGGAGGGGTGTTGTTATGGTGAGGAGGGGGTGTTGTTATGGTGAGGAGGAGATCTTCTTATGGTGAGGAGGGGGTGTTGTTATGGTGAGGAGGGGGTGTTGATATGGTTGAAGAGGGGTGTTGTTATGGTGAGGAGGGGATCCTGTTATGGTGAGGAGGGGATCCTGTTATGGTGAGGAGGGGGTATTGTTATGGTGAGGAGGGGTGTTGTTATGGTGAGGAGGGGATCTTGTTATGTTGAGGAGGGGGTGTTGATATGGTTGAGGAGGGGGTGTTGTTATGGTGAGGAGGGGGTGTTGTTATGGTGAGGAGGGGGTGTTGTTATGGTGAGGGGTGATGGTGAGGAGGGGATCTTGTTATGGTGAGGAGGGGGTGTTGATATGGTTGAGGAGGGGGTGTTGTTATGGTGATGAGGGGGTGTTGTTATGGTGTGGAGGGGTGTCTTGTAATGGTGAGGAGGGGGGTCTTGTTATGGTGAGGAAAGTGTGTTGATATGGTGAGGAGGGGGTGTTGATATGGTGAGGAGGGGGTCTTGTTATGGTGAGGAGTGAGTGTTGTTATGGTGAGGAGGAGGTCTTGTTATGGTGAGTAGGGGTAGTTATGGTGAAGAGGGGATCTTGTTATGGTGAGGAGGGGGTCTTGTTATGGTGAGGAGGGGGTGTTGATATGGTGAGGATGGGGTCTTGTTATGGTGAGGAGTGGTGTGTATGGTAGAGGGGTGTTGATATGGTGAGGAGGGGGTCTTGTTATGGTGAGGAGGGGGTGTTGATATGGTGAGGAGGGGGTCTTGTTATGGTGAGGAAGGGGTGTTGATATGGTGAGGGGGTGTTGATATGGTGAGGAGGGGGTCTTGTTATGGTGAGGAAGGGGTGTTGATATGGTGAGGAGAGGGGTGTTGATATGGTGAGGAGGGGGTCTTGTTATGGTGAGGAGGGGTCTTGTTATGGTGGGTAGGGGTAGTTATGGTGAGAAGGGGATTTTGTTATGGTGAGGTGGGGATCTTGTTATGTTGAGGAAGGGGTGTTGATATGGTGAGGAGGGGGTCTTGTTATGGTGAGGTGGTGTTGATATGGTGAGGACGGGGTCTTGTTATGGTGAGGAGGGGGTGTTGTTATGGTGAGGAGGGGGTCTTGTTATGGTGAGGAGGGGATCTTGTTATGTTGAGGATGGGGTGTTGATATGGTGAGGAAGGGGTCTTGTTATGGTGGAGGGGGTGTTGATATGGTGAGGAGGGGGTCTTGTTATGGTGAGGAAGGGGTGTTGATATGGTGAGGAGGGGGTCTTGTTATGGTGAGGAGGGGGTCTTGTTATGGTGAGGAGGGGGTGTTGTTATGATGAGGAGGAGGTCTTGTTATGGTGAGTAGGGGTAGTTATGGTGAGGAGGGGATCTTGTTATGGTGAGGAGGGGATCTTGTTATGTTGAGGAAGGGGTGTTGATATGGTGAGGAGGGGGTGTTGGTATGGTGAGGAGGGGGTGTTGATTTGGTGAGGAGGGGGTCTTGTTATGGTGAGGAGAGGGTGTTGTTATGGTGAGGAGGGGGTCTTGTTATGGTGAGTAGGGATAGTTATGGTGAGGAGGGGATCTTGTTATGTTGAGGAAGGGGTGTTGATATGGTGAGGAGGGGGTCTTGTTATGGTGAGGTGGGGGTGTTGATATGGTGAGGAGGGGGTCTTGTTATGGTGAGGAAGCGGTGTTGATATGGTGAGTAGGGGGTCTTGTTTTGGTGAGGAGGGGTAGTTATGGTGAGGAAGGGTAGTTATGGTGAGGAGGGGTAGTTATGGTGAGGTGGGGATCTTGTTATGGTGAGGAGGGGGGTTTTGTTATTGTGAGGAGGGGTCTTGTTTTGGTGAGTAGGGGTAGTTGTTATGGTGTGGATGGGGTCTTGTTATGGTGAGGAGGGGGTGTTGATATAGTGAGGAGAGGGTGTTGTTATGGTGAGGAGGGGGTGTTGTTATGGTGAGGAGGGGTGTTGTTATGGTGAGTAGGGGGTGTATTTATGGTGAGGAGTGGGTGTTGTTATGGTGAGGAGGGGGTGTTGATATAGTGAGGAAAGGGTGTTGTTATGGTGAGGAGGGGGTCTTGTTTTGGTGAGGAGGGGGTCTTGTTATTGTGAGGAGGGGGTGTTGATATGGTGAGGAGGTGGTGTTGATATGGTGGGGAAGGGGTGTTGATATGGTGAGGAGGGGATGTTGATATTGTGTGGAGGGGTTCTTGTTATGGTGAGGTAGGGGTGTTGATATGGTGAGGAGGGGGTGTTGATATGGTTAGGAGATGCTCTTGTTATGGTGAGGAAGGGGTGTTGATATGGTGAGGAGGGTGTCTTGTTTTGGTGAGGAGGGGTAGTTATGGTGAGGAGGGGTCTTGTTATGGTGAGGAAGGGGTCTTGTTATGGTGAGTAGGGGTAGTTATGGTGGGGAGGGGGTCTTGTTATTGTGAGGAGGGGGTCTTGTTATGGTGAGTAGACGTAGTTGTTATGGTGAGGAGGGGGTCTTGTTATGGTGAGGAGTGGGTGTTGATATAGTGAGAGGGTCTTGTTATGGTGAGGAGGGGGTGTTGTTAGGGTGAGGAGGGAGTGTTGTTATGGTGAGGAGGGGATCTTGTTATGGTGAGGAGGGGGTGTTGTTATGGTGAGGAGGGGATTTTGGTATGGTGGGGAGGGGGTGTTGTTACGGTGAGGAGGGGATCTTGTTATGGTGAGGAGGGGGTGTTGAAATGGTGAGTAGGGGGTGTTGTTATGGTGAGGAGGGGATCTTGTTATGGTGAGGAGGGGGTGTTGTTATGGTGAGGAGGGGATTTTGTTATGGTGAGGAGGGGGTATTGTTATGGTGAGGAGGGATCTAGTTTTGGTGAGGAGGGGATCTTGTTATGGTGAGGAGGGGGTCTTGTTATGGTGAGGAGTGGGTCTTGTTATGGTGAGGAGGGGGTGTTGTTATGGTGAGGAGGGGGTCTTGTTATGGTGAGGAGGGGGTCTTGTTATGCTGAGGAGGGGGTCTTGTTATGGTGAGGAGCGGGTCTTGTTATGGTGAGGAGGGGGTATTGTTATGGTGAGAAGGGGGTGTTGTTATGGTGAGGAGGGGATCTTGTTATGTTGAGGAGGGGGTGTTGTTATGGTGAGGAGGGGGTGTTGTTATGGTGAGGAGGGGATCTTGTTATGGTGAGGAGGGGGTGTTGATATGGTTGAGGAGGGGGTGTTGTTATGGTGAGGAGGGGGTGTTGTTATGGTGAGGAGGGGATGTTGTTATGGTGAGGAGGGGATGTTGATATGGTTGAGGAGGGGAGGAGGTGTTAGTGCTGTGTTGTCGCAGTGTGTGTGTGTGGGGGTTATCAGTTTGTTTCTGTACACTTCCTATCGCCAGTGTTCTGTTGAGGACTAGTGGGCCTTAAATTCCATCACCACCCAGCACTTTCCTTATCTAGTGACACACACACACACGCATACACACGCACGCACGCGCGGCACACACACACACGCACGCGCGCACACACACGCACGCGCGCACACACACACACACACACACACACACACACACACACACACACACACGCAGGCACGCACACACATGCACACACACACACGCACACACACACACACACGCACGCACACACACACACACACACACACACACACACACACACACGCACGCACGCACGCACACACACATACACGCACGCACACACACATACACGCACACACACACACATACACGTACGCACACACACATACACGTAGCACACACACACACACACACACACACACACAGCCATTGTCGGTGGTATGTCTTATTCATGTTAAACTCAACCCAACCCAACAGATCACACATTTTTTATAATACTGTACTGTACAAGTAACCCATAACACTGTACAGTAGGGTGTGTCATACGGAGGCGAATTTTTTTTTTTTGAGTTTGAAAAATCGGCCCATGGTATTAATGATGTAGTTCTATGTGCAGAATCATGTGATATCTTCAGATTTGAAAAGTTTTCATTTTTTGCTAGATAAATTTTAACTTGAAATCTTATGAAAGTTCAGTATTCCCACCCTTTTACCAACACCACTAAATAGCTTATTTAAAGTAAAGTAAATGTATCAGGTTAATTTATTAGGATGAAAATGATCCAGAATAGTGAAACGGATGATCTTGACACATTTATTAAATTTAATATTCCTTTAGAAAACAAAATCATCAAATCCAAAAACCGGTTTTACTACTACGACCCGGTGTTGCTGCACACCATAGAGAACATGTCTTTCTTGCTTCTGTTTCTACTCATCACCTCCCCGCTGACCACCTGAGCTCGGATGTAGCCTTCCCTCCTCTCCTGGCTGTACATGTGACTGCTGGCCTCGCTCACTTGCTGTACACAATGCTCTATACTCTGGGTGTGCGAGGGCCAGGCAGGGACATGCATGGGGTTGTCCAGGAAAGCTCTGACTTGAACATTGGTGAGGCTGCAGGTAAGAGGGGGCTCACTGCCAGCCTGGATGTTATCCAGATCTATGAGATCAGTGAGGGTCTTGGCACCTAGATTGACTTCAGGAGTCTTCCTGACCCTGAAGGAATCGTCACCAACTGATTCGTCATGCCCAGATCCTCTCATAAGTCTCATATCCAAGATCTTTTTGACTGCCACTCTTCTGTCCTCATCCTTACTGCAGAGCATTGTCTGCAGAACTGCCTCGGGATGAGCATACCAGGAAGATCTCCTCACAGTCTGCTCCACAATCTGAACAACCTTCCTTGGCTGACTCCTCAGGAGCTCAAGCCGGAAGAGAACATGCCTCGGGCCTTCGGAGAACGATGACTTGACCTTGGTGTTGAACCAATTTGGCAAGTAGACACTCACGATGAATTGGACAATAAGTCTCAGGTTGTGAAGCTGGTTCCCTTTCAGTTTATGATGAGCGACCCAAATTCTGCAGAACCTGAGAGCCGTTGTGAGCCACCTAGAATGTGAGACTGGACCTATCTGCAGGTAAGCAAGTCTATCAGGCATGACCCCAGTTTTGATGGCACTGCAAATCATGTAACCATAGTACTGATCAGTACTCAGGTTGTCAATGACAGTATGTGCAAGCTCAACGAGTGGAGGGCCAACTGTGATTTTTTCAAAGCTCGGATTTATTTCCAACTCAGTGGCAGAGTCCAGCATCTTGCCAAGAGGACCAGACCATCTGTTGTTTGAAAGAGTCTTGCCATCCAGCTCCTGGATCAGATGTCTGAGTGGCAACTCGTTGGTGTGGAGGTCACAAACAATCCAGACCAGCTTCCTCCCAATCTTCCGCTCTATCCACTGTATGAACCCCCCTTGCCACCCTGTGTTCGTGTTGGTGCTGTCCCCTCCAATGGCCTGCAGGGTCTGGTCTACGTTCCTCTCTCTGAGCCAGTTCACAATGTTATCTGCCACTATCTCAGCTGGTTTCCTGATGTCATCTTTCTCTGGAGTGAATTATTACAAATGCTTCCCTCCTGGTTCACTGCAGCAGGAGTAGTGTTCCTCCTTCACCATGGCAGGGAACAACTTGTCAGAATCTCCAACTTTCATGAACACTTTAGTGTCATCCCTTCTCCCATCAAAGAACAAACAATTGATTCCATTTTCTCTTATCCCCTTATCAGACTCCTCTTCTAGGTTACTGACAAGTTGCTCCTGAGCTCTCCTTACTTTGTTATGATCTATCACCAGGTGAACATCATCAGGTGTTATCAAACCATAGTCAACCCAAGCAGCTGTTGCTATCTCTGCAGTTTCTCTGAGATCAGTGTGGTGTCGCATGCTGGCCAGAGCTATCCTCGGGATATCTTTCCTATTTCGAATCTTATGCCTGGAAGGATTGGGATCATTATTTTCTGGGTTAGGGACAAAGTCACCATTCTCCTGGTCAGCACTCGGATCAGCCATGGGGAAGTCATTAAACTCTGAATCAGCTTGACTCCAATCATCGGCCTTTTTTTACCTCACCCTGGGCCTTCTCAAGTCTCTTTTCCTCGGCAACTCTTCTCCTCTTCTGTCTCTCTGTGGCAGCCTCCTGTCTCTTGGACTCCGGAATATCTTGGCTAGAAATCATGAGAGCCCCTATACTGCCAGTCTTCTCTCTCTGTGCTTTGACAAATGCCAGTTCGATCACAGGAATCTTCAGTTCACGCTTGCAAATACAGGAGATGTGGGCCTCGGATTAACAGTCACGATCGCATCCAAACTCAGGACAGAGAACAATTGGGCACTTGCAAGTAATTATGTCAAATAACTGGTCCAGTTGCTTGGCAAAGCTGTCCTTAACTGCAAGTTTTCCTCTCCCAAGTGAGATATCTCTTGCCTTTTCCCAACTGGCTAGCAGTCTCTCACTAATCTTCTTCTGACTTGTTATGACTGGAGGCTTGAACTGAGCGTTAGCCAGAGTGTACTGTGCCAAGACAGCTTTGGTCATATCACTGGCAATGTCTTTGTTTGTGTAAGTTCTTTGGTTCTTTTCACTGATTTGCCTGATTAAAACACCGTATCTCAAAGCATCTCTCAATGTAGGCAACTCCGACTTCAGGAGCTCTCTCCCAGACCCAAGATAGTGACTGAGATGGCTGGATTTTTGGTTCCTCGTCCTGACACATGCAGCCATCGCAAATATTATCAACTTATAAATGTATCAGAATCTGAAACAGAAAAAAATATTGTTAGTTGGGTTGTTAAAGAATGAAGTCAGAAAGCAATGTTCACTATTTAATTGTAATTCTTTAATGCAGCTGTACGTTAGATTTTCCATAAATTTCACGCTAAAATTTACCAAGCAAAAGGTTGCAAAATATTGAAACTGAAATTATTTTCTGTTTATATACACTAAAATCTACCAAAAAAGTGATGGGCCATTAGTTTTAGCTGATCTTCCCTCCTATGACACACCCTACTATAGTAGTACAGTGATGTTACTTGAGTACTAATGCTATAGTAGTAGTGATGATGTTACTTGAGTGCTAATGCTATAGCAGTACAGTGATGATGTTACTTGAGTACTAATGCTATAGTAGTACAGTGATGATGTTACTTGAGTACTATTGCTATAGTAGTAGTGATGATGTTATTTGAGTACTATTGCTATAGTAGTAGTGATGATGATACTTGAGTACTAATGCTATAGTAGTACAGTGTTGGTGTGACTTGAGTACTGTACTGTACCTATGGTGTAATGGTCAGCATGCTCGCCTCGCAAGTCAGTGGACCTGGGTTCGATCTCCTCCCAGGGTGAAACTATGGGCAAGTTTCTTTATGTCATTTGCCTCTGTCTATCTAGCAGTCATTGGGGACCTGGATGTTATTGATTTGCGGATCATGTTCCGTAGTAATGGTTAGCCAGTGCAGTTGGCTAGTTGTCCGGTCTTCTTGGACTATTCCTTGACAGTCTGTCATTCAGCTCGTTAACTTAGGGTGTGGTTGTTGTGTTGGTGACCGTTTCTACACCTTAAACACTGGGTCATGCAGCTCGTTAACTCTGGGTGTGGTTGTTGTGTTGGTGACAGCTTCTACACCTTAAACAATGGGTCATGCAGCTCGTTAACTCAGGGTGTGGTTGTTGTGTTGGCGACAGCTTCTACACCTTAAACACTGGGTCATGCAACTCGTTAGCTTAGGGTGTGGTTGTTGTGTTGGTGACAGCTTCTACACCTTAAACACTGGTTCATGCTGCTCGTTAACTTAGGGTGTGGTTGTTGTGTTGGCGACAGCTTCTACACTTTAAACAATGGGTCATGCAGCTCGTTAACTCAGGGTGTGGTTGTTGTGTTGGCGACAGCTTCTACACCTTAAACACTGGGTCATGCAACTCGTTAGCTTAGGGTGTGGTTGTTGTGTTGGTGACAGCTTCTACACCTTAAACACTGGTTCATGCTGCTCGTTATCTTAGGGTGTGGTTGTTGTGTTAGCAACAGCTTCTACACCTTAAACAAATTCATGTCTAGGTGGCCCTTGGGCCGGCCATCTTCATTACACGAGGGTCAACCATTATTTGGTTCTCCTGGTATGGTGAAGAGAAGCGTGTGTGGTAGCCTTCATCTTGGTCCACATTAAGAGGTACGGTAAGGTAGTCTCAGTTAACTGGACACGTTAAAGGATTTACAAACTTGTATCTTGATATGGTTTCTTCAGGCTGTAACTGCTAAGAGGGTAATTCACTCACGAGTTACGTCTCCCATATCAGGTTACGCGAGACGGAAATCAAGCCACGTTTTCTATATTTTACTATGCAACCCATACCAAAACAAACGGAGCTGCCAGACGCACTGTACACCAGCACGTGGGAAGATGAAGCCGAGATGATGATCGTGTACTGCGGAGGGGAAGGGTCCTTCTACATAGACCTTGGGACTTTTATACCCACTACACGTTAATGATCAACATGTAGCGTTCCTTGTAGGGAAGATATTAAGGTAAACTACACCTGGTCATTGGGGGAGTGGCACTATCTCTTACAATCCCTTCACGTACAATAGTGTTTATATACTTACTGTTGTTAACAAGTGTGGGTCTCCAGAGTGATGTTGGTTGTCACTACTGGTGGCTGAAGCTAACGAAGTGTATCACGGATTACCTGTACACAGAGTACACAGTTATTGATGGTATTTATAGCTATACTGATAAGCCACCACAGTTTACTGAAGATGTGCTGTCCACGTTAACAGAAGTGTCCTTTAATGAACACTGATATACCTACAATGTATTACCAACTTTTCTGCCATATATCCTGTAAGCCTTCACGACGCACTCGTTCATAACCAACAGTCATCTAAAGCGGAGATGTGAACACAGATCATTGATAAGAAGCCCACTTTATTTCCGAGCTATGGCAAGGCGGCTAACATTCTGTACTTTTACCTTAGGTTAGCTTGAGAAGTGATATATTTTTTTTATTGGCCAATATTTTCTGCCTTTTAAATTAATTGATTGCTTTTGAACTAGAGTTGTGTATCATGAGTTGTGTCATCCGTGGCACTTGTTATAGCTTGCCAAACATGGTAAGGGAGATTACTGTGTCATTCGTGGCACTTGTTATAGCTTGCCAAACATGGTAAGGGAGATTACTGTGTCATCCGTGGCACTTGTTATAGCTTGCCAAACATGGTAAGGGAGATTACTGTGTCATCCGTGGCACTTGTTATAGCTTGCCAAATATGGTAAGGGAGATTACTGTGTCATCTGTGGCACTTGTTATAGCTTGCCAAACATGGTAAGGGAGATTACTGTGTCATTCGTGGCACTTGTTATAGCTTGCCAAACATGGTAAGGGAGATTACTGTGTCATCCGTGGCACTTGTTATAGCTTGCCAAACATGGTAAGGGAGATTACTGTGTCATCCGTGGCACTTGTTATAGCTTGCCAAACATGGTAAGGGAGATTACTGTGTCATCCGTGGCACTTGTTATAGCTTGCCAAACACGGTAAGGGAGATAGCTGTGTCATTTGAGTCAGATTTTTTGGACTCCTGTATAACAATAGAAACAACAATATATGCATCGGCAAAATGTACAGCTCTTTTTTAGCACATGTCTGTTTACTGATTTACTTATCATCACCTCAGTGATTGGTTAATATTCTCTGAGAGTACTTTGTTCCTGATGCGGTGATTGGTCCACACGACAGAAGATCCAAGACAACACATCAGTGCCTTCTGTTGCCTGCTAACTGAATTAAACCCGGGGTGAAAATAACGCGGTACTCCCTGGTCTTATACTACAGATACTTACTTCACTCAGGGGGTAAGGGAGAGATTACTGGACCGGGTAAGGAGAGTTTACTGGACCGGGTAAGGGAGAGTTTACTGGACCTGGTAAGGGAGAGTTTACTGTACCAGGTAAGGGAGAGTTAACTGGACCGGGTAAGGGAGAGTTAACTGGACCGGGTAAGGAGAGTTTACTGGACCGGGTAAGGGAGAGTTTACTGGACCGGGTAAGGGAGAGTTTACTGTACCAGGTAATGGAGAGTTAACTCGATTGGGTAAGGGAGAGTTAACTGGACCGGGTAAGGGAGAGTTAACTGTACCGGGTAAGGGAGAGTTTACTGGACCGGGTAAGGGAAAGTTAACTGGACCGGGTAAGGAAGAGTTTACTGGACCGGGTAAGGGAGAGTTAACTGTACCGGGTAAGGGAGAGTTTACTGGACCGGGTAAGGGAGAGTTAACTGGACCGGGTAAGGAAGAGTTAACTGTACCGGGTAAGGGAGAGTTAACTGGACCTGGTAAGGGAGAGTTTACTGGACCGGGTAAGGGAGAGTTAACTGGACCGGGTAAGGAAGAGTTTACTGGACCGGGTAAGGGAGAGTTTACTGGACCGGATAAGGGAGAGTTTACTGGACCGGGTAAGGTAGAGTTAACTGGACCGGGTAAGGGAGAGTTAACTGTACCGGGTAAGGGAGAGTTAACTGGACCAGGTAAGGGAGAGTTTACTGGACCGGGTAAGGGAGAGTTAACTGGACCGGGTTTCCGTCTCCACCTCCTCCGCCTACTCAAGTCCCTCGGAGTTCCTGCACCCGAGCTCCTCAGTGTTTACTCAACATTCATACTTCCCAATCTCACCTATGCCTCCCCTACCTGGTCTTCCTCCGTACATGCCACACTAGATGTAAGATGTAAGATTATTCTCTCCCCTTCCTACTCCACATATCAAGAAGCGCTCAACACACTGACCCTCTCGGCTCTCTGACCATCACCACGACCTCATCTGCAAATTTGGGGAGAAGCTTCTGCTACCACCCGAGATCCCTCTTCCGCGAATTGCTGTTCAACATCGCATCCGGGGTTGACGCATGTCTGCCTTGGTTTGCAGTCGGGCTAACTCGAAAGTATAGACACCTCATGTGTTGCATCTCCAAACGTTGCGGTGTGGAGTAATCGTCTCCCAGGTGAGGGTTTTCAAGTGCCTTGAGGTGCTTCCTGTATGTGACCCATGTCTCGCTGCCATACAGTATAGCAGGGTGGGGAGGACCACTGCTCGATATATGTGCAACTTTGTAGATCAGTGCTGTGCAACCTTTTTTACTTCACGGCACATCATTTAATTTGTTCAACTCTTTTTTTTTGTTGTTGTTGCTAAGAAATGATAGAAGGAAACAATAAATGATAGGTGTACAGTATATTTAAAGTGTTGAAACTTTACTAGTGTTCATAGAATTTATATAAATAATTATGAAATAATTATTAGTTTGAAAATATAAGCTGATAAACCCAGGCAAATTTATCGAGACAAGGTATGAATTGAACATATATGATAATATTAGTGTTTCCAGAGCCAAATAAATGTAAGAATTTTCAGGGCGCATCACGCAGCATGACTCAAACATGCGCTCCAAAGCGTTTTACCCATGTCCTTATGAGACAGGCCCTGGCGACGGTTTCGTAAGTATTGCATGAAAATATGAAAGTGATAGTGAACTTTAATTTGTCCTTTTATTTACTTTGAATACTAATTTATATTTATTATTTTAATTTATATAATATCAGTTTCCCGTAATTGTTATTATTGTTTTATTGTGAGGGAGGGGGATGTACTGTGGCACACCAGAAACCAATTGCGGCTTACTGGTTGCAGAGCACTGTTGTAGATAATTTCAGTTCCCTACAGCTGAAGACACGGTTTCGGAGTCTGTCATAATCTTGAGATGCACATCTGATCCGATGCTCATTCTCTTCATCGTTGTCTGCGGTGGTGGGCAGGTGGGAGCCGAGATACCGAAAGTGGGTAATATTAGAGAGGGTAGCACCCGTTATAGTACCTCTTTCTTTCCTCACACAGCCAAACTGTGGAATGCTCTGCCTTCTTTTGTGTTTCCATGCTCTTGCAATCTGTCTCACTTTAAAAAGCTGGTTTTCCGGCATCTTCGTGGTGTAGGTTAATGCAGTATAACCTTTTTTTCTACATTTTCAATTTCCTTCCATTCTTTTTTTTTTCGCCCCCCAGACTCCGTTGTGGGTCGTTTGACCTGTGCCCGGGTGGGCTAATTCCCGTAAAAAAAAAAAAAAATGCTGAAGGGATGGTGGAGGTGTGGCTGAACCAGGGGCAGGTTGAAAGAAAATCTAAGTCTTACGTACATTCACCTCAAGGCCGAAGTGTGCATACGAATCAGCATAGGCGTTCAGGATCTCCTGTAGGTCGTGTTCAATGTGAGCATCAAGGGTGAGGTCGTCTTCATATTGAAGTTCAGTAATGGAAGCTGCCGACACCTTTGTTCTTGCCTGGAGTCGTCTTGTGTTGAAAAGACCCTTTACCCGGTACTCGATGTCCACCCCGCTAGCTAAATTGGCACTGGCACTAATAAGGAAGGCAGCCAAGAAGATGGAAAAGAGAGTTGGTGCCAGTACACATCCTTGTTTAACTCCTGTTCGGATGGGGAAGAACTCAGACTGGGTGCCATTGTGCAGGACACTTCCCTTCATGCCATCATGGAGATGTCTCACAATGGCGATGAACTTTGGTGGGCAGCCAAAACCACCGAGGGTCCACCAGAGGGCTTCCCTGTTGACCGAGTCGAAGGCCTTGGTTAGGTCGATGAAGGCCATGTAAAGGTCACTGTTCTCTGCACATTTCCTGGATCTGGCGGGCAGCAAAGATCATGTCAGTGGTGCCACGGGATGGTCTAAAGCCACATTGAGATTTTGGGAGAAGGTTTTCCGCCTCAGGAAAAGTCTGTTTAGGAAGACTAGGGGCGATAATTTTGCCAGCTACAGACAGCAGCGAGATCCCGCGGTAGTTGCCACAGTCTGACTGGTCTCCCTTGTTCTTATAAATATTGACAATGGAGGCCTCTTTAACAGCTTGGGGGATTTCCTCCTTTTCCCATATATTCTCCAGGAGAGAGTGGAGTAGAGGTCCTCCTGCTTTATATACCTCGGCTAGGATTCCATCAGGCCCTGAGGCTTTCTTATTTTCATCTGTTTGATGGCAGTAGCTACTTCATCCAGGGATGGAGGGTAGCTGAGGTGGGTCAGCTCTGGATGCTGAAAGACCTGCTGGGTAGTCTGGACATCCACATCAGTGTTTTGGTTGAGCAGTGAATGGTAGTGCTCTTTCCATCACTGAAGGAGGCCTTCATCGTCTTTAATAATGAAGATACTGTCGGGTGTGTGGAGGGGGGCTGCGCCACGAGTGATTATCACTTAAAATGTTTTAGTGGTATTGAAAAATTCGAACACCTTGTGCTGATCTGTAAATTTTTGTATTTCACATGCTTTATTTTTAAACCAGTCATTCTATAAATTGCGAAATTTGCTCTGGGCCGCCGCTTTCTTCTTGGGCAAGGTATCAGCTTTGGTCCGAGACTAAGGGTTGTTTTGCCGGGTCCTTTTCATCAAACCAGTCCTAGTGTATTTTTTCGATCTTGTCGGGGGTTTTTCTGCAGGTTTTTGTCATGACAGTGTTGAGAATATCCGTGGCAGTAGGTTCTACAACCTCCAGGCAATCGAAGTTCAGATTCTAAACTTCTAGAGCCACTTTATATTTTATACCTTAATACTGACTCAGGATTATCTCTTCTAGGTCAAAAGGAAATACAAGGAAAATTTTGTTTATATTTTCAAAACAACCATAAATAAATATTACATAACCCATAACCAACCCAGTCACGCCTCACCCATACATCCATACAAGCATAAACACATAAATTTAGATTTACAGCTGCTGGAATCACATACCAGATACCAGCTACTTCAAGCACCAGACATAGGAGTATGGTATAATAGGAAATGTTCTGTACAATCACTAGCAGAGGACAGAGTCTCACAGCCAAGGATTTCTAGTTGTCTGACAAACAGGAAGGTTACCAATAGATTGTACCAGTTCGGAGAAGCAAATCAGGGCCAAGTCTGTCAGCCAAACAACAAACCGGAACCTCTCCTGGTGGGTCTTCCAATCTCACTGGAATTGGGGGATTCTCTCCCTATAGCACATTGGCGGAGACCTCTGCTAATTAAGTCCCGCCTCACAACAGAAGTGGCAGGATTCAAGAATCTGGAGCTCAGTGGACACCGGTGAACCGGCTACCACCACCCAACTGTAAATTTAAAATAAATTCGTCTTCACACAACAATGAATTAAATAAACACGTAAATCACAGGCAATTATATCAAGTAACCAATTCCTAACTAGATACCACATCAAATACTGTCCTTACAAAACAGTGTATAAGGAGGAGGAGGTTCAGATACTCACTCATACAGTTCCATGTAAACTCCCTTGAAATTAAATAACTCTTGAACTCATTCGACACTCATGACACTCTGAAAATATGCTTCGACTCCTTAAATTGAGTGAAATGGACAGACGCCCCTAACCAGGCAACATTGCAATTTACCTAAAGCAGATAGTCAATAAAAGATGACAATAACTTCCTGACAATCCCATTCGTGCACTGGGATATGTGTTGATTGTTGTCGGGTTGTTTATCAGCCCATGTTCGAGCTGCTCTCTGAAAGCATGTGCTACCGCTGGATCCTCCAGATGCTTAGTGTTAAAACCTCTTCTGGAGGCTTGCTGTCCACACCGTTTTGGGATGACATGTAGTGAGAGCTTGTCTCTGACAAGTCAATGATCAGTGTCACAGTGGTCTGAGCCATGCATGGCACAGGTGATGAGGACATCCCGCTGATCTCTTTCTCTGATAATGATATAGTTAATGAGATGCCGGTGTTTGGATCGAGGGTGTTGCCACGAACCCTTGAACTTGTCAGTCTGCCTCAACAAAATATTGGTGATAGTGAGGTTATGTGCAGCACACTTGCTGAGGAGGAGTAGGCCGTTGGGATTACACTTGCCTAGTCCATTTCTCCCTATGGTTCCCTGCCAAATGTTAACATCTCTGCCAACTTTGGCATTGAAGTCACCCAGGAGCACAACCTTGTCTTCTCTGGGGATAGAGTTCTGTCAAGGTCGGCTTAAAAGGCCTCCTTGATGTAATCCTCTGCATCCAGTGTTGGGGCGTATGCACTGATGAAAAAGACATGATGTGAGGGATCCAGTGGGACTCAAAGCGTCATGAGGCGCTTGTTGTTCCCAATAGGCATTTCAGTTGGCCTGTGTAGGATGCGTTTGTGGATGGCAAAGTCAACTCCATAAATGAGGTGTCTCTCTGCAGCAGGCTTACCCCTCCAGAAGAAGGTATAGCCAGACCCCTGTTCTGTGAGTTGACTCATCTGGGAGCCGGGACTCACTAATGGCAGCTATGTCGATGTTATACCTAGCCAGCTCTTTTGCCACAAGGGCAAATTTTCTTTCAGGTCGTTCATTTGTGGCAGTATCCAGAAGGGTCCTGACATTCCATACAATGACCATAAGTGGCTGTATACTTTGGGGGGGGGGGGATTTGTGATTTTGGTTGTGTTTTCCACCACATAAGGATGACCTTACTGGGTGCGGTTTCCCAGTCATGTTGGTTTTTAGGCAGGCTATGTTTAGGGCACCTTTTCTAGCCCCTCTCCGAGTGGGGTGAATAGAGTGGCTCCTCGAAAGGGCTGCTCTGTCGCACAGACAGGACCAGATTGCACTGCTGCCTAGATCCCAATGCATAAACAACCATCTTATCTGTGCCAGCCATGTGTAGAGATGTGACCAGAGACTCCCGACAGTTAACTCTGCCTGTCCCCGTCGTTATAGGACTTTTGGGGGTACAGGGGTTTTGATTATGATGAGAGGTATGGTGAGCTGGATGATGGCTGCGCAAGAGTTGATTTATGTGGTGAGGCAGGAGCACAGGCTGCAACCACACATCTTGGCTCTCCCTTTTCCTGATCCAGTGGTGCAAGTGTTGCAACGGCTGGGGAGAGGGAGTTGTAATGGACTGCCGATAGCCCAGTTTGTTGGGTTTCGCCTTACTACTTTGTCCATCATGCATTGCCTTCGTCCACTAGTGTAGTCGTTGGGTTTCTACGGTGGTCACCTCTTCCACCTATACCGCCGTTGGGGTTTTGTTGGAGCTCTATAAGCATGTCTGCCTGATGCTGGGCTGCACTACAGATTTTTCTTTCGGGGTTTACTCCCGTAGCCTTATACCTACCAAGGTTAATCCACGAGACAGCGGGGCAATGGTTGGTAGGCACCAGAACGTGTCCACATGCCAGTGGGCCTATGTGCCATCCATCTGGGGCCAGCTGCTACTCCAAGATCCCCTGGCCCCACGAGGCATCCAGTTACCGTGTGTTGCCACGTGGAGGTACAGCAGGAGTCATGGTGGTGAAGAGGTGAAACAACATGTTCTTAAACACGGCAGTAAGAATATCTCTCTGTGAAACAATATAACATAACGGTCGAAGGGTTATGACATCATTCACTGGGAGCCATGTATTGTAGTTATGTGTAGTATTACGTGTTTATAGTGGTCGTCAGGCGTTTTAATGGAATGTTGTTTCAGGGTGGTGATGCCGCCACCACCGCCGCCGCCTGCGCCAGGAGGGCTACAGTGGCGCGGGCCCCCGGCTCCCCCCCAGCCTGCACCACCTAAAGCTGGTGGTGGTGATGACCGCGGCGCTCTGCTCTCAGCCATCAGGACCGGCGCCAAGCTCAAGAAAACCACCACCAATGACCGCTCCGCCCCTCTCGTAGATGGTGAGTACCTTGACCCGTGTGTCCTATTAACATCTTGTCCTATGTGTCCTTACACAGTATTGAAACATTTTGAAACAGTTTATTTAGCCAGAACACAAATACAGGGTGGATAATAATAACAATGTTAACATAGCTGAGCCAGTTGAGAGCCAGAGCTCTCATGCAGGCACCTGATATATACTATACATTTATCTCAAGGAAGTTTTATGTAACATTTAGTATCATCTGGGATAGTACAATAGCATGGTGGTAATAAGAACATATTACCACGGTTATCACTTCAATATTTTTTATTTTATTAATTTATTTATTTTTATAAGTATATACCGTATATACCCGTGTATAGCACGAGTTCTTAAGACCAAATTTTTGGGCAAAAAGTTGGGGGTCGACCTCTATACGGGTAATAGTTTCATTAGGTTGAAAAATATTTACCAGTAACTACCAGTAAACAATGGAAACGACGCACCAACGCACCACCCGCTGTGAGTGTCGGTACAGTTGCCAGGGCAGATCTCTTGCGTCATCATAGCAAGCCCAAAGTAGCCAAATGCATGGTATGGTATGCACAGGAGTATGTAGAACATAAAGTATTCATTTTTAAAAGTTTGTTTATAGATACATAAATTTTTGTTAATTAAATTTGAAACATCAATATGATGTGAGTCAGGTCATCTACACACAGTTGCCAGTTTCAAAATTTTCCTTTTAAAATTTTAAGTTACCGAGTATTTCTTTTCCCAAATCGTTTTACAATACTGTAGGTAAAACAGTATACTATTGTGCAAACCCCACAGAAAAAAAAATTAACAAATGGAGACACCAAAAATGTAAAAAAAAAAATTGCTGTTTGACTTGCAACACTGTTGGTAGGGTCAGGTGGTTCTAACGGTACCTGCCAGGACCCGGTAATCAAATTTATAACAATATCTAACCTCAATTACTGTAGTTTATCTGATGTAGGCAATATGAAGTAAAAAATACCAGTTAAAGTGAGAAATTGGAAGAGAATAAACAAGAAAGATGTTGGGCTATTTTGGGTAGGGCTGAGGGAGAGAGTACCAGCTGTTTGGTCTTTTTTGGCGGGAGAGTCACGCAAATATCCGTACTAGTATTTGTTTGGTGTCTTCTGTATTTTTAAAAATGAATACTTGTAAATTAAAAGTACCGTAACATTGTATTATATAAAAACTTGTCATATTTCTGGAAAATAAGAAGCAAGAAAATAAGAATACACCGGTAAACACAATTTCAACGTACGCTAAAATTAAAAGCTGCTTAAGAAGGGCCGATGCAAACACAAAGCCTCCGCGACCAGGGTTCTGCCGTATCAGCTAGACAGTACACATGTTTTTCGAATCGTTTTCAGTTAAAAAACTTTTACATCACAAGTGAATTAGGATAGAATATTATTGTAATATAACAGTTTTTAACTGAAAACCATTCGAAAAGCGATTACGGTAACATCTTTTGAACGAAAGAAAGCGAGTCATTGTTTTTGTCACGATTTTATCCCACTTTCCACTGAATACGTACGTCATTTCAGCAAAAATATTACATTTCCATATTCTCAGAAATAAATAGTAGTTTTGCTGAAACGTGATGTATTTCAATGTAAATTAGGATAAACTACATGAAAACAAAAGACTTTACCTGACCTTCCGATGTTCAAGAGATGTTACTCGTTTTTTTAATAGTTTTCGGTTAAAATACTGTTATATTAGTGATATTCTATTCATACTGTGGTTGATATAATACCTTCATGGAAATGTAATATTTTTTGCTGAAATGACGTACGTATTTCAGTGTAAAGTGGGATAAAATTGTGATGAAAACAATGACTTTCACTTTGTTTCGTTCAAAAGATGTTACCGTAATCACTTTTCGAATGGTTTAGTTAAAAAACTGTTGTATTACAATAATATTCCCTCCTAAGTGACTTGAATAAATACTTGAATGGAAATATACAATATTTTTGTTGAAACTACCGGCGTTTCAGTGTAAAGTGTCGTGATAATAAATGGTAAACAAGTTTATAGGACGTAGTGTTTCTCTGAAGGTTTTGTTGTTCCTTTACCCTCAAAAACTTGGGTCGACCTATAAACGAGGAATATCATAAATTAACGATTTCTTGGTCATAAAATCGGGGTCGACCTATATACGAAGGGGGTTATAGACGAGTATATACGGTACATACTTTACAGTGGAGTTGATATACATTAATATGATAAGGGAGGGAAGCAGTAAAACTTGGGTTGTATTGAGGTTGAACAAGAGGACAGAACTGTCAATATTATGTCTATTTGACAAATATATTTATTGCTATGGTAATTTCTTTCCTACCTGATACTTTCTGGTAAAACAGTTTTGGTGGTACAACAAAGGTAGGTATATAAAGTAGGTATTACAAAAAAGTATATGTTAATACTTAGACAATACTGTAGATGTGTCCTAACACTGTGAACCATGTGTCCTAACGCTGTGAACCATGTGTCCTAACACTGAACCATGTGTCCTAACACGGTGAACCATGAGTCATAACACCATGAACCATGTGTCCTAACACGGTGAACCATGTGTCCTAGCACCATGAACCATGTGTCCTAACACTGTGATCCATATGTCCTAGCACGGTGAACCATGTGTTCTAACACTGACCTATGTGTCCTAACACACTGACCCATGTGTCCTAACACTGTGAACCATGTGTCCTAACACCTTGAACCATGTGTCCTAACACTGACCCATGTGTCCTAACACCGAGACCATGTGTCCTAACACTGAATCATGTGTCCAAACACACTTACCCATGTGTCCTAACACCTTGAACCATGTGTCCTAACACTGAACCATGTGTCCTAACACTGTGACCCACCTGTCCTAACACTGAACCATGTGTCCTAACACCGTGACCCATGTGTCCTAACATGGTGAACCATGTGTCCTAACACCGTGAACCATGTGTCCTACCACTGTCATCCTTGTGTCCTAACACTGTGAACTATGTGTCCTAACTCTGTGACCCATGTGTCCTAACACTTGAAGTGGACATATATGCACAAGAGAACTGTTTGGAAGTTGGGTTGGTGTTGCCTCCCATACTTCTCCCTTTGCTGTCTCTTCCCTTCCTCCTACCTCTTCCTTCACCTTCCCCCTCTTATCTCCTTCCCCCTTTCTCCCCTCTCCTATCCCCCTCCCCCACTCCTGTCTCTCTCCCCCCTCATAAATGGGGTTCAGGACATATCATTAATTAGGCAGACACACTCATCATGCTCTGACTGCACCAAATAATACCCAGAAGGCCAGTCTTGCCAGCCACAACCCAGCATGCTTTGTCAATATCAACAAGGCTGCCATTTCTTATCATTACCTACTTCGTGTGTACATTACTGTATTTACCATAAACTTTTACTTCGGGGTTGTTGGGCAGGTAGGCGGGTCGCACATCGAAGTACCAGCAGTTGTATACGGGGCCAGCAGTTGTATACGGGGCCAGTAGTTGTACAGTGACCCCTTGTTTAACGAACACCTCGGTTAACGTAATTTCGATAAACGAACTGCCTTCCATTAGGATCTTCAATTCGGTTAACGAAAAAAAATTCGGTTAACGAAGTTCTTACGAACCGACCTCAATATGTTTTCGCTTGCACTGACTGGGCAACCAGCTTTAGTATCAGTCCGCCAATACATTAATCGGTTCTAGGGCTTAAATTCCTTACTATTTTAGTAAATATCAAGAAGTTTATACTATTCAATAATTTTAAAAGTTTAATATTCAATTTTTTAGTCATTTTAACAATTATTGAACATAATTGAAGGTAAAGTGACTAGTTTAATGCGGTGCATCCAGCCTCTTAACACAGCAAACAGGAGTTAGTCTCTCTCTGTTTTCACTGGAGGTAACATCTTGCTTGAGACTCTCTTCAACTAAACGCTTTTCTTCTGTGTTTCCAAGCAAATTATTGGTCATTTTGAAATTTATTTTACATATTGACAATATATAGTGCAGTGCAGTGTTATTTTAAAGAAAATGTTCTTTATTTACAGCGAGTTTAACTTTGAAAAATACGTGTTGACATTGTTTGAATCCAGCATGGGGCTTAAGAGATCAAGAAAAGCAATTTCAATCCAAATAAAGCAGGAAATAATAAAAAAACACGAACAAGTCATTAAATCAAATGCTCTATGCAAAGAATATGGCATGTCGGCATCAACTGTGTCGACAATTCTTGCACAAAATGACAAATTTAAAGAAGTGAACGTGAGAGACAAATCTATAAGAGTGTTTAAAAGTAGATCCCTAATTGTAGAAACTGAGAGGTTACTTATCATCTGGATTAGGGAAAAACAGATGAAAGGTGATTCAGTTTCTGGTGATTTCATTTGTGAAAGAGCCAGGGAGATTTATGAACATTTAAAGGCAGATCAACCTGGTTCTTCAGGAACAGAATTTGAAGATTTTCGGGCTAGCAAAGGCTGGTTCGAAAAATTTAAGAAAAGAAGTGACATTTTAAGTGTTGTTAGGCATGGTGAAGCTGCTAGTGCTGATAAAGAAGGGGCAGCAAAGTTTTTAGTTGAATTTAAAAAACTGATGGAAGAAGAAAATTATCTTCCACAGCAAGTGTTCAATGTGGACGAAACTGGGCTGTTCTGGAAAAAGATGCCCAAAAGAACATTCATCACCAAAGATGAAGCCTCTTTACCTGAGCATAAACCCATGAAAGACCGTCTCACTCTATTGCTTGGTGCCAATGCTTCAGGGGTTTTCCGACTGAAGCCTATGCTTGTCTACCACTCTGAAAACCCCAGGGTGTTCAAGCAACAGAAAGTGGTAAGAACAAAGCTTGGAGTTTATTGGAAGTCCAACCGTAAGGCATGGGTGACAAGACAGCTCTTTAATGAATGGGCTGTTGATGTGTTTTGCCCCTCTGTCAAGAGCTACCTAACCACCAATAAACTTCCTTTAAAGGCTCTTCTCCTCATGGATAATGCTCCTGGTCATGACCCTGACCTTGCCAGCAATTTGGAGTATAAATCTGACTTTGTGACAGTGTTGTTTTTGCCTCCAAACACTACATCAATCATACAGCCAATGGACCAGAATGTAATCAGCAACTTCAAGAAGTTGTACATGAAGAAAATGTTTAGGAGGTGTCATCAGGCAACTTCCACTGATCCTGAACTAACACTGAAACAGTTCTGGAAGACACAATTCAACGTCCTGGAGGCTGTAAAATTGATTGTGTCATCATGGCAAGAAGTCTCCAATAGGACCCTCAATTCTTCATGGAAAGCACTGTGGCCACCAGTAGTCCATGATTTTGAGGGATTTGAGGAAGAAACAGAGTTGGACCAGGAAATTGTGTCCATTGGTCAGTCATTGGGCCTTGAAGTGGAGGAGAAGGATGTGGAAGAGCTTGTGATGTCTCATGAGGAGGAACTTACTCCTGATGACTTGAAGCTGACAGTGGTGAGGAGGAAATTGAAAGTGATGACCATATGTCAGCTAAACAGTTGAAAGATGTGATTTACCACGAGGAGAAGTTCAGGGAACTGGCTTCAAAGCACCCAGAAGTGGAAAAAACTGAACTAACTTTGTGTCATGTTGAGGACTCGGTGGTCTCCTTCTTTAAACATAAGTTAATGGTGAGGACAGGTGCCCCACAGACCACAATTGACACTTTCTTCAGTAAAAGGCAGAGGGAACAAGATGCTAGCCCTCAGCCTTCCACTTCAAGAAGGAGAGAGGATGATGCTAGCCCTCAGCCTTCCACTTCAAGAAGGAGAGAGGATGTTCATGGTGGAGAATCTGTCAGTCCAGAGGTTCCTGACATTTTCGTGGAAGGTGACTCACCTTCGAAGAAGCAGTAAAATGCTTCTCCTCCACCTCCATTTCCTTCTCTTCTCCCTCCTCCTCCTCCACCTCCCACTTCCAATGCACATCATCCATCATCATCATCATCCAGGAGCCTTCTACATACACACCTCAAAGTAAGTAAATTTTTCCACCATTTTTGTTGAAGTTAGGAAATTTTTGGTGAGCTGGAACCAATTGCCCAAAAACGCATTGAAACAATGGTTTCGGTTAACTAACTTTTCAATTAACGAACGACCTTCTGGAACGGATTGAGTTCGTTAACGGAGGGTTCACTGTATATGGGGCCAGCAGTTGTATATGGGGCCAGCTGTTGTATATGGGGCCAGCAGTTGTATACAGGGCCAGTAGTTGTATATGGGGCCAGCAGTTGTATGCAGGGCCAGTAGTTGTATATGGGGCCAGCAGTTGTATATGGGGCCAGCAGTTGTATACGGGGCCAAGAGTTGTATACGGGGCCAAGAGTTGTATATGGGGGGGCCAGCAGTTGTATACGGGGCCAAGAGTTGTATACGGGGCCAGCAGTTGTATACGGGGCCAAGAGTTGTATATGGGGCCAGCAGTTGTATATGGGGCCAGCTGTTGTATACGGGGCCAGCTGTTGTATACGGGGCCAGCTGCTGTATACGGGGCCAGCTGCTGTATACGGGGCCAGCAGCTGTATACGGGGCCAGCAGCTGTATACAGGGCCAGCAGCTGTATACAGGGCCAGTAGTTGTATATGGGGCCAGCTGTTGTATATGGGACCAGCAGTTGTATATGGTCCAGCAGTTGTATATGGGGCCAAGAGTTGTATGTGGGGCCAGCAGTTGTATATGGGGCCAGCTGTTGTATATGGGGCCAGCTGTTATATATGGGGCCAGCTGATGTATATGGGGCCAGCAGTTGTATATGGTCCAGCAGTTGTATATGGGCCCAAGAATTGTATATGGGGCCAACAGTTGTATATGGGGCCAGCTTTTGTATACGGGGCCAGCTTTTGTATACGGGGCCAGCTGTTGTATACGGGGCCAGGTGTTGTATATGGGGCCAGCAGTTGTATACGGGGCCAGCAGTTGTATACGGGGCCAGCAGTTGTATACGGGGCCAGCAGTTGTATACGGGGCCAGCAGTTGTATACGGGGCCAAGAGTTGTATATGGGGCCAGCAGTTGTATACGGGGCCAAGAGTTGTATATGGGGCCAGCAGTTGTATACGGGCCAAGAGTTGTATGTGGGGCCAGCAGTTGTATATGGGGCCAGCAGTTGTATACGGAGCCAGCAGTTGTATATGGGGCCAGCTGTTGTATACGGGGCCAAGAGTTGTATATGGGGCCAGCAGTTATATATGGGGCCAGCTGTTGTATACAGGGCCAGTAGTTGTATATGGGGCCAGCTGTTGTATATGGGGCCAAGAGTTGTATATGGGGCCAGCAGTTATATATGGGGCCAGCTGTTGTATACAGGGCCAGTAGTTGTATATGGGGCCAGCTGTTGTATACGGGGCCAAGAGTTGTATATGGGGCCACCAGTTGTATATGGGGCCACCACTTGTATATGGTCCAGCAGTTGTATATGGGGCCAGCTGTTGTATACAGGGCCAGCAGTTGTATATGGGGCCAGCTGTTGTATACAGGGCCAGTAGCTGTATATGGGGCCAGCTGTTGTATACAGGGCCAGCAGTTGTATATGGGGCCAGCAGTTGTATATGGGGCCAGCTGTTGTATACGGGGCCAAGAGTTGTATATGGGGCCAGCAGTTGTATATGGGGCCAGCAGTTGTATATGGTCCAGCAGTTGTATATGGGGCCAAGAGTTGTGTATGGGGCCAGCAGTTGTATATGGGGCCAAGAGTTGTATATGGTGGCCAGCAGTTGAATATGGGGCCAGCAATTGTATATGGGGCCAGGTGTTGTATACGGGGCCAGCTGTTGTATACGGGGCCAAGAGTTGTATATGGGGCCAGCTGTTGTATACGGGGCCAAGAGTTGTATATGGGGCCAGCTGTTGTATACGGGGCCAAGAGTTGTATATGGGGCCAGCAGTTGTATACAGGGCCAGTAGTTGTATATGGGGCCAGCTGTTGTATACGGGGCAAAGAGTTGTATATGGGGCCAGCAGTTGTGTTGCTATAGTCACTGACGTGTGCTGCTATAGTCGCTGACGTGTGCTGCTATAGTCGCTGACGTGTGCTGCTGTAGTCGCTGACGTGTGCTGCTGTAGTCGCTGACGTGTGCTGCTGTAGTCGCTGACGTGTGCTGCTGTAGTCGCTGACGTGTGCTGCTGTAGTCGCTGACGTGTGCTGCTGTAGTCGCTGACGTGTGCTGCTGTAGTCGCTGACGTGTGCTGCTGTAGTCGCTGACGTGTGCTGCTATAGTCGCTGACCTGTGCTGCTATAGTCGCTGACCTGTGCTTCTATAGTTGCTGTCGTGTGCTGCTATAGTCGCTGACCTGTGCTGCTATAGTCGCTGACCTGTGCTGCAATTGTCGCTGACGTGTGCTGCTATAGACGCTGACGTGTGCTGCTGTAGTCGTTGACGTGTGCTGCTATAGTCGCTGACCTGTGCCGCAATAGTCGCTGACGTGTGCTGCTATAGTCACTGACCTGTGCTGCTTTAGTCGCTGACCTGTGATGTTATAGTCCCTCACGTGTGCTGCTATAGTCACTGACGTGTGCTGCTATAGTCGCTGACGTGTGCTGCTATAGTCACTGACGTGTGCTGCTATAGTCGTTGACGTGTGCTGCTATAGTCGCTGACGTGTGCTGCTATAGTCGCTGATTATGTGCTGCAATAGTCACTGACGTGTGCCGCAATAGTCGCTGATGTGTGCTGTTATAGTCGCTAACGTGTGCTGCTACAGTTGCTGACGTGTGCTGCTATAGTCGCTGATGTGTGCTGTTGTAGTCGCTGACCTGTGCTGCTATAGTCGCTGTCGTGTGCTGCTATAGTCGCTGTCGTGTGCTGCTATAGTCGCTGACGTGTGCTGCTATAGTCGCTGACGTGTGCTGCTATAGTCGCTGACGTGTGCTGCAATAGTCGCTGACCTGTGCTGCTATAGTCGCTGACGTGTGCTGCTATTGTCTCTGACGTGTGCTGTTATAGTCACTGATGTTCACTGATGTGTGCTGCAATAGTCACTGATGTGTGCTGTTATAGTCGCTGATGTGTGCTGTTATAGTCGCTGATCTGTGCCGCAATAGTCGCTGATGTGTGCTGTTATAGTCGCTGATGTGCTGTTATAGTCGCTAACCTGTGCTGCAATAGTCGCTGATGTGTGCTGTTATAGTCACTGATGTGTGCTGTTATAGTCGCTAACCTGTGCTGTAATAGTCGCTGATGTGTGCTGCATTAGTCACTGATGTGTGCTCTTATAGTCGCTGATGTGTGCTGTTATAGTCGCTGATGTGTGCTGCAATAGTCGCTGATGTGTGCTGTTATAGTCGCTGATGTATGCTGCAATAGTCGCTGATGTGTGCTCTCATAGTCGCTGATGTGTGCTCTCATAGTCGCTGATGTGTGCTGTTATAGTCGCTGATGTGTGCTGTTATAGTCGCTGATGTGTGCTGCTATAGTCGCTAACCTGTGCTGCAATAGTTGCTGAAGTGTGCTGTTATAGTCGCTGATGTGCTGTTATAGTCGCTGATGTGTGCTGCTATAGTCGCTGATGTGTGCTGCTATAGTCGCTAACCTGTGCTGCAATAGTCGCTGATGTGTGCTGTTATAGTCGCTGATGTGTGCTGTTATAGTTGCTGATGTGTGCTGTTATAGTCGCTAACCTGTGCTGCAATAGTCGCTGATGTGTTCTGTTATAGTCGCTGACCTGTGCTGCAATAGTCGCTGATATGTGCTGTTATAGTCGCTGATGTGTGCTGCTATAGTCGCTGACCTGTGCTGCAATAGTCGCTGATATGTGCTGTTATAGTCGCTGATGTGTGCTGCAATAGTCGCTGATGTGTGCTGCTATAGTCGCTGATGTGTGCTGTTATAGTCGCTGACCTGTGCTGCAATAGTCGCTGATGTGTGCTGTTATTGTCGCTGATGTGTGCTGTTATAGTCGCTGACCTGTGCTGCAATAGTCGCTGATGTGTGCTGTTATAGTCGCTGATGTGTGCTGTTATAGTCGCTAACCTGTGCTGCAATAGTCGCTGATGTGTGCTGCAATAGTCACTGATGTGTGCTGTTATAGTCGCTGATGTGTGCTGTTATAGTCGCTAACCTGTGCTGCAATAGTCGCTGATGTGTGCTGCAATAGTCACTGATGTGTGCTGTTATAGTCGCTGATGTGTGCTGTTATAGTCGCTGACCTGTGCTGCAATAGTCGCTGATGTGTGCTGTTATAGTCGCTGATGTGTGCTGTTATAGTCGCTGACCTGTGCTGCAATAGTCGCTGACGTGTGCTGCTATAGTCGCTGACCTGTGCTGCTATAGTCGCTGACGTGTGCTGCTATAGTCGCTGATGTGTGCTGTTATAGTCGCTGCCCTGTGCTGCAATAGTCGCTGACCTGTGCTGTTATAGTCGCTGACCTGTGCTGCTATAGTCGCTGACCTGTGCTGCTATAGTCGCTGACCTGTGCTGCTATAGTCGCTGTCGTGTGCTGCTATAGTTGCTGTCGTGTGCTGCTATAGTTGCTGTCGTGTGCTGCTATAGTCGCTGTCGTGTGCTGTTTTAGTCGCTGACGTGTGCTGTTATAGTCGCTGACGTGTGCTGTTATAGTCGCTGACGTGTGCTGCTATAGTCGCTGACGTGTGCTGCTATAGTCGCTGACGTGTGCTGCTATAGTCGCTGACGTGTGCTGCTATAGTCGCTGACCTGTGCTGCTATAGTCGCTGACCTGTGCTGTTATAGTCGCTGACGTGTGCTGCTATAGTCGCTGACCTGTGCTGCAATAGTCGCTGACCTGTGCTGCAATAGTCGCTGACCTGTGCTGCTATAGTCGCTGACGTGTGCTGCTATAGTCACTGACGTGTGCTGCTATAGTCGCTGACCTGTGCTGCTATAGTCGCTGACGTGTGCTGCTATAGTCGCTGACGTGTGCTGCAATAGTCGTTGACCTGTGCTGCTATAGTCGCTGACGTGTGCTGCTATAGTCACTGACGTGTGCTGCTATAGTCGCTGACCTGTGCTGCTATAGTCGCTGACGTGTGCTGCTATAGTCGTTGACCTGTGCTGTTATAGTCGCTGATGTGTGCTGCTATAGTCGTTGACCTGTGCTGTTATAGTCGTTGACCTGTGCTGTTATAGTCGCTGACGTGTGCTGCTATAGTCGCTGACCTGTGCTGTTATAGTCGCTGACCTGTGCTGCTATAGTCGCTGTCGTGTGCTGTTATAGTCGCTGACCTGTGCTGCTATAGTTGCTGATGTGTCCTGCTATAGTCGCTGACGTGTGCTGCTATAGTCGCTGACGTGTGCTGCTATAGTCGCTGACGTGTGCTGCTATAGTCGCTGACCTGTGCTGCTTTAGTCGCTGACGTGTGCTGCTATAGTCGCTGACGTGTGTTGCAATAGTCGCTGACGTGTGTTGCAATAGTCGCTGACCTGTGCTGCTATAGTCGCTGACCTGTGCTGCTATAGTCGCTGATGTGTGCTGCTATAGTCGCTGACGCGTGCTGCTATAGTCGCTGTCGTGTGTTGCAATACTCGCTGATGTGTGCTGCTATAGTTGCTGGCGTGTGCTGCTATAGTCGCTGACCTGTGCTGCTATAGTCGCTGACCTGTGCTGCTATAGTCGCTGACGTGTGTTGCAATAGTCGCTGACCTGTGCTGCTATAGTCGCTGACCTGTGCTGCTATAGTCGCTGATGTGTGCTGCTATAGTCGCTGACCTGTGCTGCTATTGGAGGAGGAGGAGGGTAAGAGGGAGGAGGAGGGCAAGTAGGAGGAGGAGGGCAAGGAGGAGGGTAAGGGGGAGGAGGAGGGTAAGGGTGAAGAGGGTAAGGGGAAGGAGGAGGGTAAGGGGGAGGAGGAGGGTAAGGGGCAGGAGGAGGGTAGGAGGGGAGGAGGGTAAGGAGGGGGAGGAGGAGGGTAAGGAGGGGGAGGAGGAGGGTAAGGAGGAGGGAGGGGGAGGAGGAGGGTAGGAGGAGGAGGAGGGAGGGGAGGAGGAGGGTACGGAGGAGGAGGAGGGTAAGGGGGAGGAGGAGGGTAGGAGGAGGAGGAGGAGGGTAAGGAGGAGGAGAGGGTAAGGGGGAGGGGGAGGAGGGTAAGGGGCAGGGGGAGGGTAAGGAGGAGGGGGAGGGGGAGGGTAAGGGGGAGGAGGAGGGTAAGGGGGAGGGGGAGGGTAAGGGGCAGGAGGAGGAGGAGGGTAAGGAGGAGGAGGAGGGTAAGGGGGAGGAGGAGGGTAAGAAGGAGGGGGAGGAGGGGGAGGAGGGTAAGGGGGAGGAGGAGGGTAAGAAGGAGGGAAGGAGGAGGGTAAGGGGGAGGAGGAGGGTAAGGAGGAGGAGGAGGGTAAGGAGGAGGAGGAGGGAGGGGGAGGAGGAGGGAAGGGGAGGAGCGGGGAGGGGGAGGAGGAGGGGGGGGGAGGAGGAGGAGGGGAGGAGGAGGGTAGGGGGAGGAGGAGGGTAGAGGAGGGGAGGAGGGAAGGGGGAGGGGAGGGAGGAGGAGGAGGAGGGAGGAGGAGGAGGGAAGGGGAGGAGGAGGTTGAGAGGGGAAGAGGGGAGGAGGGTAAGGAGGAGGGAGGAGGGTAAGGGGAGGAGGAGGGAAGGGGAGGAGGAGGGAGGGGGAGGAGGAGGAAGGGGGAGGAGGAGGGAGGAGGGAGGAGGAGGGAAGGGAGGGAGGAGGAGAGGGAGGAGGAGGAGGGTAAGGGGGAGGAGGAGGGTAAGGGAGGAGGAGGAGGGAGGGAGGAGGGAGGGTAAGGAGGAGGAGGGAAGGAGGGAGAGGGTAGAGGGGAGGAGAGGAGGGTAGAGGGAGGGGAGGGTAAGGAGGGAGGAGGGAGGAGGGGAAGAGGGAGGGGAGAGGAGGGAGGGAAGGGGAGGGAGGAGGGAAGGGGAGGAGGAGGGTAAGGGGGAGGAGGAGGTAGGGAGGAGGAGGGAGGGGGAGGAGGAGGGTAGAGGGGGAGGAGGGAGGGTAAGGGGGAGGAGGAGAGGGAAGGGGAGGAGGAGGGAAGGGGGAGGAGGAGGTAAGGGGGAGGAGGAGGGAAGGGGAGGAGGAGGGTAAGGGAGGAGGGGAGGGAGGGGAGGAGGAGAGTAAGGGGGAGGAGGAGGGGAGGGGAGGAGGGGAAGGGAGGAGAGAGGGGGAGGGAGGGGAAGGGGGAGGAGGAGGGGAAGGAGGAGGAGGGAGGAGAGAGGGGGAGGAGGAGGGTAGGGGGAGGAGGAGAGGGAGAGGGGAGGAGGAGGGTAAGGGGAGGAGGAGGGTAAGGAGGAGGAGGAGGGTAAGGGGGAGGAGGAGGGTAAGGGGGAGGAGGAGGGTAAGGGGGAGGAGGAGGGTAAGGGGGAGGAGGAGGGTAAGGAGGAGGAGGAGGGTAAGGGGGAGGAGGAGGGTAAGGGGGAGGAGGAGGGTAAGGGGGAGGAGGAGGGTAAGGGGGAGGAGGAGGGTAAGGAGGAGGAGGAGGAGGGTAAGGAGGAGGAGGAGGGTAAGGTGGAGGGGAGGGTAAGGGGGAGGAGGAGGAGGAGGGAGGGGAGGAGGAGGAGGGTAGGGAGGAGGAAGAGGGTAAGGGGCAGGAGGAGGGTAAGGGGGAGGAGGAGGGTAAGGGGGAGGAGGAGGGAGGAGGAGGAGGGAGGGAGGGGAGGAGGAGGGTAAGGGGGAGGAGGAGGAGGGTAAGGGGGAGGAGGAGGGTAAGGGGGAGGAGGAGGGTAAGGGGGAGGAGGAGGAGGGTAGGGGGGAGGATGAGGGTAAGGAGGACGAGGAGGGTAAGGAGGAGGGTAAGGGGGAGGAGGAGGATAAGGGGGAGGAGGAGGGGAAGGGGCAGGAGGAGGGGAATGGGGAGGAGGAGGGTAAGGAGGAGGAGGAGGGTAAGGAGGAGGAGGAGTGTAGGGGGAGGAGGAGGGTAAGGGGGAGGAAGTGGGTAAGGGGGAGGTGGAGGGTAAGGGGGAGGAGGAGGAGGGTAAGGGGGAGGAGGAGGGGGAGGAGGGGGTAAGGGGGAGGAGGAGGAGGAGGAGGGTAAGGGGGAGGAGGAGGGTAAGGGGGAGGAGGAGGGTAAGGGGGAGGAGGAGGAGGGTAAGGGGGAGGAGGAGGAGGAGGGTAAGGAGGAGGAGGAGGGTAAGGGGGAGGAGGAGGGTAAGGGGGAGGAGGAGGGTAAGGGGGAGGAGGAGGGTAAGGAGGAGGAGGAGGGTAAGGGGGAGGAGGAGGGTAAGGGGGAGGAGGAGGGTAAGGTGGAGGAGGAGGAGGAAGAAGAATATTTTGATGTATGTATGTATTTTTGTATGTACAAAATGTATGTATCTATCTATCTATGTGGCGACCTGTGGTGCAATGGTCAGCATGCTCGCCCAGCAAGTTAGCGGTCCCAGGTTCGATCACCAGGAAGGGTGGAACTATGGGCAAGTTTTCTTGCGCCATTTGCCTCTCTACCCAGCAGTCATTGGGAACCTGGATGTTAATTGATTTGTCGATCTTGTTCCTGGGTAATGGTTAGCCAGTGCAGTTGGCAAGTTGTCCGGCCTTCCTGGACTATTCCTTGACACTGGGTCATGCAACTCGTTAACTGAGGGAGTGGTTGTTGTGTTGGCGACAGCCTTTACACCTTAAACACTGGGTCATGCAGCTCGTTAACTCATGGTGTGGTTGTTGTGTTGGCGACAGCTTCTACACCTTAAACACTGGGTCATGCAGCTCGTTAACTTAGTGTGTGGTTGTTGTGTTGGTGACAGCTTCTACACCTTAAACACTGGGTCATGCAGCTCGTTAACTTAGTGTGTGGTTGTTGTGTTGGTGACAGCTTCTACACCTTAAACACTGGGTCATGCAGCTCGTTAACTTAGTGTGTGGTTGTTGTGTTGGTGACAGCTTCTACACCTTAAACACTGGGTCGTACTGCTCGTTAACTTAGGGTGTGGTTGTTGTGTTGGCGACAGCTTCTACACCTTAAACACTGGGTCATGCAGCTCGTTAACTTAGTGTGTGGTTGTTGTGTTGGTGACAGCTTCTACACCTTAAACACTGGGTCATGCAGCTCGTTAACTTAGTGTGTGGTTGTTGTGTTGGTGACAGCTTCTACACCTTAAACACTGGGTCATGCAGCTCGTTAACTTAGTGTGTGGTTGTTGTGTTGGTGACAGCTTCTACACCTTAAACACTGGGTCGTACTGCTCGTTAACTTAGGGTGTGGTTGTTGTGTTGGCGACAGCTTCTACACCTTAAACACTGGGTCATGCAGCTCGTTAACTTAGTGTGTGGTTGTTGTGTTGGTGACAGCTTCTACACCTTAAACACTGGGTCATGCAGCTCGTTAACTTAGTGTGTGGTTGTTGTGTTGGTGACAGCTTCTACACCTTAAACACTGGGTCATGCAGCTCGTTAACTTAGTGTGTGGTTGTTGTGTTGGTGACAGCTTCTACACCTTAAACACTGGGTCGTACTGCTCGTTAACTTAGGGTGTGGTTGTTGTGTTGGCGACAGCTTCTACCAGGGCTGTGGAGTCGAAGACAAAACATTCGACTCCGACTCCTCAAATTTTTATGCTTCCGACTCCGACTCCTTGGCCTATTTGTAACAACTATTTCTACCATCCTAATTGTAATTTGTATGTTGTAACCTGCGTAGGTAAAAAGTAAAACACCGTGGCTATACTGCTACAGCTTTATTAATGATCTGGACGATATTTAAGAACTACAAAAAGATGATAGGCTTGACTTTCAAAGTTTCAATCAAAAGAAAAATAAATTTATTAAGAATTCAAGATATTAACTAGAAAACACCATTTACATGTATATCTAAAAGTTCGATCTCAGCATATGAATTTTGTTTAAGCTCATAATCTGATGTGGATCTAAATGATGATCCTACAATTCCTTTTAAAGTAAAGTTATATATTTATGTACATTAAAGAAATGAATACCTTATTAAGGAAAATGGATAAACCTTACATGATTAAGTTATTAAATTAAATTTGCCTTAATCTCACCAAAAACAGGTGGTAGCTAATTGTTTTGTAGCTGAGAGCCTCTGTGCAGTTTTCAACGAAACAAAATTTGATATAATTCAAAATTTCAAATGGTAAAGAAGAGACTATCGTCCAAAATTATAGTGCTATACTGTGCCTGCTACAATAAATTCATAATAATGCTTATAAAATGGAAATATATTCTTTTAATAATTTAAGAAAATTAGTGGGATCAGTGGAATCACTGCAATGAATATGCCTGAGTTCATATATTTGTTCTTAGGAACAGAATAGCTTCAGTCGGAGTCGGAGTCTGGACAATTTTACTGACTCCGACTCCGACTCCACAAGCCGAAATTTCCTCCGACTCCTCTACTCCGACTCCGACTCCACAGCCCTGGCTTCTACACCTTAAACAAATTCGCGTCTTGGTGGCCCTTGGGTCGGCCATCTTCGTTTCCTATGGGCAACCATTATTATATTTACCTATGTATATAGTCATGAGGATGTATAAGTATAAATGTGTTAGTATAAGTATACATGTATGTTCTACGATGTATATCAATATAAGAATGGAGTAAACTGCAGCGGGCCAATTGGCCTTTACTGGGCAGTCCCATTTACACCCAACCCTATCGGTCATATATCCATCCATCCTATGTTTGAAGTTATCCGGCTTATTCGAGTTAATGATGACGTTTGGTAACTTGTTCCACTCGTCCACTACTCTATTTCCAAACCAATTTTTACCTATTTCCCGCCTAAATCTAAATTTGTCTAATTTAAAACCATCGCTACGAGTTCGCTCCTGGTTGGATAGTTTGAGTATCTTTGTTATGCCCCCTTTGTTCAGCGCTGACATCCATTTATACACCTCTTATCATATCGCCCCTCACTCTACGTCTCTCGAGGGAGTGCAGATTAAGATGCTTTAACCTGTCTCAGTACTCAAGGTTCCTAATGCCGGGATTAGTCTTGTTGTTCTCTTGTGTATGTTTTCTAGGGATTCTATATCCATTCTATAGTTCGGTGACCAGAACTGACTTGTTTAATCCAAGTGAGGTCTCACAAGCGTAAGATATAGTTTTAGGTTGATCTGTCTAGTCTTGTAACTAACACTCCTTTGTATGTACCCAAGTACTTTATTAGCCTTGTTTCGAGCAAATACACATTGCTGACTTGGTTTAAGATTCCTACTTATCATTACTCATAAATCTTTCTCACAGTCGGATTCTCTATAACATCATTGTTCATCTGATATCTGGTTTCTTTGTTTACATCTCCTAGACTAATTACTTTACATTTGTCTACATTAAATTTCATCTGCCATATTTCAGACCACTCGATTTTTTTTTTTTTTAGATCTTCCTGTAGTTTTGCGGAGTCCTCGTCAGATTTATTTACACGCCCTCTTATAGTGTCTTCAGTAAATTTAACCTAATGTTGCTATCTACCACGATATCTATGTCGTTTTTATACTGTTTGTATAATAAATAGTAATGGTTAAGTACTGAGCCTTGGGGTACTCCACTAGCGACGTTACTACAATCAGATTTAGTGCTGTTAATGCTCACTCGCTGTTCCCTCCCCTGTAACCACGCCCTAATCCATTAAGAATATCTCCTCCAATGCCATGAGCCTCCACTTTTCATATTAGTCTTTCGTGGGGGACTCAGTCGAAGGCTTCACTAAAGTTAAGATATACCACATCATAGTCGTGCCCCTCGTCCACTGATTCGAAAACAGTAGAAAATAATGATAATAGATTAGTCAGACATGAACGCCGTTTTTAATGACATTAAACAAATTTGCCAAGGGCATACTAAGCTCTTCCTTACATTCCTTTAACCCCCCCCCCCCCCAAAGTACGTACCCGACTAGAAAGGTCTACTCGGATGAAAAAGAAACTCGTTTGACCAATTAGTTGAGAGTGAAAGTTGGGTGAAGTGTATCCAGAGAGAGTAATGCCTCCCTCCCTCTGCATGACTGAAGGGAGGGAGGAAAACAATGTTGTACGAAAGACCAGAAGAATGAAAATACTGTACCCGATATGAAATTATTATTATTATTATTATTATTATTATTTTTATTATTATTATTATTATTAATTATTATTATTATTATTATTATTATTATTATTATTATTATTGTTGTTGTTGATGATGATATTATACAGTGAAGTTTGGTTAGGTTAGGATAGGTTATATTACGTTATATTAAGATAGGATAGATGAGGTGAGGTGAGAGAGGCCAGGGGTGAGCTGCCTGAGCCGCTCACCTACTGCACTTTACTACCCCTCGCCTGACCGGCTCACCTGTCACCATTAACATTCACTTTATTTCGCCTTACAAGTAACCTAACCTTACCCCCAGGTAGCGTTAGATGTTTAATCATCAGGTGACATAAGCTGGGAGGCCTCTTCTTCAAGTGGTCCATCTTACCTTAGATAATTTGGTTAGGTTAGCGTTAGTTTACGTTAGGTTAGGTAAGGTTGGGTTAGGATAGCTTTGTTTAGCTTTAGGTTAGGTTAGCTTTAGGTTGGGTTACATTAGGTTTAGGTTGGCTTAGGTTGGTAGGCTTAATTAAGTAGTAGTGTTCAGATAATTTAGGTTAGGTTATTAGCGTACAGGAGAAAACAGTGATTCTCTCTGATGGGTGGAGGCACACACACACACACACACACACACACACACACACACACACACACACACACACACACACACGTAACTAAGTGTTGAATTGCGTGTTTCTATATACACTTATTCATACATTCCTTCATTCATTCATACAAACCCAACCTAATGTAACCAAAACTTAACCTAACCCAACTGAGTTACCTAACCCAGTTCTAGGATCCATTAGAACTGTGGCTTTGCATCCTGGTGTGTGGGGGAGGGGGTCATGGTGTGTGGGGGAGGGGGGTCATGATGTGTGGGGGAGGGGGTCATGATGTGTGGGGGAGGGGGGGTCATGGTGTGTGGGGGAGGGGGTCATGGTGTGTGGGGGAGGGGGGTCAAGGTGTATGGGGGAGGGGGGTCATGGTGTGTGGTGGAGGGGGTCATGGTGTGTGGGGGAGGGGGGTCATGGTGTATGGGGGAGGGGGTCATGGTGTGTGGGGGAGGGGGGTCATGGTGTGTGGGGGTGGGGGGTCATGATGTGTGGGGGAGGGGGTCATGGTGTGTGGGGGAGGGGGGTCATGGTGTATGGGGGAGGGGGGTCATGGTGTGTGGTGGAGGGGGTCATGGTGTGTGGGGGAGGGGGTCATGGTGTATGGGGGAGGGGGGTCATGATGTGTGGGGGAGGGGGTCATGGTGTGTGGGGGAGGGGGGTCATGGTGTGTGGGGGAGGGGGTCATGGTGTGTGGGGGAGGAGGTCATGGTGTGTGGGGGAGAGGGTCATGATGTGTGGGGGAGGGGGTCATGGTGTATGGCGGAGGGAAGTCATGGTGTGTGGGGGAGGGGGTCATGGTGTGTAGGGGAGGGGGGTCATGGTGTGTGGGGGAGGGGGTCATGATGTGTGGGGGAGGGGGTCATGGTGTATGGGGGAGGTGGTTCATGGAGTGGCAGCATTGTTGTGTGTTTAGAGGGGTGTGGGGGTCAGGTGAGGAAGTAGTATACAACAATAGCGTCCCGGACATTGGTGTGTGTAGGGGGGGGGGGGGGGGGAATTAGTGTCTCCAGCCGCCCCTCAGTCTTATTTAAACTTAAGATAAATTATCGTAACCTAACCTGAGTTTGGTTTATGTAGGGTAGGAGTGTTGTTATGGTGAGAGAGAGGAGGATATGGGGTGTTAGTACTGTATAGTCACCAGAGCTACCCAGCCACACACACACACTACATACGCTCTACACACACTGAATACACACACGTTCTTCACACACACACACACACACACACACTATACACATACTCTACACACACGCACACACACTCAACACACATGCACACACACTCAACACACACTTTACACTCACACTCTCCACTCACTCTCTACACACATTCTACATAAATACTCTACACACACACACACACTCTACACACACCCATGCACACACACACACACACTACACACACTCACTCTACACACACTGCACACACACACTACACTCACACTCTACACACACACTCTATACACACACACACGCACACACACACACTCTACACACACACACACACACACACACTACATTCTTGACCACCGAAGGGTCAAGACGTACCTGGCGCTCCTCTGGGAGCAGCCAGGTCAACGGTTAAGTTGGCCCATACCAACTCCCTCCCCTGAACCCTCCTCCCCACCGGAATATCAACAAGTTCTCGCCAGAAGTTAAAATTTCATTTAGGAAAGGAATGGAACCAGTGTTGAACAGAGATGAACAGTGGTGAACAGTGCTTAAGTCAGTGAGAACAACTCAACAGTAACAGCCGAGTCATACCCATGTTAACCTTCACACAGTGAGGTCCCAGGTACCCAGTGATAACTGCCCGTGAGACCCAACAACAACCAGTGATGTGTTAATCCGTCTACGATAGGAAGGCCTGGGACCACACCTCACTCATGTAACACCATCTGTGAGGGAATTACTACACCACGTGAGGTCCCTCATAACACCATCTGTAAGGGAATTACCACACCACCTGAGGTCCCTCATAACCCCATCTGTGAGGGAATTACTACACCACGTGAGGCCCCTCATAACACCATCTGTAAGGGAATTACCACACCACGTGAGGTCCCTCATAACACCATCTGTGCGGGCATTACTACACCACGTGGTGCCCCTCATAACACCATCTGTGAGGGAATTACTACACCACGTCAGGTCCCTCATAACACCATCTGTGAGGGAATTACTACACCACGTCAGGTCCCTCCTAACACCATCTGTGAGGGAAATACTACACCACGTGAGG
Organism: Homarus gammarus; assembly: GCA_958450375.1. NCBI lineage: Eukaryota > Metazoa > Arthropoda > Malacostraca > Decapoda > Nephropidae > Homarus > Homarus gammarus. Next base: position 412,240 of record CAUDMG010000053.1, read on the forward strand.
TCACTCCTAACACCATCTGGGAGGGAGTTACTACACTACGAGTTTGCTGTTCAACACCTACATTAATCTGTATGTTCACTGTGTGTTCCTTTACCTTTCTCTAATGAAGGCTTTTGTTAAACCACCAATGTATGTAATAAGTCATTTATGTCCAATGTATATTTTCAGCCTTCGGGCTGCAGAACTTTTTCAATAAACCGTTAATTATTATTATTATTATTATTATTATTATTATTATTACACTGCACACACACACTCTACACACACACTCTACGCTCATACTCTATACACACACTCTACGCTCATGCACACACACACTCTACACACACACACGCACACACACACACACACACACACACTACACTTACACTCTACACTCACTCTCTACACACACTCTCTACACACACACTACACACACTATACACACACACACCTCAGTTGTGTTCTGACCTCACTAGGGGAAAGGTCACGGCAGGGTTAGCTCAGGAGGGATAATTATCAGATATGGCCAGTGCTATGTGCGGTCTTGGGTATGAGAGTTTGTTGACCAAACTGGAGTGGTCCATTGAAGAATTGGCGAGGGCCAAGTTAGAAATTGAGAGGGCCACGTTGGAGAACCTGAAATTAAGGAAGAGCTGGCGATGTTACCAGGAGACGCTGGCCGAGTAAATCCAGTGTCTGACGGAAACTCAAGCGAGTGGAAAGTTGTGAGTAGTGGGAAGACGAAGCTGGTGGTGAAGAAGTACACCAAGGATACGACAACAATGACAACAACAGCTAAGTGTACCAACCCGTTCAGTCCCATGATAGACGAATTGGACGTTAGTACAGTCAGGGACAGGGATGACAAGGAAGGTATAAAAACTTTAATTGTTGGTGACTCACAGGTAAGGTACATGGACAGGGCCTTTTGTGGTAAAAACAAAAATAGGATGAGGGTGTGTTTGCCAGGAGCTGGGGTGGGGGATATAATTGACAGGATGGACAATATCTTGTCTGGTAATGGGAACAAACCCATTATCTGCCTCAGTGCAGGAGGCAATGATATTGGCCGGTGTAGGAGCGAGGAGCTTCTTGATAAGTTCAAGGCAGCTATAGATCGTATTAGGACTAAGGGAGGGATCCCTATCATATGCGGTGTCCTGCCTAGAAGGAGAGTTGGCAGTGAATGGTTGTCAAGGGCAGTTGGTGTTAACGACCGTCTTGACAGATATTGCAAGTCAATATCAGTCCCATTCATTGACAACTGGGACAACTTCTATGGCAGAAGGGACCTTTATGCTAGGGATGGGGTGCACCTGTCTAGGGATGGAGTAGCAACCCTGGCTGGGGCTCTAGAGGGGGCAGTTCAAAAGATATCGAAGTCTTTAAACTGCTAAGAGAACATAGGGGCACGGGGGTGGAGGAGACTGCAGTGGGAGCGGGTAAACAAGGCGAAAGATTACAGGGAAATAGTGTTAGGAATGATGACATAACTAAATTAGACAGGGAGTTTAAAACTAAACGCGGTAAGGGAAGGACTCAGAACACGACTAACTTAAATGTATATTACGCGAACAGTAGAAGTATGAGAAACAAAATGGATGATATTAGGGCCTTGGTATGTACCGAAGAAATCGATATAATTGCATTCACTGAAACATGGATCAACCTAGACACACGTGAATTACCAGTCGAATACCAAATTGCGGGTTACAAACTGTTCCATACCGATAGGCAGACCAGGAAAGGAGGCGGAGTAGCAATCTATGTTAGGGATAATCTGAAGTGTGAAATAAATAAGGAAATAAAAACTGAGAGGAATACAGAAACAATTTGGATAGAATTAAGCGACGGTCGGGAAAAATTAATCACAGGAGTAATATATAGACCCCCCAATCTTGACAGAGTCAATGAGCGACTTATCTGGGATGAAATGCGCAGGGCTTCCATACACAACAAAGTCTGTATAGTAGGCGACTTTAACCTTGGCCAAATAGATTGGACCGACCTTACGGGAAACTCAGAATCAGAGGATTTTCTCGAGACGATCCAGGACTGTTTCCTAAGTCAACATATAACCGAACCCACACGGGGTAATAATATATTGGATTTAGTTTTGTCAAACAGAGAAAACCTCATTAGCAATGTCGAGGTAGGGAACGAACTTGCAAACAGCGATCACAAAGAAATTCGATTCCAGTTAGATTTTCAGGGCAGACGTAAGGAAAATTCCACTAAAGTACCAGATTTCAGAAGGGCAAACTTTGACAGTTTAAAGAGGCAGCTGAGAGAGGGGGTGTCGCGCTTGGCCGTGAACCTGACAGATGACACCGACCTGATAACGAGATCTGAGATTGCCGAGTTCCACGACAATTTAAATAGTGAGTTACTTAATGCACAAAGGCAGAACATACCATACAAAAAACTCAGATCAAACAACAATGACCCTAAATGGATAAATAATTATTTAAAGAACATCATTGGCCAAAGGAAGGCTATAGGTAGAAGGATAAATCGTGGCGAAATTCACCTCCGGGACTATTATAGGGTATTGGCGAGTAGGGTTAAAACCGAGATAAGGAAAGCAAAGAGGAATAATGAGGTAAGGATAGCAAGGGAGGCAAAGACAAACCCCAAAGGATTCTACCAAATGTACCAAACTAAAACACGAGAAAAGATTGGACCAATACGGTCAGACTCCGGCGAGCTCACTGATAACGACGGAGAAATGAGCAATAATTTGAATAAATATTTTTCAACAGTTTTCACCAGCGAAAATTTAAACATGATACCCGAGGCACCGACTCTATTCAGAGATAGTGAAGAAAACAAATTAAGTGAGATAGTAGTGACTAGTAACGATGTTAGTAAGCAATACAAACTAAAGCCTAATAAGTCACCTGGTCCCGATGAGATATTTGCCAGAGTATTAAAGGAATGTAAGGAAGAGCTTAGTATGCCCTTAGCAAAGTTGTTTAACATGTCCTTAAAAACAGGTGTAGTACCAGAATCCTGGAGGATAGCGAATGTAATACCGATCTTCAAGAAGGGGGATAGATCACTATCCTCTAACTACCGCCCAATCAGTCTAACATCAATAGTAGGCAAATTACTGGAAGCAATCATTTCAAACTCTATTCGAAATCACCTGGAGAAGCACAGATTGATCAATGATTCCCAGCATGGCTTCACAAGCGGACGTTCTTGCCTAACTAATCTATTAACATTCTTTTCATCAGTTTTCGAATCAGTGGACGAGGGGCACAATTATGATGTGGTATATCTCGACTTTAGCAAAGCCTTCGACAGAGTACCCCACGAAAGACTAATTAGAAAGGTAGAAGCTCATGGCATCAAAGGTGACATCCTTAAATGGATTAGGGCGTGGTTACAGGACAGGAAACAGCGAGTGAGCATTAACGGCACTAAGTCCCATTGGAGCAACGTCACAAGTGGAGTTCCCCAAGGCTCAGTACTTGGACCATTATTGTTTATTATATACATAAACGACATAGATATCGGCATAGACAGCAACATAAGTAAATTTGCTGATGATACTAAAATAGGACGTGTTATCAAATCTGACGAGGACTCGGCAAAACTACAGGAGGATCTAAACAAATTTTTCGAATGGTCTGAAAAATGGCAGATGAAATTCAACATTGACAAATGTAAAGTACTCAGTATAGGGAATGTAAACAGGGAAACCAGATACCAGATGAACAACGATGCCATAGAGAAATCCGACTGCGAGAGAGATTTAGGAGTAATGATAAGTAGGAACCTTAAGCCAAGTAAACAATGTGTTTTTGCTCGTAACAAGGCTAATAAAGTACTTGGGTTCATACAAAGGAGTGTTAGTTACAAGACTAGCGAGGTCATCCTAAAACTGTATCTTGCTCTTGTGAGACCACACCTGGATTACGCAGTCCAGTTCTGGTCACCGTATTACAGAATGGATATAGAATCCTTGGAAAGAATTCAGAGGAGAATGACAAGACTAATCCCGGGTATCAGGAACCTTGAGTATAGAGACAGGTTAAAGCATCTTAATTTGCACTCCCTTGAGAGACGTAGAGCGAGGGGCGACCTGATAGAGGTGTATAAATGGAAGGCAGGGCTAAACAAAGGGGACATTACAAAGGTACTCAAATTATCCAACCAGGAGCGAACTCGTAACAATGGTTTTAAATTGGACAAATTTAGATTTAGGCGTGAAATAGGTAAACACTGGTTTGGAAACAGAGTAGTGGATGAATGGAACAAGTTACCAAATATCATCATTAACTCGAATACGCTGAATTGCTTCAAACATAGGTTGGATGCTTTTATGAGCAATAGGGGTTGGGTGTAAATGGGACTGCCCAGTATGGGCCAATAGGCCCGCTGCAGTTTCCTCCATTCTTATGTTCTTATGTTCTTATGTACACGCACACACACACTACACACACACTCTACACACACTATACACACACTATACACACACACACACGCACACTATACACACACACACACACACTATACACACACACACACACACACACACACACTATACACACACACACACACACTATACACACACACACACACTCTGCACACACACTCTCCTCACCAAACTCGCGTCTAACAAAGACACCGTTGAATACAATTTGGGTCTGTCAAAAGGAACCCTTAAAACTGTAATTAGGAAAGAACTTATTGATGAGTTTGACGCAAGTAGACTAGTGCAAACAGGCACTAGTCGATCCATAGTTTACCATGATGAGATGTATCAAGTGAAACATGTATATGGAGCAAGTAACAAGATCGCTAGATTACAAGATGTTGTATCTACTAGACTAAGGTTAGGATATAAGTGCCTCTGACAGTATTTTCCTCAAGCAGATGTAAACAAGACTAAATGTAAAGTGTGTGGCCAGACACGCTTGAACACTACGTCCTCAACTGTGTGAAGAGAGAACCTTATAGGGACAGGTCGAAGCACACTGTGTGTGAAGTGGCACAACACTTCATCTTTAATGGCAAGATAGCTGACATATTAAGATTGTATCCACTTTTTTGCACTTAGTAACTATATCAGTTCTCATGTACAGAACCAAATACACAATGTGCTTGAATACTTCTCACGTAAATGTGAATAACAAAGTGTGAGGCCAGACATACTGCCTCACACGCCTGTACTCACGCATTTGTGAATAAGTTACCCTTTATGTATAGAACTAAACAAATAATGTAAATGAAATACTGTGTAACTTTCAGTGCCATAATATCCTGACAACGGGGGTTAATTATTATGACCTGTTGTAAATACTCTGTAATCCTTTTGCGCTACCGCTCACAGGATGAGAGTGGGGTGCACAATAAAGTAGCCGCTGTAAGCGGCAAAATCAAATCAATTCTACACACTGAATACACACTCTACACTCACACACACACACACACACACACACACACACACACACACACACACACTCACACACACACACACACACACTACATCCTTGACCACCGAAGGGTCGAGACGTGCCTGGCGCTTCTCTCGGAGCAGCCAGGTCAACTGTTGTGTTGGCCCATACCAGCCCCCTCCCCTGAACCCTCCTCCCCACCGGAATATCAACATGTTCTCGCCAGAAGTTGCTGTTTCATTTAGGAAAGGAATGGAACCAGTGTTAAACAGAGGTGAACAGTGGTGAACGGTGCTTAAGTCAGTGAGAACGACTCAACAGCAACAGTCGTACCCGGGTTGACCTTCACACAGTGAGGTCCCAGGTACCCAGTGATAGCGGCCTGTGAGACCCAACAACCAGCGATGTGTTAATCCGTCTACGATAGGAAGGCCTGGGACCACACCTCACTCATATAACACCATCTGTGAGGGAATTACTACACCACGTCAGGCCCCTTATAACACCATATGTGAAGGAGTTACTACAGCACGTGAGGCCCCTCATAACACCATCTGTGAGGAAATTACTACACCACGTGAGGCCCCTCATAACACCATCTGTGAGGGAATTACTACACCACGTGAGGCCCCCTCAACACCATCTGTGAGGGAATTACTACACCACGTGAGGCCCCTCATAACACCATCTGTGAGGGAATTACTACACCACGTGAGGCCCCTCATAACACCATCTGTGAGGGAATTACTACAGCTCGTGAGGCCCCTCATAACACCATCTGTGAGGGAACTACTACACCACGTGAGGTCCCTCCTAACACCATCTGGGAGGGAGTTACTACACTACATTTTTGCTGTTCAACACCTACAATAATCTGTATATTCACTGTGTGTTCCTTTGCCTTTCTCTAATGAAGGCTTTTGTTAAACCACCTATGTATGTAATAAGTCATTTATGTCCAATGTATATTTTCAGCCTTCGGGCTGCAGAACTTTTTCAATAAACCGTCAATTATTATTATTATTACACACACACACACACAAGCAACGGCCAGTGATGTCTTACTTGCAGAAACGTAAGACATCACTGGCCGTTGCCCTTGTGGACTATAGGAAGGCCTTTGACCTTGTTGATCACTGCACTGTTATCAACAAGGCTATTGCACTAGGGCTGCCCACCAACCTGGTCTCATGGCTCACTGATTTCTTGAGTGGACGTCACCAAGCAGTGAGGTATCAGGGCTTGGTCTCTACATTCCAACACCTCACCTGCGGTGTTCCCCAGGGGACCAAGATGGGACCACTGTGCTTCCTCATCCTGATCAACGACGCTCTATCGGACACTCCTCACAGGTGGAAGTACGTGGATGACTGCACTGTGCGGGTTTCAGTGGACAACACCGCACCAGACTACTCATCGCTCCAAGGCACCCTGGACAGGCTACAGGCATGGGCTACGGAGAACAAGGTCACCATCAACCACACCAAAACCGTAGTCATGCACATCAATACCGCCACCACTCCAGTGCAAGCCCCAGCAGTCACAGTGGGTGCCCATCCTCTCCAGCCTCGTACCGTCTCTACATGCTACGAAGACTTAGGTCACTTGGTACACCCACGCCAGAGCTGAGGACCATCTACAACGCCTTTATTCTTACCAAACTAACGTATGCGTCACCAGCCTGGTCGTCTTCTCTCAACTCCACCCAACAACGTCAGCTAGAGAAGGTACAGAAAAGGGCCTGCAGAATCATGCTCGGCGCAGAATACTCCGGCTACACCAACACTCTCTCCACCCTGGAAATGCCATCCCTCAGTGACCTCCACCACCAAGCACTGGAAAGGTTTGGCAGTGGACTACTGCACCACCCTCGTCATAGCCACCTCCTGCCACCTGCAGCCCCCCACCCAACTCGCGCAGTCCGCCACTACAACAAAATTCAGCCCATAAGAGCCCGCACCGATAGATATAAGAACAGCACCATCCCATCTATTGTTAAAATAATAAACAACTCCTGATTTATGTACTGCACAGCCCTGTAAATGTATTCAATGCATATTATATCATTATGTCTAAATTAAATGTAAGTCTGTATATTTTCAGCCACCGCTGCAACTCTATTAACAAACCGTTTATTATTATTATTACACACACACACATACACTCTCCACACACACACACACACACACACTCTCCACACACACACACACACTCTCCACACACACACACACACGCGCGCACACGCACGCGCACCCACACGCGCACGCACACGCGCACACACACGCGCACACACACACTCTTCACACACACACACACTCTTCACACACACACACACTCTACACACACATACACACACACACACACACATACACACACACAACATACACACACACACACACACACACATACACACACACCCTCTACACACACACACACACACACACACACACACACACTCTACACTCACACTATACAAACACACACACTCTCTCTACACACACACTGTGCACTCACACTCTACACACACACTACACGCACACTCTACACACACACACACACTCTACACACACACACACACTCTACACACACACTCTGCACACACACTCTGCACACACACTCTATACACACACACACACACTCTACACTCACACTCTATACACACACACACACACACACACACACACTACACACATACTCTGCACTCACACTCTACACACACACACACACACACACACTACACACACACTGAACACACACTCTACACACACATTCTACATTCTCACTACACACACACACACACTGGGTCATACAGCTCGTTAACTTAGGGTGTGGTTGTTGTGTTGGCGACAGCTTCTACACCTTAAACACTGGGTCATACAGCTCGTTAACTTAGGGTGTGGTTGTTGTGTTGGCGACAGCTTCTACACCTTAAACACTGGGTCATGCAGCTCGTTAAATTAGGGTGTGGTTGTTGTGTTGGTGACAGCTTCTACACCTTAAACACTGGGTCATGCAGCTCATTAACTCAGGGTGTGGTTGTTGTTTTGGCGACAGCTTCTACACCTTAAACACTGGGTCATGCAGCTCGTTAACTCAGGGTGTGGTTGTTGTGGAGGAGGTGGGTCACTTTCTTGTTGTCCGCTTTTCTCACTCACCCTGTTGAAGGCTGACCACTCCCTCCCTCCCTCCCTCCCTCCTTCCTCCAGTTAAAACGATTGGAAATATATTTTGCTTTTTGTAACTATATTGATTTTATTATTAATCACGCACGTGCCCATGTGTGTATGATTGCGTGGGTGTGTGTGTGTGTGACGGGAGTATGTATAATAATAATAATAAACGGTTTATTGAAAAAGTTTGCAGCCCGAAGGCTGAAAATATACATTGGACATAAATGACTTATTACATACATTGGTGGTTTAACAAAAGCCTTCATTAGAGAAAGGTGAAGGAACTTACAGTGAACATATAGATTAATGTTTACACACGTGGATCATGTGAGCTGAGGTGTTGAACAGCAGACACGTAGTGTATTAACTCCCTCACAGATGGCGTTATGAGGGGCATCACGTGGAGTACTAATTCCCTCACAGGTGGAGTTATGAGGGGCTTGACGTGGTGTAGTAATTCCCTCACAGATGGCGTTACGGGGGGCCTTGTGATGTAGTAGTTACCTCACAGATGGTGTATGAGGGGCCTGATGATGTAGTAATTCCCTCACAGATGGTGTTATGAAGGGCATCACATGGCGTAGTACTTCCCTCACAGATGGTGTTATGAGGGGCATCACGTGGTGTAATAATTCCCTCACAGATGGTGATATGAGGAACTTTACATGATGCTGTAGCAACTCATTCACCACGTGGTGTCGTAGCATCATGGGGACACCACGTGGTCAGTTGTCACAGGACTTCATTCACTCAAGTGGGTGAGGTGTGGTCCAAGGCTTCTCTATCGTGGAGTCTCAGGGGAATTATCACTGGGTACCTGGGACCTCACTGTGTGAAGGTTAGCTTGGGTATGACTCAACTGCTGAGTTGTTTTTCACTGACTTAAACACTGTTCACCACTATTCATCACTGGTTCCATTCCTTTCCCAAATGAAATAGTAACTTCTGGCGAGAACTTGTTGATATTCCATTGGGGAGGACGGTTCAGGGGAGGGAGCTGCTATTGGCCAACATAACAGTTGACGTGGCTGCTGCTGAGCAGCGCCAGGTGCGTCTGACCCGTCTTGACCCGTCGGTGGTGTGTGTGAGTGTGTTTGTGCGTGCGTGTTCGCGTATGTGTTCGTTCGTGCTACCTGCGTTTGTGCACGTGCGTGTGTATGTTGTATGCGTGTGTTCGTGCGTGTGTGTGTTTGAACTGTGTGTGTGTAATAATAATAATAATAATGATGATAATAATAATAATAATAATATTAATAATAATAATAATAATAATAATAAAAATAATTAACGGTTTATTGAAAAAATTCTGCAGCTCGAAGGCTGAAAATATACATTGGACATAAATGACTTATTACATACATTGGTGGTTTAACAAAAGCCTTCATTAGAGAAAGGTAAAGGAATATACAGTGAACATACAGATTAATGTAGGTGTTGAACAGCAAACTCGTAGTGTAGTAACTCCCTCCCAGATGGTGTTAGGAGGAACTCACGTGGTGTAGTAGTTCCCTCAGATGGTGTTATGAGGGACCTGGCGTGGTGTAGTAATTCCTTCGCAGATGGTGTTATGAGGGGCCTCACGTGGTGTAGTAATTCCCTCACAGATGGTGTTGTGAGGGACCTCACGTGGTGTAGTAATTACCTCACAGATGGTGTTATGAGGAACTCACGTGGTGTAGTAATTACCTCACAGATGGTGTTATGAGGGGCCTCACGTGGTGTAGTAACTCCCTCACAGATGGTGTTATGAGGGACATGTGGTGTAATAATTCCCTCACAGATGGTGTTATATGAGTGAGGTTTGGTCTTAGGCCTTCCTATCGTAGACGGATTAACACATCGCTGGTTATTGTTGGGTCTCGCGGGCCGTTATCACTGGGTACCTGGGACCTCACTGTGTGAAGGTTAATTTGGGTACGACTGTTACTGTTGAGTTGTTCTCACTGACTTAAGCACTGTTCACCACTGTTCACCTCTGTTTAACACTGGTTCCGTTCCTTTCCTAAATGAAATTGTAATTTCTGGCGAGAACTTTTTCATATTCCAGTGGGGAGGAGGGTTCAGGGGAGGGGGTTAGTATGGGCCAACTTAACAGTTGACCTGGCTGCTCAGAGAGGAGTGTCACGTACGTCTTGACCCTTCGGTGGTCAAGGGTGTTTGTGTGTGCGTGGTTGTATGGGTGCCTGTGTATGTGTGCGTGTATGCGGCCTTGCGTGTGAGTGAACTTGGAAACAGCGATCACAAAGAAATTAGATTCCAGTTAGATTTTCAGGGCAGACGTAAGGAAAATTCCACTAAAATACCAGATTTCAGAAGGGCGAACTTTGACAGCTTAAAGAGGCAGCTGAGAGAGGGGGTGTCGCGCTTGGCCGTGAACCTGACAGATGACACCGACCTGATAACGAGATCTGAGATTGCTGAGTTCCACGACAATTTAAATAGTGAGTTACTTTATGCACAAAGGTAGAACATACCATACAAAAAACTCAGATCAGACAACAATGACCCTAAATGGATAAATAATTATTTAAAGAACATCATCGGCCAAAGGAAGGCTCTAGGTAGAAGGATAAATCGTGGCAAAATTCACCTCCGGGACAATTATAGGGTATTGGCGAGTAGGGTTAAAACCGAGATATGGAAAGCAAAGAGGAATAATGAGGTAAGGATAGCAAGGGAGGCGAAGATAAACCCCCAAAGGATTCTACCAAATGTATCAAACTAAAACACGAGAAAAGATTGGACCAATACGGTTCGACGCCGGCGAGCTCACTGGTAACGACAGAGAAATGAGCAATAATTTGAATAAATATTTTTCAACAGTTTTCACCACCGAAAATTTAAACATGATACCCGAGGCACCGACTCTATTCAGAGATAGTGAAGAAAACAAATTAAGCGAGATAGTAGTGACTAGTAACGATGTTAGTAAGCAAATAGACAAACTATAGCCTAATAAGTCACCTGGTCCCGATTAGATATTTGCCAGAGTATTAAAGGAATGTAAGGAAGAGCTTAGTATGCCCTTAGCAAAATTGTTTAACATGTCCTTAAAAACAGGTGTAGTACCAGAATCCTGGAGGATAGCGAATGTAATACCGATTTTCAAGAAGGGGGATAGATCACTATCCTCTAACTACCGCCCAATCAGTCTAACATCAATAGTAGGCAAATTACTGGAAGCAATCATCTCAAACTCTATTCGAAATCACCTGGAGAAGCACCGATTGTTCAATGATTCCCAGCATGGCTTCACAAGCGGACGTTCTTCTCTAACTAATCTATTAACATTCTTTTAATCAGTTTTCGAATCGGTGGACGAGGGGCACAATTATGATGTGGTATATCTCGACTTTAGCAAAGCCTTCGACAAAGTCCCCCACGAAAGACTAATTAGAAAGGTAGAAGCTCATGGCATCAAAGGTAACATCCTTAAATGGATTAGGGCATGGTTACAGGACAGGAAACAGCTAATGAGCATTAACGGCACTAAGTCCCATTGGAGCAACGTCACAAGTGGAGTTCCCCAAGGCTCAGTACTTGGACCATTATTATTTATTATATACATAAACGACATAGATATCGGCATAGACAGCAACATAAGTAAATTTGCTGATGACACTAAAATAGGACGTGTTATTAAATCTGACAAGGACTCAGCAAAACTACAGGAAGATCTAAACAAATTTTTCGAATGGTCTGAAAAGTGGCAGATGAAATTCAACGTGGACAAATGTAAAAGTACTCAGTATAGGAGATGTAAACAGGGAAACCAGATACCAGATGAACAACGATGCCATAGAGAAATCTGACTGCGAGAGAGATTTAGGAGTAATGATAAGTAGGAACCTTAAGCCAAGTAAACAATGTGTTTTTGCTCGTAACAAGGCTAATAAAGTACTTGGGTTCATACAAAGGAGTGTTAGTTACAAGACTAGCGAAGTCATCCTAAAACTGTATCTTGCTCTTGTGAGACCACACCTGGATTACGCAGTTCAGTTCTGGTCACCGTATTACAGAATGAATATAGAATCCTTGGAAAGAATTCAGAGGAGAATGACAAGACTAATCCCGGGCATTAGGAACCTTGAGTATAGAGACGGGTTAAAGCATCTTAATTTGCACTCCCTCGAGAGACGTAGAGCAAGGGGCGACCTGATAGAGGTGTACAAGTGGAAGGCAGGGCTAAACAAAGGGGACATTCCAAAGGTACTCAAACTATACAACCAGGAGCGAACTCGTAACAATGGTTTTAAATTAGACAAATTTAGATTTAGGCGGGAAATAGGTAAACACTGGTTTGGAAACAGAGTAGTGGATGAATGGAACAAGTTACCAAATATCATCATTAACTCGAATACGCTGAGTAGCTTCAAACATAGGTTGGAAGCTTATATGAGCAATAGGGGTTGGGTGTAAACGGGACTGCCCAGTATGGGACAATAGGCCCGCTGCAGTTTCCTCCATTCTTATGTTCTTATGTGAGTATGTGTGTGTCTTTGTGCGTGCTTGCGTGTGTGTGCGCGTATGTGTGTGTGTGCGTGTACCTGCTTTTGTCATAATAATAATAATAATAATAATAATAATAATAATAATATTAATAATGATAATAATAATTAACGGTTTATTGAAAAAGTTCAGCAGCCCATAAGGCTGAAAATATACATTGGATAAAAATGACTTATTACATACAAAGACATGGGGTGGGTGGGTCGTTTAACAAAAGCTTTCATTACTGATAGAAGAAGGAACAATGATTGAACATACATATTATTATACAGTAAAAGTCCAAAAATCCGGACTGCTTGGGGATTGGGTCGGTCCGGATTTTCGGATTTTCCGGATTCTCAGGCAGTAGTTTTAAAATTCAAATTTAAGGAGGAATAAAGAAGAGATGAACAGGTACATTTTGATAGTTTATTCATTAGCAAATATAGCATGCTTCATTTATCAAAACGAGCAGTTTTAATGAAAAAGCTGTGAATTCTAGAATTTTATTCTTTGCCTTTTTGATATCATAAATTGTAGACTTTCCAATGTTGTATTTTCCATTAGAACAGTATTGCTCACACCACATACTAGTTTCTTAATTATTTCAAGTTTGTCACTAAATTTCAACGTGTTCTTCTTTCTCTTCACACAACGAAGTTTATCTACTTTAGGAGCCATTATTATGGGCTTGTACAGTAATCTGTAAATGGAAAGAGTAAGACTCAAAATATTGTTCTATTCATACTGTGCTTGATATAATACATTCACGGAAATGTAATATTTTTGCTAAAATGACGTACGTATTACAGTGGAAAGTGGGATCAAATCGTGACGAAAACAATGACTTGCGCTTTCTTTCGTTCAAAAGATGTTACCGTAATCACTTTTCGAATGGTTTAGTTAAAAAACTGTTGTATTGTATTACAATAATATCCTAATTGACTTGAATAAATACTGCGATACCATATTTCTGAATATTTTCATTAAAATCCATCAAAATCATTTTGTTTGTCATCGTCTGCAGCACCAAACAGCTTCTCCCAGTCCTCTCCTTGAACAGGGCTAGAGGGTATGGGTTTTTCGAATCGTTTTCAGTTAAAAAACTGTTACATCACACGTATATTTTACCTAAACTGCGCCTGAATGAATATAGTCTCGGAAATAAATAGTAGTTTTGCTGAAACGTGATGTATTTCAATGTAAAATAGGATAAAATACATGACGAAAACAAAAGACTTTACCTAAGATTCCGATGTTCTTGAGATGTTACTCGTTTTTTTAATAGTTTTCGGTTAAAATTCTGTTATATTACAATGATATTCTATTCATTCTGTGCTTGATATAATACATTCACGGAAATGTAATATTTTTGTTGAAATGACGTACGTATTTAAGTGGAAAGTGGGATAAAATCGTGACGAAAACAATGACTCGCTTTCTTTCGTTCAAAAGATGTTACCGTAATCACTTTTCGAATGGTTTAGTTAAAAAACTGTTGTATTACAATAATATTCCCTCCTAATTGACTTGAATAAATACTTGAATGGAAATATACAATAGTTTTGTTGAAACTACCCGCGTTTCAGTGTAAACTGTTGTAATAATAAATGGTAAACAATTTGCCTTGGGCACTCGTGTTCAGTTTATAGGACGTAGAGCGTTTTTACTGAAGGTTTTGTTGTTCGCTTACCCTCAAAAACGTGGGTCGAACTATAAACGAGGAATATCATAAATTAACGATTTCTTGGTCAAAAAATCAGGGTCGACAGATAAACGAGGGGGTGTTTATAGATGAGTATATACGGTATGTTGTCACAGTTTGATTGCTCGTTTTAAAGTGGAGACCGCGTGGTCGCTTGTTGTCGCTGTGCAGCTGTGGCGCTCACGCATGCACACACACACAAAAGCCAGCTAAAAAAAAAAAAAAAATTAGTTTTCCAAAAGTCCGGATTCTCGGGTGGTCCGGATTTTTGGCATCCGGATTTTTGGACTTTTACTGTAGTTTACTGCTGATGGCCCGGGCCCGGGCCTGGGCTGGTCATGGAGATACCAGGTGGTGTGGTGTTCACGTCGTGTAGTAACTCGTCCTCGGGTGTTAATATAAGAACATAAGAACATAAGAAAATAAGGAGTCTGCAATAGGCCGGTTGGCCTGTGCATGGCAGCTCCTGCCGAGAGTTACTACCACTCTCTATCATCCATGAATCTATCTAGCCTCCTTTTGAAACTTTCCAGAGTTCCCGCACTTACTACAAAGTTGCTAAGCTTGTTCCACTCGTCCGCCACCCTATTTGTGAACCAGTTTCTTCCTATCTCCCTCCTAAACCTAAACTTATCCAACTTGAATCCGTTGGTCCGAGTCCTAGCCTGCTCGGATATTATAAGAACTTTATCTATATCCCCTTATTGATTCCTTTCACCCACTTAAATACTTCTATCATATCTCCCCGCACTCATCATCTTTCTAGGGAATGCAAGTTAAGTTCCTTTAGCCTATCTTGATATGGAAGGTTTCTAAGTCCCGGAATCATTTTCGTCATTCTTCGCTGCACCAACTCTAGTGAATTGCAGCGTACTTAATATTGGAAGAACAAATACTGTCAATGTATACAGCCTTATCATCAACCTAGAGAAGTCGACTTGTGAAAGAGACCTAGGGGTACGGCCTAGAAAACAGTGCGTTAATGTTCAAAATAAGGCAAACAGAGAATTGGGTTTTATATCTAGAAGTGTAAGTAATAAGAGTGCAGAGGTCTTATTGCAACTACAGTGGGGTATGCTATAACGAACGTAATTAGTTCCAGAACCTCGTTCGTTATAGCATTCGTTCGTTGTAGGATTAATCCTTTCCAGGCCCCCAAATACAACCACTTAACACTGAAAAAATTCTGTGGAAAATGTAAAAAATACGGTACTTTATCTTACCTTAGTGTTGTTCAGCATGCAGGACAGGAGGCAGAGGGGGAGGGGGGAGGAGAGAATTATTGAGAAGAGGTAGAAGGAGAGGAGTCATCCTTCCTAGCCCTCTTTGGTGACTGTCTCACAGGCACTTTGTCTGTAGTTTCTTTTGTTACCTTTGTAAAGAAGGAATACAGGGTTGGCTGCTTCAACCTTGATTTCTGGACCTTCCAAAAGTAGTTCATAACATTGTCATTAAACACACTGATGGCCTTTTGCACAGAACCAACATCAGGATGATAATCCTCAGCAAGCTTGGACAGTTTGCTCCAGCAAAAGAACGCATCCTTGAGGTCTCTGGCTGGAATGATGTGGCTTTCCTCCTTGTGCTCCTCCTCCCCTGACTTCTCAGAAGTTAAACTCCGCTTCAGTGTCTCGTTTTCCTCTTTGTGAAGCTCAAGCAGCTCCTCAGTGGACAATTCCTTACTGTGCTCTTCCACCAACTCCTCAACATCATCATCATCCACTTCCAGGCCCATGGAATTGCCCAGAGCCACAATTTCATGAACAACAGCCTCTTCTTCTAACTCTTCGAAGCCTTCAAAGTCTCTTTGAAGGACACATTCAGGCCACAGTGGCCTCCAAGCAGCACAAAGACACCTCACAGTAACCTCTTTCCAGGCTGAGGTAATTAAAAATACATCATCTGCTATATTGAAGTGACTCTTCCAAAATTCCTTCAAGCTAACATCTCTGGAAGAAGTGGACGCTAAACATTTTCTAAACAGTGCCTTTGTGTACAGCTTCTTAAAGTTAGAAATTACCTGTTGATCTATGGGCTGGATGAGAGGTGTTGTGTTGGGTGGCAAGAAGTGCACAGTGATGAAGTTCAACTCCTCTGGCAATTCAACCATCAAATTAGGAGGGTGGGCTGGTGCATTGTCCATCACCAACAAAGCTTTCAGTGGAAGATTATTCTCCCTGAGGTATTCCCAAACACTGGGTCCAAACACCTCAATCACCCACTCAGAGAATAAATTCCTGGTCACCCAAGCCTTTGGGTTTGACCGCCATATAACACCAAGGCGGGTCTTCCTAGTGTTTTTTAAAGCTCTGGGGTTTTCTGCATGGTACACAAGGAATGGCTTTATTTTGCAGTCACCAGAAGCATTAGCACAAAGAAGGAGGGTAAGCCTGTCTTTCATTGGCTTATGGCCAGGGACAGAAGTTTCCTCCTTGGTAATGTATGTATGGCGAGGCATTTTTTCCAAAAAAGTCCAGTTTCATCACAGTTGAATACCTGCTGAGAAACAAAGCCTCCCTCTTTAATAATATTCAAAAAAATGTCATGGTGTTCCTTAGCTGCTTCCTTATCTGCACTAGCAGCATCACCATGTCTCACAACACTATGTATTTTATTTCTCCTTCTGAAACCAGTAAACCACCCCTTGGTACCCCGAAACACTGGCACATCACTATCACTTGCACTGGGAGTCTTGGCTTTAAGGTCCTCAAACAATGTCTGGCCTTCTCACAAATTATAGCTTCACTAATGCTATCACCTGCCATTTCTTTCTCCATTATCCACACTAAGAGTAAATTTTCCATCTCAATCACATTACACCTTGCTTTGCTAAGTCTAGAGATTCCCTTAGCCACTTGCACTGTTTTCAACTCCTCGCTATTCTTTAAAATCGTACATATACAGTTGTCGATTTAGCCATCCCATACTCATCACTAAGTTTCGCAATGCTTGTTCCATCCTCACGTTTCTTTATGATTTCTTTCTTAGTTTCAAGAGTTATGAGCTTTCTCACTCGCTTTGGATGATTCATTGTCACAATTGTACACTTGTACAGGTTGTACCTCTCTAGTCCGGCATTCTGTGGTCCGGAAACTCCCGTGGTCCGGAACGATTTTAGTTTGTCCAATAGGTAGATAGGCAGTTGTTTTTTTTTTTTTTTTTTTTTACTTATCTGAATTATTATTATTATTACAGGAGTATTAAATTTTTGCCCCTAAGGCCCCAATGTGGGTCAGTGGCCTATGCCCGGGTGGGCTAATCTCCTTAAAAAAAAAAAAAAAGCCGCGGGAAATTAAGGTTTGTTTACATCCGGCAGTTCGGCTGCTCTCTCTCTCTCTGCTTGTCTATACAGAGTACAACATTTAACCCTTCAATATATATGAGCAGTAAATAAGTGTTGCTTTCATATTCTTATGTAGAGTAATGACGATATATTTTCACATGTGCGCACTTACGTACGAGCAGTCTCACTTTTTTTTTACCATTAATGGTTAGCTACTTGTATTGCTGGGTGGTGTTGTGTTATCTCGTAGTCAGGTGTGAAGCTGACCCACTGTTGTTCCCATGGTGGACTGATTAGCACCTCCTGGTCAGAAGATGGTGGTCAGTTCCCAGGGGTGCTTATCTCACTGGTGGGTCACGGCTGTCACTGTTACTGTCTAGTGCTGAATTTACAGGCTTAAGCACTGTTCATCACTGTTCAACACAGATCCCACTTCTTTCTGAAACAAAATTATCACTTTTGATTATGTTGACCCAGTGGTGAGGATGGGTTGGGAGAGGGACTTGAGGAGTGGGGCCGAACATTGCCAAGGGGGGCAGCTGCTCAGCAGTGCCTGGTAGGTCTTGACCCTCCGGTGGTCAGTGATGTAGTGTGTGTGTGAGTATTATAATAATAATAATAATAATAATAATAATAATAATAATAATAATAATAATAATTATTAACGGTTTATTAAAAGAGAATAGCAGCCAGAAGGCTGAAAATATACAGTTACATAATTGGGGAATGGGTCTCGATTTACAAATAATATACAAGTAACATGAGTGATACAAATAAGATATATAATAACTAGGTGGGGAAAAGCTCAAACTACAGGGCATTTCAACAGTGACAGTGCAAAGAGTAGTATTTACTGGGAGTGAATACACTGGTTTATTACAAGTTATTGATAATTTTTACAATAGTTGGGACTGGGCTGTTCTTATAGCGATCAGTTCGTGCTGATCGGTTTGTGCTCGAATGGGCTGGATGCGGTTGTGGTGTCGAATAGCAATTCTCGGGCTAGGGATCTCGGGTGGTAGTAGGAGCCGGTGTCGAGGATGGTGCAGAAGCTTTTCATCAAATTTGCAGTTGAGGTCGCGGTGATGGTCAGTGAGAGTCGAAAGGGTCAGTTTGTTGAGCGCTTCTTGATGTGTGGAGTAGGAAGGGGAGAGAATAATCTTGCATGCCCTCTTTTGCACGTTTTCTAGGTGTTTACGTTGTGTGGCATTTAAGGAGGAACACACCAGGTAGGGGAGGCATAGGTGAGCTTGGGAAGTATGAATGTTGAGTAAACACTGAGGAGCTCGGGTGCAGGAACTCCGAGGGACTTGAGTCGGCAGAGGAGGTGGAGACGGAAACTGGAGGATTTGACAACTTCACTGACGTGTGGTTTCCAATTTAATTTGTTGTCTATGGTGACGCCGAGGAGCTTAGTGGAATCTACAACCTGGAGTGTGTTGGGACCTAAAGTAATGGAAGGAGGTGGGACAATGTCGGAGGAGAGGTTGATGTGCATAACCATGGTCTTGGTATAGTTGATGGTGACGTGGTTGTTGGTGGCCCAGTTTTGGAGACTGTTCAATAAATCCTGATGGGCGGTATAGTCTGGAGCAGAATTGTTGATGCTGATCCCAATGGTGGAGTCGTCGACATATTTCCAGCGAGCAGGGGTTTCTCTGAGGGCATCATGGATAAGCATAAGGAAGCAGAGTGGTCCCATCTTGGTGCCTTGGGGAACGCCACGGGTGAGTGACTGAAAGGTGGAGACAGCCCCTCGGAAGCGTACAGCTTGGCGTCGGTCACTGAGGAAGTCTGTAAGCCATGGTATAAGACTTCTCCGAAGCCCGAGGTCAATAGCTTTGTTGATAATTAAATTGTGGTCGACTAGGCGATAGCTACAGACGTTTTTCGTTTCTCGAGATGGCGGTATATGTAGTCGAGAAAGCTGACAAGACAGTGAGTGGTGGAGGAAGTTTTCATATTGCCAAATTGCTGAGGGTCTACGACTCCTGCAATATCAGCATAAGCCCAGTCGAATACAAAACTTTCACAGATTAAGCTGGGTATTGGGGTGATTGCAATAGGTCGTAGCTGATTTAAGGATTGTGGGCTTGTTGACTTGGGCACTGGTGATACATATGAGGTCTTCAAGTCAGCTGGGCATCTGTGTGTGGGGGGGGGGGGGGTGGGTATAAAACAATATATAGACAAATGTACTGACACCCCTCTCCCTCCTCACACCCCTCTTCCCACTCATCCACCTCATCCCCTCACCTCTCTCCCTCCTCACACCCCTCTCCCCACTCATCCACCTCATCCCCTCACCCCTCTCCCTCCTCACACCCCTCTCCCCACTCATCCACCTCATCCCCTCACCCCTCTCTCTCCTCACACCCCTCTCCTCACTCATCCACCTCATCCCCTCACCCCTCTCCCTCCTCACACACCTCTCCCCACTCATCCACCTCATCCCCTCACCCCTCTCCCTCCTCACACCCCACTCATCCACCTCTTCCCCTCACCCCTCTCCCTCCTCACACCCTTCTCCCCACTCATCCACCTCATCCCCTCACCCCTCTCCCTCCTCACACACCTCTCCCCACTCATCCACCTCATCCCCTCACCCCTCTCCCTCCTCACACCCTTCTCCCCACTCATCCACCTCATCCCCTCACCCCTCTCTAACATAACCCCCGTCACCCACTCGGCCCTCACTCCTCTCTACCCATAGCCACCCCTCTCCCCACTCACCCCTCTCTACCCCTAACCCGTCACTCACTCGGCCCTCACTCCTCTCTCCCCACTCACACCCCTCTCCTCACTCACCCCTCTCTACCCCTAACCCCCGTCACCCACTCGGCCCTCACTCCTCTCTCCCCACTCACACCCCTCTCCCCACTTACCCCTCTCTACCCCTAACCCCCGTCACTCACTCGGCCCTCACTCCTCTCTCCCCACTCATACCCCTCTCCTCACTCACCCCTCTCTACCCCTAACCCCCGTCACCCACTCGGCCCTCACTCCTCTCTCCCCACTCACACCCCTCTCCCCACTCACCCCTCTCTACCCCTCACCCCCCCAAGCTAACCAAGAGTGTTTACTATTATTGACTTCACTGTTCACGTACACGAGGGTGGCAGTGTTGTTGTTCACGTACACGAGGGTGGCAGTGTTGTTGTTCACGTACACGAGGGTGGCAGTGTTGTTGTTCACGTACACGAGGGTGGCAGTGTTGTTGTTCACGTACACGAGGGTGGCAGTGACGTAACACAGGTACAAGAACAAGTACAGTAACATTTCTGGTAATTGGGACAAGGACAGGTAGAGACATTTGAGCAGCGGCAGCACCTTACCTCACCTCACCTCACCTCACCTTACCTCACCTCACCTTACCTCACCTCACCTTACCTCACCTTACCTCACCTTACCTTACCTCACCTCACCTCACCTTACCTCACCTCACCTTACCTCACCTCACCTCACCTTACCTTACCTCACCTCACCTCACCTCACCTTACCTTACCTCACCTTACCTCACCTTACCTTACCTCACCTCACCTTACCTTACCTCACCTTACCTCACCTTACCTCACCTTGCCTCACCTCACCTTACCTTACCTTACCTCACCTTACCTCGCCTTACCTTACCTTACCTCACCTTACCTCACCTCACCTTACCTCACCTTACCTTACCTCACCTTACCTCACCTCTCCTCACCTCACCTCACCTCACCTCACCTTACCTCACCTTACCTTACCTCACCTTACCTTACCTTACCTCACCTTAACCTCACCTTACCTTACCTTACCTTACCTCACCTTACCTCACCTTACCTTACCTTACCTTACCTTACCTTACCTCACCTCACCTCACCTTACCTCACCTGACCTTACCTTACCTCACCTCACCTCACCTTACCTTACCTCACCTCACCTTACCTCACCTCACCTCACCTTACCTTACCTCACCTTACCTTACCTCACCTTACCTCACCTTACCTTACCTCACCTTACCTTACCTCACCTCACCTCACCTCACCTCACCTTACCTCACCTTACCTTACCTCACCTCACCTCACCTCTACTCAACTCAACTCACCTCACCTCACCTCACCTCACCTCACCTTACCTTACCACCTTACGTCACCTCACCTTACCTCACCTCACCTCACCTTACCTCACCTCACCTTACCTTACCTCACCTTACCTTACGTCACCTCACCTTACCTCACCTCACCTTACCTCACCTTACCTTACCTCACCTCACCTCACCTTACCTCACCTCACCTCACCTCACCTCTACTCAACTCAACTCACCTCACCTCACCTCACCTCACCTTACCTTACCTCACCTTACCTCATCTTACCTTACCTCGCCTCACTTTACCTTACCTCACCTCACTTTACCTTACCTCACCTTACCTTACCTCACCTCACCTTAACTCACCTCACCTCACCTTACCTTACCTCACCTCACCTTACGTCACCTTACCTTACCTTACCTTACCTTACCTCACCTCACCTTACCTCACCTCACCTCACCTCACCTCACCTCACCTCACCTCACCTCACCTCACCTTACCTTACCTCACCTCACCTCACCTTACCTCACCTCACCTCACCTTACCTTACCTCACCTTACCTTACCTTACCTCACCTTACCTTACCTCACCTCACCTTAACTCACCTCACCTCACCTCACCTTACCTCACCTCACCTCACCTTACCTTACCTCACCTTACCTTACCTCACCTTACCTTACCTTACCTCACCTTACCTCACCTTACCTTACCTTACCTCACCTCACCTCACCTCACCTTACCTCACCTTACCTTACCTTACCTCACCTTACCTTACCTCACCTCACCTCACCTTACCTCACCTCACCTTACCTCACCTCACCTCACCTTACCTCACCTCACCTCACCTTACCTCACCTCACCTCACCTCACCTCACCTTACCTCACCTCACCTCACCTCTCCTTAGCTCACCTTACCTTACCTTACCTCACCTCACCTTACCTCACCTCACCTCACCTTACCTTACCTCACCTTACCTTACCTCACCTCACCTTACCTCACCTCACCTCACCTTACCTCACCTTACCTTACCTCACCTCACCTTACCTCACCTTACCTTACCTCACCTCACCTAACCTTACCTTACCTCACCTTACCTTACCTTACCTCACCTTACCTTACCTCACCTTACCTCACCTTACCTTACCTTACCTTACCTTACCTCACCTCACCTTACCTCACCTTACCTTACCTCACCTCACCTCACCTTACCTTACCTCACCTTACCTTACCTCACCTCACCTTACCTCACCTTACCTTACCTCACCTTACCTTACCTTACCTCACCTTACCTTACCTCACCTCACCTTACCTCACCTCACCTTACCTTACCTCACCTTACCTTACCTTACCTCACCTTAAGAACATAAGAACATAAGAATGGAGGAAACTGCAGCGGGCCTATTGGCCCATACTGGGCAGTCCCGTTTACACCCAACCCCTATTGCTCATATAAGCATCCAACCTATGTTTGAAGCAATTCAGCGTATTCGAGTTAATGATGATATTTGGTAACTTGTTCCATTCATCCACTACTCTGTTTCCAAACCAGTGTTTACCTATTTCACGCCTAAATCTAAATTTGTCCAATTTAAAACCATTGTTACGAGTTCGCTCCTGGTTGGATAATTTGAGTACCTTTGTAATGTCCCCTTTGTTTAGCCCTGCCTTCCATTTATACACCTCTATCAGGTCGCCCCTCGCTCTACGTCTCTCAAGGGAGTGCAAATTAAGATGCTTTAACCCGTCTCTATACTCAAGGTTCCTGATACCCGGGATTAGTCTTGTCATTCTCCTCTGGATTCTTTCCAAGGATTCTATATCCATTCTGTAATACGGTGACCAGAACTGGACTGCGTAATCCAGGTGTGGTCTCACAAGAGCAAGATACAGTTTTAGGATGACCTCGCTAGTCTTGTAACTAACACTCCTTTGTATGAACCCAAGTACTTTATTAGCCTTGTTACGAGCAAAAACACATTGTTTACTTGGCTTAAGGTTCCTACTTATCATTACTCCTAAATCTCTCTCGCAGTCGGATTTCTCTATGGCATCGTTGTTCATCTGGTATCTGGTTTCCCTGTTTACATTCCCTATACTGAGTACTTTACATTTGTCAATGTTGAATTTCATCTGCCATTTTTCAGACCATTCGAAAAATTTGTTTAGATCCTCCTGTAGTTTTGCCGAGTCCTCGTCAGATTTGATAACACGTCCTATTTTAGTATCATCAGCAAATTTACTTATGTTGCTGTCTATGCCGATATCTATGTCGTTTATGTATATAATAAACAATAATGGTCCAAGTACTGAGCCTTGGGGAACTCCACTTGTGACGTTGCTCCAATGGGACTTAGTGCCGTTAATGCTCACTCGCTGTTTCCTGTCCTGTAACCATGCCCTAATCCATTTAAGGATGTCACCTTTGATGCCATGAGCTTCTACCTTTCTAATTAGTCTTTCGTGGGGTACTCTGTCGAAGGCTTTGCTAAAGTCGAGATATACCACATCATAATTGTGCCCCTCGTCCACTGATTCGAAAACTGGTGAAAAGAATGTTAATAGATTAGTTAGGCAAGAACGTCCGCTTGTGAAGCCATGCTGGGAATCATTGATCAATCTGTGCTTCTCCAGGTGATTTCGAATAGAGTTTGAAATGATTGCTTCCAGTAATTTGCCTACTATTGATGTTAGACTGATTGGGCGGTAGTTAGAGGATAGTGATCTATCCCCCTTCTTGAAGATCGGTATTACATTCGCTATCCTCCAGGATTCTGGTACTACACCTGTTTTTAAGGACATGTTAAACAACTTTGCTAAGGGCATACTAAGCTCTTCCTTACATTCCTTTAATACTCTGGCAAATATCTCATCGGGACCAGGTGACTTATTAGGCTTTAGTTTGTCTATTTGCTTACTAACATCGTTACTAGTCACTACTATCTCACTTAATTTGTTTTCTTCACTATCTCTGAATAGAGTCGGTGCCTCGGGTATCATGTTTAAATTTTCGGTGGTGAAAACTGTTGAAAAATATTTATTCAAATTATTGCTCATTTCTCCGTCGTTATCAGTGAGCTCGCCGGAGTCTGACCGTATTGGTCCAATCTTTTCTCGTGTTTTAGTTTGGTACATTTGGTAGAATCCTTTGGGGTTTGTCTTTGCCTCCCTTGCTATCCTTACCTCATTATTCCTCTTTGCTTTCCTTATCTCGGTTTTAACCCTACTCGCCAATACCCTATAATAGTCCCGGAGGTGAATTTCGCCACGATTTATCCTTCTACCTATAGCCTTCCTTTGGCCAATGATGTTCTTTAAATAATTATTTATCCATTTAGGGTCATTGTTGTTTGATCTGAGTTTTTTGTATGGTATGTTCTGCCTTTGTGCATTAAGTAACTCACTATTTAAATTGTCGTGGAACTCGGCAATCTCAGATCTCGTTATCAGGTCGGTGTCATCTGTCAGGTTCACGGCCAAGCGCGACACCCCCTCTCTTAGCTGCCTCTTTAAACTGTCAAAGTTTGCCCTTCTGAAATCTGGTACTTTAGTGGAATTTTCCTTACGTCTGCCCTGAAAATCTAACTGGAATCGAATTTCTTTGTGATCGCTGTTTGCAAGTTCGTTCCCTACCTCGACATTGCTAATGAGGTTTTCTCTGTTTGACAAAACTAAATCCAATATATTATTACCCTGTGTGGGTTCGGTTATATGTTGACTTAGGAAACAGTCCTGGATCGTCTCGAGAAAATCCTCTGATTCTGAGTTTCCCGTAAGGTCGGTCCAATCTATTTGGCCAAGGTTAAAGTCGCCTACTATACAGACTTTGTTGTGTATGGAAGCCCTGCGCATTTCATCCCAGATAAGTCGCTCATTGACTCTGTCAAGATTGGGGGGTCTATATATTACTCCTGTGATTAATTTTTCCCGACCGTCGCTTAATTCTATCCAAATTGTTTCTGTATTCCTCTCAGTTTTTATTTCCTTATTTATTTCACACTTCAGATTATCCCTAGCATAGATTGCTACTCCGCCTCCTTTCCTGGTCTGCCTATCGGTATGGAACAGTTTGTAACCCGCAATTTGGTATTCGACTGGTAATTCACGTGTGTCTAGGTTGATCCATGTTTCAGTGAATGCAATTATATCGATTTCTTCTGTACATACCAAGGCCCTAATATCATCCATTTTGTTTCTCATACTTCTACTGTTCGCGTAATATACATTTAAGTTAGTCGTGTTCTGAGTCCTTCCCTTACCGCGTTTAGTTTTAAACTCCCTGTCTAATTTAGTTATGTCATCATTCCTAACACTATTTCCCTGTAATCTTTCGCCTTGTTTACCCGCTCCCACTGCAGTCTCCTCCACCCACGTGCCCCTATGTTCTCTTAGCAGTTTAAAGACTTCGATATCTTTTGAACTGCCCCCTCTAGAGCCCCAGCCAGGGTTGCTACTCCATCCCTAGACAGGTGCACCCCATCCCTAGCATAAAGGTCCCTTCTGCCATAGAAGTTGTCCCAGTTGTCAATGAATGGGACTGATATTGACTTGCAATATCTGTCAAGACGGTCGTTAACACCAACTGCCCTTGACAACCATTCACTGCCAACTCTCCTAATAGGCAGGACACCGCATATGATAGGGATCCCTCCCTTAGTCCTAATACGATCTATAGCTGCCTTGAACTTATCAAGAAGCTCCTCGCTCCTACACCGGCCAATATCATTGCCTCCTGCACTGAGGCAGATAATGGGTTTGTTCCCATTACCAGACAAGATATTGTCCATCCTGTCAATTATATCCCCCACCCCAGCTCCTGGCAAACACACCCTCATCCTATTTTTGTTTTTACCACAAAAGGCCCTGTCCATGTACCTTACCTGTGAGTCACCAACAATTAAAGTTTTTATACCTTCCTTGTCATCCCTGTCCCTGACTGTACTAACGTCCAATTCGTCTATCAAGGGACTGAACGGGTTGGTACACTTAGCTGTTGTTGTCGTTGTTGTCGTATCCTTGGTGTGCTTCTTCACCAAAAGCTTTGTCTTCCCACTACTCACAATTTTCCACTCGCTTGATTTTTCGTCAGCCACTGGCTTTACTCGTCCAGCCTCTCCTTTTAACATCGCCAGCTCTTCCCTTAATTTCAAGTTCTCCAACTTGACCTTCGCCAATTCTTCAGTGGACCACTCCAGTTTGGTCACCAAACTCTCATACCCAAGACCGCACCTTGCTCTGGCCATATCTGATAATTATCCCTCCGGAGCTAACCCTGCCGTGACCTTTCCCCTAGTGAGGTCAGAACCTTACCTTACCTCACCTTACCTTACCTTACCTCACCTCACCTTACCTCACCTCACCTCAACTCACCTCAACTCAACTCAACTCAACTCACTTCACCTCACCTCACCTCTCCTTACCTTACGTCACCTCACCTTACCTCACCTTACCTTAACTCACCTCACCTTACCTTAACTCACCTCACCTTACCTTAACTCACCTTACCTTACCTCACCTCACCTTACCTCACCACCTTACGTCACCTTACCTCACCTCACCTTACCTCACCTTACCTCACCTCACCTCACCTTACCTTACCTTACCTTACTAGGGTGCGTCATACGGAGGCGAATTATTTTTGTTTGAGTTTGAAAAATCGGCCCATCGTATTAATGATGTAGTTCTATGTGCAGAATCATGTGATATCTTCAGATTTGAAAAGTTTTCATTTTTTCCTAGGTAAATTTTAACTTGAAATCTTATGAAAATTCAGTATTCCCACCCTTTTACCAACACCACTAAATAGCTTATTTAAAGTAAAGTAAATGTATCAGGTTAATTTATTAGGATGAAAATGATCCAGAATAGTGAAACGAATGATCTTGACACATTTATTAAATTTAATATTCCTTTAGAAAACAAAATCATCAAATACAAAAACCGGTTTTACTACTACGACCCGGTGTTGCTGCACACCATAGAGAACATGTCTTTCTTGCTTCTGTTTCTACTCATCACCTCCCTGCTGACCACCTGAGCTTGGATGTAGCCTTCCCTCCTCTCCTGGCTGTACACGTGACTGCTGGCCTCGCTCACTTGCTGTACACAGCGCTCTATACTCTGGGTGTGCGAGGGCCAGGCAGGGACATGCATGGGGTTGTCCAGGAAAGCTCTGACGTGAACATTGGTGAGGCTGCAGGTAAGAGGGGGCTCACTGCCAGCCTGGATGCTATCCAGATCTATGAGATCAGTGAGGGTCTTGGCACCTAGATTGACTTCAGGAGTCTTCCTGACCCTGAAGGAATCGTCACCAACTGATTCGTCATGCCCAGATCCTCTCATAAGTCTCGTATCCAAGATCTTTTTGACTGCCACTCTTCTCTCCTCCTCATCCTTACTGCAGAGCATTGTCTGCAGAACTGCCTCGGGATGAGCATGCCAGGAAGATCTCCTCACAGTCTGCTCCACAATCTGAACAACCTTCCTTGGCTGACTCCTCAGGAGCTCAAGCTGGAAGAGAACATGCCTCGGACCTTCGGAGAACGATGACTTGATCTTGGTGTTGAACCAATTTGGCAAGTAGACACTCACGATGAATTGGACAATAAGTCTCAGTTTGTGAAGCTGGTTCCCTTTCAGTTTATGATGAGCGACCCAAATTCTGCAGAACCTGAGAGCCGTTGTGAGCCACCTAGAATGTGAGACTGGACCTATCTGCAGGTAAGCAAGTCTATCAGGCATGACCCCAGTTTTGATGGCACTGCAAATCATGTAACCATAGTACTGGTCAGTACTCAGATCGTCAATGACAGTATGTGCAAGCTCAACGAGTGGAGGGCCAACTGTGATTTTTTCAAAGCTCGGATTTATTTCTAACTCAGTGGCAGAGTCCAGCATCTTGCCAAGAGGACCAGACCATCTGTTGTTTGAAAGAGTCTTGCCATCCAGCTCCTGGATCAGATGTCTGAGTGGCAACTCGTTGGTGTGGAGGTCACAAACAATCCAGACCAGCTTCCTCCCAATCTTCTGCTCTATCCACTGTATGACCCCCCCTTGCCACCCTGTGTTCGTGTTGGTGCTGTCCCGTCCAATGGCCTGCAGGGTCTGGTCTACGTTCCTCTCTCTGAGCCAGTCCACAATGTTATCTGCCACTATCTCAGCTGGTTTCCTGATGTCATCTTTCTCTGGAGTGAAATGCCACAAATACTTCCCTCCTGGTTCACTGCAGCAGGAGTAGTGTTCCTCCTTCACCATGGCAGGAACAACTTGTCAGAATCTCCAACTTTCATGAACACTTTAGTGTCATCCCTTCTCCCATCAAAGAACAAACAATTGTTTCCATTTTCTCTTATCCCCTTATCAAACTCCTCTTCTAGGTTACTGACAAGTTTCTCCTGAGCTCTCCTTACTTTGTTATGATCTATCACCAGGTGAACATCATCAGGTGTTATCAAACCACCGTCAATCCAGGCAGCTGTTGCTATCTCTGCAGTTTCTCTGAGACCAGTGTGGTGTCGCATGCTGGCCAGAGCTATGCTCGGGATATCTTTCCTATTTCGAATCTTATGCCTGGAAGGTTTGGGATCATTATTTTCTGGGTTAGGGACAAAGTCACCATTCTCCTGGTCAGCACTCGGATCAGCCATGGGGAAGTCATTTAACTCTGAATCAGCTTGACTCCAATCATCGGCCCTTTTTTACCTCACCCTGGGCCTTCTCAAGTCTCTTTTCCTCGGCAACTCTTCTCCTCTTCTGTCTCTCTGTGGCAGCCTCCTGTCTCTTGGACTCCGGAATATCTTGGCTAGAAATCATGAGAACCCCTATACTGCCAGTCTTCTCTCTCTGTGCTTTGACAAATGCCAGTTCGATCACAGGAATCTTCAGTTCACGCCTGCAAGTACAGGAGATGTGGGCCTCGGATTTACAGTCACGATCGCATCCAAACTCAGGACCGAGAACAATTGGGCACTTGCAAGTAATTATGTCAAATAACTGGTCCAGTTGCTTGGCAAAGCTGTCCTTAACTGCAAGTTTTCCTCTCCCAAGAGAGATATCTCTTGCCTTTTCCCAACTGGCTAGCAGTCTCTCACTAATCTTCTTCTGACTTGTTATGACTGGAGGCTTGAACTGAGCCAGAGTGTACTGTGCCAAGACAGCTTTGGTCATATCACTGGCAATGTCTGTTTGTGTAAGTTCTTTGGTTCTTTTCACTGATTTGCCTGATTAAAACACCGTATCTCAAAGCATCTCTCAATGTAGGCAACTCCGACTTCAGGAGCTCTCTCCCAGACCCAAGATAGTGACTGAGATGGCTGGATTTTTGGTTCCTCGTCCTGACACAAGCAGCCATCGCAAATATTATCAACTTATAAGTGCATCAGAATCTGAAACAGAAAAAAATATTGTTAGTTGGGTTGTTAAAGAATGAAGTCAGAAAGCAATGTTCACTATTTAATCGTAATGCACTAATGCAGCTGTACGTTAGATTTTCGATAAATTTCACGCTAAAATTTACCTAGCAAAAGGTTGCAAAATATTGAAACTGAAATTCTTTTCTGTTTATATACACTAAAATCTACCAAAAAAGTGATGGGCCATTAGTTTTAGCTGATCTTCCCTCCTATGACACACCCTATTACCTCACCTCACCTGCCTCACCTTAACTCACCTCACCTTACCTTACCTCACGTCACCTTACCTCACCTTACCTTACCTCACCTCACCTTACGTCACCTCACCTTACGTCACCACCTCACCTCACCTTACCTTACCTCGCCTCACCTTACCTTACGTCACCTTACCTTACCTCACCTCACCTTACCTTACCTTACCTTACCTCACCTCACCTTTGGGGTGCGTTGTGGTGTGTTGTGGTGTGTTAGGGTGTGTTGTGTTTTGGGGTGTGTTGTGGTGTGTTAGGGTGTGTTGGGGTGTGTTAGGGTGTGTTGGGGTGTGATATGGTGTGTTGTGGTGTGTTTGGGTGTGTTGTGGTGGTTTGGGGTGTGTTGTGGTGTGTTGTGGTGTGTTGGGGTGTGTTGTGTGTTGGGGTGTGTTGTGTGTTGGGGTGTGTTGTGGTGTGTTGGGATGTGTTGGAGTGTGTTGTGGTGTGTTGTGTGTTGTGGTGTGTTGTGTGTTGGGGTGTGTTGTGGTGTGTTGGAGTGTGTTGTGGTGTGTTGGGGTGTGTTGTGTGTTGTGTTGTGGTGTGTTGTGTGTTGGGGAGTGTTGTGTGTTGGGGTGTGTTGTGTGTTGGGGTGTGTTGTGGTGTGTTGTGTGTTGTGTTGTGTGTTGTGTGTTGGGGTGTGTTGGGATGTGTTGGAGTGTGTTGTGGTGTGTTGTGGTGTGTTGTGTGTTGGGGTGTGTTGTGTTGTGTGTTGTGGTGTGTTGGGGTGTGTTGTGGTGTGTTGGGGTGTATTGTGTGTTGGGGTGTGTTGGTGTGTTGGGGTGTGTTGTGGTGTGTTGTGGTGTGTTGGGGTGTGTTGTGGTGTGTTGGGGTGTGTTGTGGTGTGTTGGGGTGTATTGTGTGTTGGGGTGTGTTGTGTGTTGGGGTGTGTTGTGTGTTGGGGTGTGTTGTGGTTTGTTAGGGTGTGTTGTGGTGTGTGCTGTGTTGGGGTGTGTTGTGTGTTGGGGTGTGTTGTGGTTTGTTGGGGTGTGTTGTGTGTTGTTCTGTGTTGGGGTGTGTTGTGGTTTGTTAGGGTGTGTTGTGGTGTGTTGGTGTGTTGTGTGTTGGGGTGTGTTAGGGTGTGTTGTGTTGTGGTGTGTTGGGGTGTATTGGGGTGTGTTGTGCTGGGTTATGTTAGATTAGCCATAACTTAGGTTAAAGAGAGAGAGAGAGAGAGAGAGAGGTATTGTCGTTAGTGAAAGAGGAGGAGCTTTACGTCACCGCTCCTTGACCTATATTTATGGTCTCCTCCTCCTCCTCCTCCCTCTTTAGGTAAGAGTATAATTTAAGCTATTATTATTATTATTATTATTATTATTAATTTTATAATTATTATTGTTATTATTATTATTATTATTATTAATTTTATAATTATTATTATTATTATTATTATTGTTATTATTATTATTATTATTATTATTATTATTATTAATTTTATAATTATTATTATTATTATTATTATTAATTTTATAATTATTATTATTATTATTATTATTATTATTATTATTATTATTATTATTATTATTATTATTGTTGTTGTTGTTACCTATTCTGGAATAATGACTCGGTGATCTCTACTGACCTACTTACCCTCTACTGACCTACTTACCCTCTACTGATCTACTTCCCCTCTAATGATCTACTTACCCTCTACTGATCAACTTCTCTACTGACCTACTTCCCCTCTACTGACCTACTTACCCTCTACTGATCTACTTACCCTCTACTGATCAACTTCTCTACTTCCCCTCTACTGACCTACTTCCCCTCTACTGACCTACTTCCCCTCTACTGATCAACTTCTCTACTGACCTACTTCCCCTTTACTGACCTACTTCCCCTCTACTGACCTACTTCCCCTCTACTGATCAACTTCTCTACTGACCTACTTCCCCTCTACTGACCTACTTCCCCTCTACTGACCTACTTCCCCTTTACTGACCTACTTCCCCTCTACTGACCTACTTCCCCTCTACTGATCAACTTCTCTACTGACCTACTTCCCCTTTACTGACCTACTTCCCCTCTACTGACCTACTTCCCCTCTACTGACCTACTTCCCCTCTACTGACCTACTTCCCCTCTACTGACCTACTTCCCTTCTACTGATCTACTTACCCTCTACTGATCAACTTCTCTACTGACCTACTTCCCCTCTACTGATCAACTTCTCTACTGACCTACTTCCTCTGCTGACCTACTTCCACTACTGACCTACTTCGTCTAATGACCTACTTCCTCTCTATTAACCTACTTCCTCTACTAACCTACTTCCTCTACTAACGTACCTCCTCGACTGACCTACTTCCCCTACTGACCTACTTCCCGTCTACTGACCTTCTACTGATATGCTTTACTGACCTACATCTTCTACTGATCTACTTCCTGTCTACTGACTTTCTTCCTCTACTGACCTACTTCCTTTACTGACCTACTTCCTCTACTGAACTACTTCCTGTCTACTGACCTACTTACTCTACTGACCTTCTTCCTCTCTACTACACTTAAATATACTCTCTCACCTCGCCTCGCCTCGCCTCACCTCACCTCACCTCACCTACATATATAGTATTATTGTGTAAGATAATGTTTAATTATTCTTTTTATTTAGTTTTATTATTATTATTGTAATTATTATTTATAATTAATTATGAAACGTAAATAAATAAATAATTCTTCAACATTATAAGTCGTGTGTAATGTTGCTAATGAAACTTACCTGTGTATTTCAGGTAAGTGTGAAGCAGGTGTAGGAGGACCTCTGGTGAGTGTGAGGCAGGTGTAGGAGGACCTCTGGTGAGTGTGAGGCAGGTGTAGGAGGACCTCTGGTGAGTGTGAGGCAGGTGTAGGAGAACCTCTGGTGAGTGTGAGGCAGGTGTAGGAGAACCTCTGGTGAGTGTGAGGCAGGTGTAGGAGGACCTCTGGTGAGTGTGAAGCAGGTGTAGGAGGACCTCTGGTGAGTGTGAGGCAGGTGTAGGAGAACCTCTGGTGAGTGTGAGGCAGGTGTAGGAGAACCTCTGGTGAGTGTGAGGCAGGTGTGTGGCGTTTGTTTCCAGTTTCGTTATCTACTGTATGGTGATGCCGAGGAGCTTAGTGGAGTCTACATGCTGGAGTGTTGTGACCTAAAGTAATGGAGGGAGGTGGGACAACGTTGGACGAGAGGTTGATGTGTAAAACCATGGTCCTGGTATGGTTGATGGTGACGTGTGTGTGTGTGTGTGTGTGTGTGTGTGTGTGTGTGTGTGTGTGTGTGATAATAATAATAAACGGTTTATTAATAGAGTTGCAGCCGGTGGCTGAAAATATACAGACTTACATTTAATTTAGACATAATGATATAATATGCATTGAATACATTTACAGGGCTGTGCAGTACATAAATCAGGAGTTGTTTATTATTTTAACAATAGATTGGATGGTACTGTTCTTATATCTATCGGTGCGGGCTCTTATGGGCTGAATTTTGTTGTAGTGGCGGACTGTGCGAGTTGGGTGGGAGGGCAGGAGGTGGCGATGGCGAGGGTGGTGCAGTAGTCCACGGCCAAACCTTTCCAGTGCTTGGTGGTGGAGGTCACTGAGGGATGGCATTTCCAGGGTGGAGAGAGCGTTGGTGTAGCCGGAGTATTCTGCGCCGAGCATGATTCTGCAGGCCCTTTTCTGTACCTTCTCTAGTCGACGTTGTTGGGTGGAGTTGAGAGAAGACGACCAGGCTGGTGAGGCATACGTTAGTTTGGGGAGAATAAAGGCGTTGTAGATGGTCCTCAGCTCTGGCGTGGGTGTCCCAAGTGACCTAAGTCTTCGTGGCATGTAGAGACGGTACGAGGCTGCCTTGACTGTGTTATTTACATTGGCCTTCCAGTCAAGTTTGTTGTCTATAGTTACACCCAGGAGTTTGGCAGACTACACCAGCTGGAGAGGATGTGTGTGTGTGTGTATGTGTGTGTGTGTGTGTGTGTGTGTGTGTGTGTGTGTGTGTGTGTGTGTGTGTGTGTGTGTTATCATAAGCCGGGCAGATAACGCGCCCACACATGGATACAATAAGTGATAACTGTTGTCTGGTTACCTTCCTGCATTTCCTCCACTACCTACTTGTAGCTCTCTCTCTCTCTCTCTCTCTCTCTCTCTCTCTCTCTCTCTCTCTCTCTCTCTCTCTCTCTCTCTCTCTCTCTCTCTCTCTCTCTCTCTCTCTCTCTCTCTCTACGAGAGAGAAGGAGAGAGTCAGTGAGGGACTGAAGCAACTTTACCACAACCACTAAAATAATTTTTCTCCCGCCTGGTCACCTCACCAGTCCCTACAACCCATCACTTTTTTTTTACGGGTACTAGCCCACCTGGGCTCAGGTCATCGACCCACAACGAGGGACGGAAAAAAAATAGAAAGAGATTAAAAATAGAATAGGGAAAGGTTATATTAATCTACACCGCGAAGATTCTGGAAAACCAGCTTTTTAAAGTGAGACATTGTATGAGTATGGAAACACAGACTACAATGGGTGTGACCGACAGCCACAGAGAAACGGTGGGCACCGCGGGCAAGACGTGTGGTTAGGAGCCCAAGGCCTTGCCGGCGGTTACACAGTATGCCAAATCCACCGAACATTGCCCGTTAAAGTACCTGTAAAAGAGAGAGAGTGAAGCAACATTGTGGTGAAGAGAAAGGGGAGAGATTATCAACTAAAGGAAGAGAATTAATAAGTCGAAATGCCTTTGATTCCACCCTATCTAACAGTTGGACAGAAGAAGAGCCACCCCAGATATGAGAGCAGTACTCCAAGTTAGGACGAATGAATCCCTTATACACTTGGAGCAACTGCTCAGGAGTGAAGTAGCTGCGGCATCTGTACAGCATTGCCAGCTTTCGGGAGGCAGCTTTAGTAATGTTGAGAATGTGTGGCTTCCATGACATATTAAGAGAATTTGGCAGAATGATAGCATCCTGAAATGTCATTGGTGGGAGGCCATCTAATTTGGAAAGTGTAATTGGTAAATACTGAGTTTTATTACTCTTGAAGTTAACCAAATTTCTACCTCCCCATTCGGAGATGCTGCACAGATCCGCATTGATAGATGTAATTGTTAGGTTCTGAATAATAAGTTCTATATACAGGAGAGAACACAAACACCTGTATAGTTTTGTAGGTTCGGTTTACTGGATAAGAGTATGTACACAGAGGGAAGCAGCACCTTCCCTTGGCTAGGCTCCTTGTCAACTGCTATAGGCGACGTATGGCAAGTGATACATTAGCAGCTTCCATACGTCGCCAGGCACATTAATTAAGCGTGTGGGATATGGTAATAACATTGCCACACGCTGCTAGCTACATAAATGGAGCACATACATAATATACATACATGATATATAATCCAGCATACATAATATACATACACCTCCCTCCCCCCTATACGCTCATAGCAAAGTCTTGAGCGGACCTTTTCTTTTGGATCCGTTCTGAGCGTCGAGGGACTTCATCACTGGGAAGGGTATGGGACTCAACACTGGTGGCGGGGCCAGCAGAAGGCATTGTTACGGGTCGGAGAAAACGGCGGTTCCTCCACCAAACACGACCGCTGGGTAACCGCACCTGCTAGTCCCGTGACCTGCCGAGACCCATGACTACGTCTACTTTGTCCCAACGTAGGGAGGTCGGGTCCTGAACACGGACTTGGGTGCCGACACTCAACCTGGGGAGAGAACGGGCGTGGTCATTGTAGCGGGCGACGACGTCCTGAACACGTTCGGCGGCTCGGCGATCACAATCCTCTGTCTTGGCCTGCCACTCCTTGGAGAAGGATTGAGGGTGAGCAGGGACACAGGAACGAAGGGGGCGTCCATACAAAACCTGGGCAGGGGAGCGTCCGGTGTAGTTAGGTGTGTTGCGGAGTTCAAGAAGACCCCTGTCGAAGGCCTCGCAGTCAATGTTCCCAGAAGGGGCCACCTTAAGGATGAGGTGCTTCAGGGATTTGACAGCAGCCTCAGCGTGGCCGTTGGACTGCGGGTAATGGGGCGATGACAACACATGCCGGACTCCCCATCGGTCAAGGAACACAGCAAAGTCCCGGCTTGTGAACTGAGGCCCTCCGTCGGTTCGCAGGCGTACAGGAACGCCCACGTCACGGAAGTAGTGGCGGAACTTGCTGATGGTGGCGGCAGACGTCGTGTCATTGCCGCACTTGATGACAACCGGCCAACCAGAGAGACGGTCGACGATAACGAGGAAGGACTTTCCTGACACACAGAAAAAGTCGGCCGACACAGACTCAAAGGGGCGGGTGGGGTTGTCGTCACTCATAAAGGA
Organism: Homarus gammarus; assembly: GCA_958450375.1. NCBI lineage: Eukaryota > Metazoa > Arthropoda > Malacostraca > Decapoda > Nephropidae > Homarus > Homarus gammarus. The sequence goes on from CAUDMG010000053.1 coordinate 449,290, forward strand.
TTCCTGCTGCTGGCTGGGTTGTAATACTTGGCAGGGCTCACACGCACGGACAACATTGGAGATGTCGGGGTCGATGCCAGGCCGGAACACAGTCTGTCTTGCACGCCGTTTGGTGGCCTCGGCTCCACAGTGACTGTCGTGGAGGCGAGCCAAGGCGTGGAGACTTGAAGCAGCAGGGACAACTACCGAGGGAGAGGTGTCACTGGCCAGAGGTAGGGGCAGGGCGGCAGCAGGGTAGTTGCTGCTCCCTTCGTGCACCCTGTTGGCGTGTTTTACCTCGAGAATCGGTGTTGGGAAGTCCTGGGAGATGATGGCCAACTCTCGGCAATGTCTGTAGGACAGCAAAGGAGTCGGGACGCCATTATGCACATCAATCCAGGCTTGACACGACCTGTTGCCAAAGGTGACGTGTGCATAGAGTGAACCTAGGGCCGGGGTCATCTGTGAACCATCTGCCATAAAGCGGAGATCCTTGGGGGGCGGTCCTAGATCACTTGGAGAGAGCCCCAAGCATTGCAAATGCTGGGGACCGATGACTGTAGCATCAGCGCCGGTGTCGGGCAACATCTGAAGACGGGATGACACACCGCCGTAGGTCACGATGACGCTGATGTACTGGGGGACTTTGGTCCTGGGACGCGGGGGGGAGCACACATTCCTAATGTGGCTCGAGCGTTGTCAGGAGTCGTCGTGCCTCTGATTGGAAGGCTGTGGGCGGCCCTCTCTGGTGGAAGGGGGCTGAAGCTTCCGCCGACGCGGTCCTTTGGGTATGTTGGAAGGGCAACACTTGTCATAGTGGCCCAGACGACCACACACATTGCACTGGACGCGTTTGGCTGGGCACCGTACTGTGAGTGACCAGTGGCCCTTACGGTCACAACTGTTGCAGGTAGACTGAGCAGCTGGACACACCTGTGTTCCGTGCTGCTTACCACAGTTGTTGCAAAATAAACCGGGCGTGGACGTGGTGGGCGAAGGCGTAGGAACAGACTTCTTGTCCTTCTTGTATCGGGACACAGCGCGTACAGCTGTAGGGGGAGCGCGGATGGCAGAGGTGGCACACCTGGCAGCCTCATAGGAGCGACATATCGTCAACACATCCTTAAGAGAAGAGGAAGAGTCGAGGGAGGCGAGGCGTTGGACAAGTTCTTCGTCCTTAACACCCATCAGGATCACCTGCCTCAACTGGGTCTCCTCGCACTGCTGGTGGTGGCCTGGACATATATCTACCTCTTCCGAGGCTCTCTTAAGACGCACGTAAAAGGCATCAAAAGACTCACCCTCCAACTGTCTGCAGCTAAACAATTCCCTCCTGCGCAGAGCTTCATTCTGCTGTCCTTTGATGTGCCGTTGTAGAACGTCCAGTACCTCCTCTACAGACAGCAAAGAGGTTGGGGGTACCTGCAACGTATGTTCCAAGACACGCTGAATTTCCAAGGACAGGCACATACGCAGCTGGATGAGTTGTTTAGGCTGTGACAAACTCTGGAGATCCACCATTGTAGAATAATCAGTCCACCGTCGCCGCCATTCACGAAAAGTCTGGAAAGTCTCATCAGGCTTCAAGATAGGCGGCGTTTGAGCTGCTGCGTTAGGTGGGGCTGGGGGGTGTGAAGGAAGCATGGATGAGGTATCTGAACCAGTCAGTACCGAGGCAGTGTTAGAGCCAGGGGCTTGGTTAACAGTGAGGCGAGATATCAAGGCTTCAAACCGTTCACTGTCTTCCAATCTCCGTTGGTTGTCTCGTTCTGCCTCTGCTTGCCTTCTGTGCTCATCCGCCAAACGTCTGTGGGCTTCATCCTCGCGTTTCTCATCTCTCATAAACTTCAGTAAAGCAATTATCTCTGGAGACAACGCTGAATATTGAGGTGAGGGACTGCGCGATGTGGGGGCTGGAGCGTCGTGGCCGGCCTGGTCATCCATCTCTGCGGGGCTATCACCCGCCTGGCTCATCCAGGCGCTGGGTCCACGGCTACGTAAGGCGTGAGACATAACTACTTCATCTGTGTACTATGTCTTAAATCAGTGTTGACCGGTCAGCCCGTCGTATCAACAAGGTTTCAGACAAAAAATTAATTAAATACACAGATAAGTAGGTTATATATATAAAATATATATAAGAAGCCGTGCGGTCAGCGAGTGTTAGTACGTGTATGTGTGGTGTCCCGGGCGGGCAAAGCGTCTCGCCCCAGCTGTGAGGGGGGGTGGAGGGAGAGGCGCGGCGACTCCCAGTCAGTCCAGTTACCCTCAGAACGCGGTCAGAGACGGGTGCACTGAACTCTACTCCTTACAAATGCCCAGAACGTGCCGTATACCTTGGGAATCCTTTAGAACAAGGTCACACATGAATGGCACGAACACACAATGCACTAAACACTTCACAGAAAATCACTGTCACTGACACTGCTCAAAGTTGCTGAGATTCTTCGAGGAGAGCTGACGCGCGGGAGTTGACCCAAGCGAGAGTCCATAGAGTCCATAGCCGGCTTTCTACAAACTTTGCACTATCACTCGTAATTATCCAGTAAGATCGGATCACTGCGCCATGTTAGCTTCTGAATAATAAGTTCTATATACAGGAGAGAACACAAACACCTGTATAGTTTTGTAGGTTCGGTTTACTGGATAAGAGTATGTACACAGAGGGAAGCAGCACCTTCCCTTGGCTAGGCTCCTTGTTAACTGCTATAGGCGACGTATGGCAAGTGATACATTAGCAGCTTCCATACGTCGCCAGGCACATTAATTAAGCGTGTGGGATATGGTAATAACATTGCCACACGCTGCTAGCTACATAAATGGAGCACATACATAATGTACATACATGATATATAATCCAGCATACATAATATACATACAGTAATGATATCAGCTCTAGAAACAGATCTAGTTTGAGAGTTAGGAGGAAGGGGAAAATGTGAAGAAGAGTGAAGAGTAGAATCATCAGCGTAAGAATGGATAGAATTAGTTGTTGTGTGAAGTAAATCATTGATAAAAAGAAGGAAGAGAGTAGGTGAAAGTACACAGCCCTGTGGTACACCACTATTGGTAGAGAGAGAGGGAGGGATCGATCCCTCGACATCAACTGCCACGGATCGGTTCTCAAGGAAATTAGAGAACAAAGTTGGGGAGGGAAACCATAAGAGAGAAGTTTAGAAAGTAAAGATTTGTGCCATACCCTGTCAAATGCTTTGGAGATGTCGAGGGCCACGATGAAAGTTTCCCCATAATCACTAAGAGAGGATGACCAAAGATGGGTGCAATAGGAGAGCAGATCACCAGTAGATCTCGCATGGCGAAAGCCATACTGGTGATCCGACAAAAGAGAAAGGCTTTCAAGGTGACAGAAAATGAGAGTCCAAGATCGTTTCGAAAATTTAAGAGAGGGATGAAGTTTGGGTAATGGGGCGATAGTTAGAGGGGTTAGAATGGTCACCCTTCTTTGGGATGGGCTGAACCAAGGCATGCTTCCAAGAAGAAGGAAAAGTTTGGGTTTTGAGGCAAAGGCGAAAGAGGCTAGCAAGCACAGGGGCCAGAGCTTCAACACACTCCCTCAGAACACGAGGGGGTATTCCGTCTGGTCCATGCGGCTTACTCACTTCCAACCTGGATAACACACCGGCAACCCTGAGAGTGGAGATTATAGGAAAGTGCATAGGTTCAGTAGGAGGAGCCAGGGTAGGAAGGATAGAGTGGGAATCGTTTAAGGTGGAATTAGAGGAGAATAAGGTGCCAAAGAGATTGACAGAAGGAGTGCAGAAGTTATTACAGATGTTTTTGGTTAAGGACCAGAAAGATTTATACTAGAGGAAGAATTAGTCAGTACAGCGGTCTTTCTTTTTATAAAATTCCGCTTGGCCCTACGAAGAATAGCTTTCATTCTAAAAGTAATGAAAGAGGAGTGGGTAATAGGAGGAGACAGTCTCCTATCTTGATATGCCCTATCTCTCTCCCTATACACAAGAGAACATGAGCGATCAAACCATGATTGTAAAGTGAAAGTTTTGGTAGAAGATGGGATAAATGCACTCATACCACCCTGTATAACCCCAGCAATGCTGTCAGCACATATCGAGGCGTCCCGAGTGGAAAAGTAACATTTATCCCAAGGAAAGTCGGTGAAGATTTCTTGTCAGGATTGCCAGCTTGCCCTCCGATAGTGCCATAGTTGACGTTTAGGGGGTGGGGAGGTGGTCGTGCCCAGTTTGATTTAATAGAAATAATGATGTGATCAGAAGACCCAAAGGGGGCAGAAATTGAGTATGATAGTGTGAGGGGTTAGAGGTAAAACAAATATCAAGAATGTTACCAAGTTGATCGTGTCGATCAGGAACGCGTGTAGTATGTTTGATTATTTGTTCCAAATCATTACGTAAGGAAAGAGAGAGTGCCTCAGCCCCACCTGGGTCATCCCTTGCAGAGCCAAGCCACTCTCTGTGATGTACATTAAAATCCCCTAGGTAGTGGATCTCGGTGTTGGGGTGTGTGGATAGTAAGGACTCGTGGCAAGAAGTGAGATAGTCAAAGAGTTCGAAATAGTTGGTAGAGTTGGGAGAACAGTATAGAAAACAAAGAAAAATAGTCACAGTAGGTAGAGATATTTTGAGCCAGACGACATAAAGGGGAGATCAGTGGCATAGCTAGAGTGTGTGCCGCCCGGGGCGGCCCTTGAGTTTGCCCCCCCCCCCCCCCCCCCCGTGCCCCCACAAAAAATACATATTGCACAGTGACTCACTCGTCTTGTCACGATGGAGACTTGTGCAGAACTGAAGTGAATTGCTTGTAACTGGTGGATTGGTCGGCTGTACATGAACTGATATTACCCGAGACTGCATGGTTTTGCAGCTACTGGAGACGTTAATCCTTCCCTTTGTATCGGCGGCAAGTTAATCCTCGTCGTGTCTGACCTAACACCTGACCCACACCACATGAGCTCACTGGCGTACTTGTTTGAAGTTGTTTCCTTAATCCTCAACAGGTTACAGGTTGTGTGTGTGGCGGGGGGGGGGGGGGGGGAGGAGCATAGCAAGGGTGTAGCTCATGACGTGGCCGTGATGATGTGGGTTAGGTGTTAGGTCAGACACGACAAGGATTAACTTGCCGCCGATACAAAGGGAAGGATTAACGTCTCCAGTAGCTGCAGATCTGGGTGATGAGCAGACCCAAAAGTGCCGCCCCCCAAAAGTGCCGCCCGGGGAGGACCGCCCCCCCCCCCCCCGCCCCCCCTAGCTGCGCTAGTGGGGGAGATTCAAGATCCGTGAGTCGGGCTATAGGTGTACGTCTATTGCAGTAGGCGCGTACACCTCCCTTAGAACGGAAGTAGGTATAAAGGTTGTAGTTGGAGACTTGAAAAGGTTTGGGTGAAGCTGCTTTCGTCAGTTGAAGTTCGGAGAGTAGTAAGAGATCGGGGGAAGAGGTTAATAGATGGTGCTCCACAGAAGAAAATTGGATCTCAGTCCGCGAATGTTGGAAAAATGAAGTGTGAAAAAAGACGATCCCCCAGCAACTATGGTGACGTCAGTTGAGGCCCCAGTAACTTCATGATAATCAAGTCGGCCTGGGGGTCCACAACCTTCCCGACCAGTGGGACCCATCCGAGAAGGTCCCGCTTCAGTATTAATATCAGCTGCCATAGGAGAATAAAAAAGAATGAATAGAACAAATCAAGAGTGAATACGTTCATATTTGTTGTGTTGTCAATATTAAGAGAAACAATTGAGACCCTGCAGTTGTGTGTAAATGAGGCAGAAAGTCAGATCATCAACCTGGGACTTGGTCATATATAGCAGCAGGGTCTACCAACACAATATGCTTCCAATATCTTCCCAGTACCTCCCCGTTACAACCCATCACCTGGTCACCCTCCCCATACAACCCATCACCTGGTCACCCTCCCCATACAACCCATCACCTGGTCACCCTCCCCATACAACCCATCACCTGGTCACCCTCCCCATACAACCCATCACCTGGTCACCCTCCCCATACAACCCATCACCTGGATACCCCCTTACAACCCATCACCTGGTCACCCCCCTACAACCCATCACCTGGTCACCCCCCCTACAACCCATCACCTGGTCACCCCCTTACAACCCATCACCTGGTCACCCCCCCCTACAACCCATCACCTGGTCACCCCCCTACAACCCATCACCTGGTCACCCCCCTACAACCCATCACCTGGTCACCCCCTACAACCCATCACCTGGTCACCTCCCTACAACCCATCACCTGGTCACCCCCCTACAACCCATCACCTAGACACCCCCCTTACAACCCATCACCTGGTCACCCCCCCTACAACCCATCACCTGGTCACCCCCCCTACAACCCATCACCTGGTCACCCCCTACAACCCATCACCTGGTCCCCCCTACAACCCATCACCTGGTCCCCCCTACAACCCATCACCTAGACACCCCCCCTACAACCCATCACCTGGTCACCCCCCCTACAACCCATCACCTGGTCACCCCCCCTACAACCCATCACCTAGACACCCCTCCTACAACCCATCACCTAGACACCCACCTTACAACCCATCACCTAGACACCCACCTTACAACCCATCACCTGGTCACCCCCTACAACCCATCACCTGGTCACCCCCCTACAACCCATCACCTGGTCACCCCCCTACAACCCATCACCTGGTCACCCCCCTACAACCCATCACCTGGTCACCCCCCTACAACCCATCACCTGGTCCCCCCTTACAACCCATCACCTAGACACCCCCCTACAACCCATCACCTAGACACCCCTCCTACAACCCATCACCTAGACACCCCCCTTACAACCCATCACCTGGTCACCCCCCACCCATCACCTGGTCACCCATCACCTGGTCACCCCCCACCCATCACCTGGTCACCCCCCACCCATCAATGTATAAGTAATATATACAATGTTCTGCTTCACACTACTACTACTACTACTTTGCTGTTACTGAGAATGATGATGATCCAGCTCTGAAGTGACTAAAGAGGCTACTGTAATAGTCGTCCACAGATGCTGCACATGTGGAGGGCTACTTCTAGTGCGGGAGGGGCGGCGTCAGCGTCTTTCCGGCGCTGGCGCTTGTCTGCCTCGGTTTGCACTCAGGCTAACTCGAAAGTGTTGACACCTTCTTGTGTGGTACTCCGCCAAGCGTTACGGTGTGGAGTAATCGTCTCCCAGGTGAAGAAGTCAGTTTGGTACTTTTTCAGGTTTGTCTTAAGACCATCCTTATACCTTTTCAGTTGGCCGCCTGCGTTACGTTTATTATTCGTTAGATGACTGTCATCCGTACCGGTAACATGGCCAGTCCAGCGTAGTTGTTCATGGATAATGGTAGCCTCCATGCTCCTACAGTTGGTGTCAGCGAGAATACTGGCATTTTTTTCTCTTGTCTTCCCAGCGAACTCTGAGGATGGAACGTAGATTACGTTGGTGAAAGTTTTCAAGTGCCTTGAGGTGCCTCTTGTATGTGATCCTTGTCTCGCTGCCATATAGCAGGGTGGGGAGGACCACTGCTCGATATACATGCAACTTTGTAGATAATTTCAACTCCCTACAGTTGAAGACACGGGTATGGAGTTTGCCAAAGGCTTGAGACGCACAGATATCTGATCCTATTTTGAATCTCTTCATCGATGTCCGCGGTGGTGGACAGGTGGGAGCCGAGATACCGAAAGTGGGCAACATTAGAGCTAGATGGATGGTGGAGGTATGGCTGAACCAGGGACAGGTGTTCAGGATCTCTCTCTCTCTCTCTCTCTCTCTCTCTCTCTCTCTCTCTCTCTCTCTCTCTCTCTCGCTCTCGCTATCTCTCTCTCTCTCCAGGGACGGTCATGATAATGGTAACAATAATACAGACAGACAGACTAGGGTAAGGTTATGGGAGGCGCCCCACGACTGGTACCTTATGGTGCACTGTGTCCTCCTCCTTTATGGTGCACTGTGTCCTCCTCCTTTATGGTGCACTATGTCCTCCTCCTTTATGGTGCACTGTGTCCTCCTCCTTTATGGTGCACTGTGTCCTCCTTTATGGTGCACTGTGTCCTCCTCCTTTATGGTGCACTGTGTCCTCCTCCTTTATGGTGCACTGTGTCCTCCTCCTTTATGGTGCACTGTGTCCTCCTCCTTTATGGTGCACTGTGTCCTCCTCCTTTATGGTGCACTGTGTCCTCCTTTATGAAGCACTGTCTCCTCCTTTATGAAGCACTGTGTCCTCCTCCTTTATGGTGCACTGTGTCCTCCTCCTTTATGGTGCACTGTGTCCTCCTCCTTTATGGTGCACTGTGTCCTCCTCCTTTATGGTGCACTGTGTCCTCCTTTATGGGGCACTGTGTCCTCCTCCTTTATGAAGCACTGTGTCCTCCTTTATGGTGCACTGTGTCCTCCTCCTTTATGGTGCACTGTGTCCTCCTCCTTTATGGTGCACTGTGTCCTCCTCCTTTATGGTGCACTGTGTCCTCCTTTATGGTGCACTGTGTCCTCCTCCTTTATGAAGCACTGTGTCCTCCTCCTTTATGGTGCACTGTGTCCTCCTCCTTTATGAAGCACTGTGTCCTCCTCCTTTATGGTGCACTGTGTCCTCCTCCTTTATGAAGCACTGTGTCCTCCTCCTTTATTTTGCACTGTGTCCTCCTCCTTTATTTTGCACTGTGTCCTCCTCCTTTATGGTGCACTGTGTCCTCCTCCTTTATGAAGCACTGTGTCCTCCTCCTTTATGAAGCACTGTGTCCTCCTCCTTTATGGTGCACTGTGTCCTCCTCCTTTATGAAGCACTGTGTCCTCCTCCTTTATGAAGCACTGTGTCCTCCTCCTTTATGAAGCACTGTGTCCTCCTTTATGGAGCACTGTGTCCTCCTTTATGAAGCACTGTGTCCTCCTCCTTTATGGAGCACTGTGTCCTCCTCCTTTATGAAGCACTGTGTCCTCCTCCTTTATGAAGCACTGTGTCCTCCTTTATGAAGCACTGTGTCCTCCTCCTTTATGAAGCACTGTGTCCTCCTCCTTTATGAAGCACTGTGTCCTCCTCCTTTATGAAGCACTGTGTCCTTTATGGAGCACTGTGTCCTCCTCCTTTATGAAGCACTTTGTCCTCCTTTATGAAGCACTGTGTCCTTTAAGATGCACTGTGTCCTCCTTTATGAAGCAATGTGTCGTCCTCCTTTATGAAGCACTGTGTCCTCCTTTATGAAGCACTGTGTCCTCCTTTATGATGCACTGTGTCCACCTCTATGAAGCACTGTGTCCTCCTCCTTTATGAAGCACTGTGTCCTCCTTTATGAAGCACTGTGTCCACCTCTATGAAGCACTGTGTCCTCCTCCTTTATGAAGCACTGTGTCCTCCTTTATGAAGCACTGTGTCCTCCTCCTTTATGAAGCACTGTGACCTCCTTTATGATGCACTGTGTCCTCCTTTATGATGCACTGTGTCCTCCTTTATGAAGCAATGTGTCCTCCTCCTTTATGAAGCACTGTGTCCTCCTTTATGGAGCACTGTGTCCTCCTTTATGGAGCACTGTGTCCTCCTTTATGAAGCACTGTGTCCTCCTTTATGGTGCACTGATCCTCCTCCTTTATGAAGCACTGTGTCCACCTCTATGAAGCACTGTGTCCTCCTTTATGAAGCACTGTGTCCTCCTTTATGAAGCACTGTGTCCTCCCCCCTGCCGGGATGGGGGTGATTGGTGCTGGGTGGTAGTGGGTGGTGCTGGGTGGTAGTGGGTGGGGCTGGGTGGGTGTGGGCGGTGCTGGGTGGGTGTGGGCGGTGCTGGGTGGATGTGTGTGGTATTGTTCGGTGCTGGGTGGGTGTGGGTGGTAGTGGGCGGTGCTCTGTAGGTATGGGTGGTGCTGGTTGGTGCTTGGGGGTGTGGGCGGTGTTGGGTGGGTGTGGGCGGTGTTGGGTGGGTGTGGGCCGTGCTGGGTGGGTGTGGGCGGTACTGGGTGGTAGTGGGCGGTCGTGAGTGGTGCTGGGTGGGTGTGGGCGGTGCTGGGTGGGTGTGGGCGGTGCTTGGTGGTAGTGGGCGGTACTGGGTGGGTGTGGGTGGTGGCGGGAGATGTGAGCGGTGCTGGGTAGTAGTGGGCGGTAGTGGGTGGTGCTGGATGGTAGTGGGCGGTATTGGGTGGGTGTGGGCGGTGCTTGGTGGTAGTGGGCTGTGCTGGGTGGGTGTGGGTGGTGGCGGGAGATGTGAGCGGTGCTGGGTAGTAGTGGGTGGTGCTGGGTGGTAGTGGGCGGTGTTGGGTGGGTGTGGGTAGTGCTGGGTAGTAGTGGGTGGTAGTGGGTGGTGCCGGGTGGTAGTGGGCGGTGTTGGGTGGGTGTGGGTGGTGCTAAGTGTTAGTCGGCGGTGCTGGGGTGGGTTTGGGTGGTGCTGGGTGGGTGTGGGCAGTATTGAGTGGGTCGGTGAACCAGTCGTCGCATGGGACGTGGTGAAGACGAGGGATGAGCGCGTGCGTCGACCACTCTGGCCGGGAGGAGGGGGTGGCAGCTGCTACAGGGGCCTAGGTGGAGTGGCGCACAGTTTCCCTCCGTCAGTAGTGTTGTGGTGGAGGCCCTGGAAACTGGCCCTATTTGTACGTGTGTGTGATACTGACGAAGACTCTCCTTGATGAAAGTGGATAACAATAAAGATCATACGTACTGGAGACGGTGACCGGCCCTAGTGGTGGATGCTGCAGCTCTGGTCACGGTGCTGTAGCGGCTCTGCTCAAGGTCTATATTTTGTGTCTTCTACTTTAACGCTTATGTCGCGCCATACAGAGTTATGTAGTGTTAGCAGCATCTTGTAGTGTTGTAGCATCATCTTGTAGTGTTGTAGCCGTATCTTGTAGTGTTGTAGCAGCATCTTGTAGTGTTGTAGCATCATCTTGTAGTGTTAGCATCATCTTGTAGTGTTAGCAGCATCTTGTAGTGTTGTAGCAGCATCTTGTAGTGTTGTAGCATCATCTTGTAGTGTTAGCATCATCTTGTAGTGTTAGCAGCATCTTGTAGTGTTGTAGCAGCATCTTGTAGTGTTGTAGCACCATCTTGTAGTATTGTAGCAGCATCTTGTAGTGTTGTAGCCGTATCTTGTAGTGTTGTAGCAGCATCTTGTAGTGTTGTAGCATCATCTTGTAGTGTTAGCATCATTTTGTAGTGTTAGCAGCATCTTGTAGTGTTGTAGCAGCATCTTGTAGTGTTGTAGCACCATCTTGTAGTGTTGTAGCAGCATCTTGTAGTGTTGTAGCACCATCTTGTAGTGTTATAGCATCATCTTGTAGTGTTAGCAGCATCTTGTAGCGTTGTAGCAGCATCTTGTAGTGTTGTAGCAGCATCTTGTAGTGTTAGCAGCATCTTGTAGCGTTGTAGCACCATCTTGTAGTGTTATAGCATCATCCTATAGTGTTGTAGCATCATCTTGTAGTGTTGTAGCATCATCTTGTAGTGTTGTAGCATCATCTTGTAGTGTTGTAGCAACATCTTGTAGTGTTGTAGCATCATCTTGTAGTGTTAGCAGCATCTTGTAGTGTTCTAGCACCATCTTGTAGTGTTATAGCATCATCCTATAGTGTTGTAGCATCATCTTGTAGTGTTGTAGCAGCATCTTGTGGTGTTGTAGCAGCATCTTGTAGTGTTGTAGCAGCATCTTGTTGTGTTGTAGCAGCATCTTGTAGTGTTAGCAGCATCTTGTAGCGTTGTAGCAGCATCTTGTAGTGTTGTAGCAGCATCTTGTAGTGTTGTAGCATCATCTTGTATTGTTGTAGCATCATCTTGTAGTGTTGTAGCAGCATCTTGTTGTGTTGTAGCAGCATCTTGTAGTGTTGTAGCAGCATCTTGTAGTGTTGTAACAGCATCTTGTTGTGTTGTAACAGCATCTTGTTGTGTTGTAACAACATCTTGTAGTGTTGTAACAGCATCTTGTTGTGTTGTAGCAGCATCTTGTTATGTTGTAGCAGCATCTTGTAGAGTTGTAGCATCATCTTGTAGTGTTGTAGCAGCATCTTGTAGTGTTATAGCAGCATCTTGTAGCGTTGTAGCATCATCTTGTAGTGTTGTAGCAGCATCTTGTAGTGTTGTAGCAGCATCTTGTAGTGTTGTAGCAGCATCTTGTAGTGTTGTAGCATCATCTTGTAGTGTTGTAGCAGCATCTTGTAGTGTTGTAGCATCATCTTGTAGTGTTGTAGCAGCATCTTGTAGTGTTGTAGCAACATCTTGTAGTGTTGTAACAGCATCTTGTAGTGTTGTAGCAGCATCTTGTAGTGTTATAGCAGCATCTTGTAGTGTTGTAACAGCATCTTGTTGTGTTGTAGCAGCATCTTGTTGTGTTGTAGCAGCATCTTGTAGAGTTGTAGCATCATCTTGTAGTGTTGTAGCAGCATCTTGTAGTGTTATAGCAGCATCTTGTAGCGTTGTAGCATCATCTTGTAGTGTTGTAGCAGCATCTTGTAGTGTTGTAGCAGCATCTTGTAGTGTTGTAGCATCATCTTGTAGTGTTGTAGCAGCACCTTGTAGTGTTGTAGCATCATCTTGTAGTGTTGTAGCAGCATCTTGTAGTGTTGTAGCAACATCTTGTAGTGTTGTAACAGCATCTTGTAGTGTTGTAGCAGCATCTTGTAGTGTTATAGCAGCATCTTGTAGTGTTAGCAGCATCTTGTAGTGTTGTAGGAACATCTTGTGGTGTTGTAACAGCATCTTGTAGTGTTGTAGCATCATCTTGTAGTGTTAGCAGCATCTTGTGGTGTTGTAGCATCATCTTGTGGTGTTGTAGCAGCATCTTGTAGTGTTGTAGCATCATCTTGTAGTGTTAGCAGCATCTTGTAGTGTTGTAGCACCATCTTGTTGTGTTGTAGCATCATCTTGTAGTGTTGCAGCAACATCTTGTAGTGTTGTAACCGCATCTTGTAGTGTTGTAGCATCATCTTGTGGTGTTGTAGCATCATCTTGTAGTGTTGTAGCAGCATCTTGTAGTGTTGTAGCAGCATCTTGTAGTGTTGTAGCAACATCTTGTAGTGTTGTAGCAGCATCTTGTAGTGTTGTAGCAGCATCTTGTAGTGTTGTAACCGCATCTTGTAGTGTTGTAGCAGCATCTTGTGGTGTTGTAGCAGCATCTTGGAGTGTTGTAGCATCATCTTGTAGTGTTGTAGCATCATCTTGTAGTGTTGTAGCATCATCTTGTGGTGTTGTAGCAGCATCTTGTAGTGTTAGCAGCATCTTGTTGTGTTGTAGCATCATTTATTGTTGTAGCATCATCTTGTAGTGTTGTAGCATCATCTTGTAGTGTTAGCAGCATCTTGTAGTGTTGTAGCACCATCTTGTTGTGTTGTAGCATCATTTATTGTTGTAGCATCATCTTGTAGTGTTGTAGCATCATCTTGTAGTGTTAGCAGCATCTTGTAGTGTTGTAGCACCATCTTGTTGTGTTGTAGCATCATCTTGTAGTGTTGCAGCAACATCTTGTAGTGTTGTAACCGCATCTTGTAGTGTTGTAGCATCATCTTGTGGTGTTGTAGCATCATCTTGTAGTGTTGTAGCAGCATCTTGTAGTGTTGTAGCAGCATCTTGTAGTGTTGTAGCAACATCTTGTAGTGTTGTAGCAGCATCTTGTAGTGTTGTAGCAGCATCTTGTAGTGTTGTAACCGCATCTTGTAGTGTTGTAGCAGCATCTTGTGGTGTTGTAGCAGCATCTTGGAGTGTTGTAGCATCATCTTGTAGTGTTGTAGCATCATCTTGTAGTGTTGTAGCATCATCTTGTGGTGTTGTAGCAGCATCTTGTAGTGTTAGCAGCATCTTGTTCTGTTGTAGCATCATTTATTGTTGTAGCATCATCTTGTAGTGTTGTAGCATCATCTTGTAGTGTTGTAGCATCATCTTGTAGTGTTGTAGCAGCATCTTGTAGTGTTGTAGCATCATCTTGTAGTGTTGTAGCATCATCTTGTAGTGTTGTAGCAGCATCTTGTAGTGTTAGCAGCATCTTGTTGTGTTGTAGCATCATCTTGTAGTGTTGTAGTATCATCTTGTAGTGTTGTAGCATCATCTTGTAGTGTTGTAGCATCATCTTGTAGTGTTGTAGCATCATCTTGTAGTGTTGTAGCATCATCTTGTAGTGTTGTAGCAGCATCTTGTAGTGTTGTAGCAGCATCTTGTAATGTTGTAGCATCATCTTGTAGTGTTGTAGCATCATCTTGTAGTGTTAGCAGCATCTTGTTGTGTTGTAGCATCATTTATTGTTGTAGCATCATCTTGTAGCGTTGTAGCAGCATCTTGTAGTGTTGTAGCATCATCTTGTAGTGTTGTAGCAGCATCTTGTAGTGTTGTAGCAGCATCTTGTAGTGTTGTAGCAGCATCTTGTAGTGTTGTAGCAGCATCTTGTAGTATTGTAGCAGCATCTTGTAGTGTTGTAGCATCATCTTGTAGTGTTGTAGCAGCATCTTGTGGTGTTGTAGCAGCATCTTGTAGTGTTAGCAGCATCTTGTAGTGTTGTAGCAGCATCTTGTAGTGTTGTAGCAGCATCTTGTTGTGTTAGCAGCATCTTGTTGTGTTAGCAGCATCTTGTAGTGTTGTAGCAGCATCTTGTAGTGTTGTAGCAGCATCTTGTTGTGTTAGCAGCATCTTGTGCTAGCATCATCTTGTAGTGTTGTAGCAGCATCTTGTAGTGTTGTAGCATCATTTATTGTTGTAGCATCATCTTGTAGTGTTGTAGCATCATCTTGTAGTGTTGTAGCATCATCTTGTAGTGTTGTAGCAGCATCTTGTAGTGTTGTAGCATCATCTTGTAGTGTTGTAGCAGCATCTTGTAGTGTTGTAGCATCATCTTGTAGTGTTGTAGCATCATCTTGTAGTGTTGTAGCAGCATCTTGTAGTGTTGTAGCATCATCTTGTAGTGTTGTAGCATCATCTTGTAGTGTTGTAGCAGCATCTTGTAGTGTTGTAGCATCATCTTTTAGTGTTGTAGCAGCATCTTGTAGTGTTAGCAGCATCTTGTAGTGTTGTGGCAGCATCTTGTAGTGTTGTAGCAGCATCTTGTAGTGTTAGCAGCATCTTGTAGTATTGTAGCAGCATCTTGTAGTGCTGTAGCAGCACTGATGTTAGTAGACGTCTTTGCTGAACACTGCTGTGATAAGTTGTGTGATGGGAACTCAGATAACTAAGGTGACACTACAATGCTGCATAATCTTGTACCTCATCAACACTAAGTACTGACAACCATTGACATGTTTAACAGCAGGTTAGAGTTCACAGGCTGGATTCTAGCCGGCTTTCCTTCTAGCTTGGAGTCACGGGAATGAGTCTCCGAACTGACTTGCCCTGACTGTCATCTGGTGTGGGTGTGCTGTTTTATCTCATTTGGGGTCGATACTGCTTCAGTTTGGGAGGGAGCCAACTTTTTTGTCCACTATAGTACAGTCAGGCCAAAAAAAGTATCCTGACCCCCAGAGTCCGGTGGAATAGCAAACGGGTGTTCATGTATCGTTAGGGTTGATACTTCACTCTACACAGGATGTTGATGAAGACACGCGGCCACACTGGATGAGAGGACTTGACTCAGTATCTGGTGGTGTGGTGGCTACTGATTCAGTATCTGGTGATGTGGTGGCTACTGACTCAGTATCTCGTGGTGTGGTGGCTACTGACTCAGTATCTGGTGGTGTGGTGGCTACTGACTCAGTATCTGGTGGTGTGGTGGCTACTGACTCAGTATCTGGTGGTGTGGTGGCTGCTGACTCAGTATCTGGTGATGTGGTGGCTACTGACTCAGTATCTCGTGGTGTGGTGGCTACTGACTCAGTATCTGGTGGTGTGGTGGCTACTGACTCAGTATCTGGTGGTGTGGTGGCTACTGACTCAGTATCTGGTGGTGTGGTGGCTACTGACTCAGTATCTGGTGATGTGGTGGCTACTGACTCAGTATCTGGTGGTGTGGTGGCTACTAACTCAGTATCTGGTGATGTGGTGGCTACTGACTCAGTATCTGGTGGTGTGGTGGCTACTAACTCAGTATCTGGTGGTGTGGTGGCTACTGACTCAGTATCTGGTGGTGTGGTGGCTACTGATTCAGTATCTGGTGGTGTGGTGGCTACTGACTCAGTATCTGGTGGTGTGGTGGCTACTGACTCAGTATCTGGTGATGTGGTGGCTACTGACTCAGTATCTGGTGGTGTGGTGGCTACTAACTCAGTATCTGGTGATGTGGTGGCTACTGACTCAGTATCTGGTGGTGTGGTGGCTACTAACTCAGTATCTGGTGGTGTGGTGGCTACTGACTCAGTATCTGGTGGTGTGGTGGCTACTGACTCAGTATCTGGTGGTGTGGTGGCTACTGATTCAGTATCTGGTGGTGTGGTGGCTACTGACTCAGTATCTGGTGGTGTGGTGGCTACTGACTCAGTATCTGGTGGTGTGGTGGCTGGTGTAGTAAATAATGTAATGTGATAATCTTTGTATAATTCTCCTTGTTGTGATTTGTTTTGTTGTTTCAGTGATCACAATTCTTTCCTTGTCCTGTTGGCTTTTATAATCATGTGTCACTACGTGTATTTAATAAGCTTTATGTATAATATTATTATGCAGGGTGTCCGATCCTTATTACAGACTATTCTGCAGTATATAATTAACTATGAGCTATTAGTATATGCCAATATGGTCTTGTCATTGTGGCTGTACACTGTGACACACGAACAGTATAACGCACATTGAACACTGTACAGTACAGCAGGGGATCTGTTTTATTTGATACTAACAAGAGAAACTTGTCTGCAGCAGGCATGAGTCCGCATTATTGTAACAACGGTGTAGCCTTGTTCATACCACAAATGTAGGGATAAATAAATACAATACCAGGTTTATGGTGAGGTGTGTGTAATAATAAAAATAATAATAATAATAATAATAATAATAATAATAATAATAATAATAATAATAATTAACAGTTTATTGAAAAAGTTCTGCAGCCCGTAAGGCTGAAAATATACATTGGACAAAAATGACTTATTACATACAAAGACATGGGGTGGGTGGGTCGTTTAACAAAAGCTTTCATTACTGAAAGAAGAAGGAACAATGATTGAACATACAAATTATTATAGTTTACTGTTGATGGCCCGGGCCTGGGCTGGTCATGGAGACACCAGGTGGGTGGTGTTCACGTGGTGTAGTAACTCGCCCTCGGGTGTTGATATGAAGGACCTCACGTGGTCATGGGGACATCGGGTGGTGTGGGGTGGTGTCACAGTACCTCACCCTGCTGGGTGGTGTTGTGTTATCTCGTAGTCAGGTGTGAAGCTGACCCACTGTTGTTCCCATGGTGGACTGATTAGCACCTCCTGGTCAGAAGATGGTGGTCAGTTCCCAGGGGTGCTTATCTCACTGGTGGGTCACGGCTGTCACTGTTACTGTCTAGTGCTGAATTTACAGGCTTAAGCACTGTTCAACACAGATCCCACTTCTTTCTGAAACAAAATTATCACTTTTGATTATGTTGACCCAGTGGTGAGGATGGGTTGGGAGAGGGACTTGAGGAGTGGGGCCGAACATTGCCAAGGGGGGCAGCTGCTCAGCAGTGCCTGGTAGGTCTTGACCCTCCGGTGGTCAGGGATGTAGTGTGTGTGTGTGTGTGTGTGTGGCTCGATGATATACGGTACTATTTTGATAACTTGTGTGTTTGTTAAAAGATGTTTATTGTGTGTTTGTTAAAAGATACTTGTTGTGTGTTTGTTAAAAGATGTTTATTGTGTGTTTGTTAAAAGATGTTTATTGTGTGTTTATTAAAAGATACTTGTTGTGTGTTTGTTAGGTGTTTAAGTGGATTAGCTCAGCTCAGCTTAGCTTAGCTGAGCTTAGTTCAGGCAGATGTGAGGTAGGGGCAGGGAGGGAAGGGGTGGAAGCAGAGGGTTGATTGGTGCCGGACGATTCATTACTCCATGTCCTTCCTGCTGCTCCCCTCACACCACCCCCCTCACACCACCCCTCTCCCTCACACCTCCCCTCACCCTCACACCACCACCCCTCACACCACCACCCCTCACACCGCCACCTCTCACACCACCACCCCTCAAACCACCCCCTTACACCACCACCCTCACACTACCACCCCTCACCCCACCACCCCTCACACCACCTCCCCTCACACCACCACCCCTCACACCACCACCCCTCACACCACCACCACCCCTCACACCACCACAACACCCCCTCACCCCCACCTCTCACACCACCACCCCTCACACCACCCCTCTCCCTCACACCTCCCCTCTCCCTCACACCACCACCCCTCTCCCTCACACCACCACCCCTCACACCAGCACCCCTCACAACACCCCCTCACACCACCACCCCTCTCCCTCACACCACCACCCCTCACACCAGCACCCCTCACAACACCCCCTCACACCACCACCCCTCACACCACCACCCCCTCACACCACCACCCCATCACACCACCACCCCCTCACACCACCACCCCCTCACACCACCACCCCCTCACACCACCACCCCCTCACACCACCACCCCTCACACCACCACCCCTCACACCACCCCCTCACACCACCACCCCCTCACACCACCCCCTCACACCACCACCCCCTCACACCACCACCCCTCACACCATCACCCCTCACACCATCACCCCTCACACACCACCCTTCTCCCTCATACAACCACCCCTCACACCACCCCCTCACACCACCACCCATCACACCACCACCCCTCACACCACCCCTCTCCCTCACACCACCCCTCTCCCTCACACCACCACCCCTCACACCACCCCTCTCCCTCACACCACCACCCCTCACACCACCACCCCTCACACCACCACCCCTCACACCACCACCCCTCACACCGCCCCTCTCCCTCACACCAGCACCCCTCTCCCTCACACCAGCACCCCTCTCCCTCACACCACCACCCCTCTCACCATCACCCCTCACACCATCACCCCTCACACCACCACCCCTCACACCACCACCACCCCTCACACCACCCCTCTCCCTCACACCACCACTCCTTACACCACCCCTCTCCCTCACACCACTACCCCTCACACCACCACCCCTCACACCACCACCCTTAACACCACCCCTCACACCCCCACCCCTCACACCACCACCCCTCACACCACCAACCCTCACATCACCACCCCTCACACCACCACCCCTCACACCACCACCCCTCACACCACCACCCCTCACACCACCAACCCTCACACCACCAACCCTCACACCACCACCCCTCACACCACCCCTCTCCCTCACACCACCACCCTTCTCCCTCACACCACCACCCCTCACACCACCCCTCTCCCTCACACCACCACCCCTCACACCACCACCCCTCACACCACCACCCCTCTCCCTCACACCACCACCCCTCACACCACCACCCCTCACACCACCTCCCTTAACACCACCCCTCTCCCTCACACCACCACCCTTCACACCACCACCCTTCACACCACCACCCCTCACACCACCACCCCTCACACCACCACTCCTCTCCCTCACACCACCACCCCTCACACCACCACCCCTCACACCCCCACCCCTCACACCACCACCCTTAACACCACCCCTCTCCCTCACGCCACCACCCCTCACACCACCACCCCTCACACCCCCACCCCTCACACCCCCACCCCTCACACCCCTCTCCCTCACACCACCACCCTTCTCCCTCACACCACCATCCCTCACAACACCACCCCTCACACCACCACCCCTCACACCCCCACCCCTCACACCACCACCCCTCACACCCCCACCCCTCACACCACCACCCCTCACACCACCACCCTTAACACCACCCCTCACACCCCCACCCCTCACACCACCACCCCTCACACCACCACCCCTCACACCACCACCCCTCTCCCTCACACCACCACCCCTCACACCACCACCCTTAACACCACCCCTCTCTCTCACACCACCACCCCTCACACCACCACCCCTCTCCGTCACACCACCACCCCTCTCCGTCACACCACCACCCCTCACACCACCACCCCTCTCCGTCACACCACCACCCCTCACACCACCACCCCTCACACCACCACCCCTCACACCACCACCCCTCACACCACCACCCCTCTCCCTCACACCAACACCCCTCTCCCTCACACCACCAACCCTCACACCAGCACCCCTCACCACCACCCCTCTCCCTCACACCACCACCCCTCTCCCTCACACCATCTCCCCTCTCCCTCACACCACCACCCCTCACACCACCACCGCTCACACCACCACCGCTCACACCACCAACCCTCACACCAACACCCCTCACACCACCACCCCTCACACCACCAACCCTCACACCACCACCCCTTACACCACAACCCCCCTTCTTCACACTTCCCTCCCTCACATCTACCCCATACCTTCCCTCACGCCTCCCTCCCTCTCGCCTCCCTCCCTCTCGCCTCCCTTCCTCGCGCCTCCCTTCCTCGCGCCTCCCTCCTTCACGTTTCCTTCCTTTGCGCCTCCCTCCCTCACTCCTCCCTCCCTCACACCTCCCTCCCTCCCTCACGCCTTCCTCCCTCCCTCACGCCTTCCTCCCTCCCTCACGCCTTCCTCCCTCCCTCACGCCTTCCTCCCTCCCTCACGCCTCCTTCCCTCCCTCACGCCTCCCTCCCTCACGCCTCCTTCCCTCACGCCTCCCTCTCCTAAAATGACGGAATATTTGGTACATTATTGTTTGGCCGAGTAACTTGGTCCTTTGGTCGTGGTCTGTTGTGTCGTTTTGTGTCCTCCATCGTCAATATTTATATGAACAAAGGGAGACCGATCAGACTGTGGCAACTACTGCAGGATCTCGCTGCTGCCTGTAGCTGGCAAGATTATCGCCTGAGTCCTCCTAAACAGACTTCTTGCTGACGCGGAAAACTTCCTCTCAGAATATCAATGTGGCTTTAGACCATCACGTGGCACCACTGACATGATCTTGGCTGCCCGCCAGTTACAGGGAAAGTGCAGAGAACATCTTCATGACCTGTAAATGGCCTTCATCGACTAAACCAAGGCCTTCAACTCGGTCAACTGGGAAGCCCTCTGGCGAACCCTTAACCGTTTTGGCTGCCCACCAAAATTCAGCGCTATTGTGAGGCAACGCTACGATTGCATGATCGACAGTTTCCTGCACAATGGCACCAAGTCTGAGTTCTTCCCCATCCAAACAGGCACCAACTCTCTTCTATTTTCTTGGGTGCCTTCGTGCCAGTGCGAATTTGTCCGGTGGGGTGCACATCGGGTACCGGATGAAGGGTTTTTTCAACATAAGACGACTCCAGTCAGGAACAAAGGTGTTGGTTGCTTCCCTTACTGAACTTCAGTATGCAAATGACCTCGCTTTTGTCGCTCACACTGAACGTGACCTACAGGAGGTCCTGAATACCTACACTGATGCGTAAGCATACTTCGGCCTGGAGGTGAATGTACGTAAGACTCCGATTCTCTTTCAGCCTGCCCCAGGTTCAGACACACCTCCACCATCCATCCAGGTTAAAGGTACTGCCCTCTCTGATGTTACCCACTTTCGGTATCTTAGCTCGCATCTGTCCACCACTGTGGACATCGATGAAAAGATTCAACATAGGTTCAGATGTGCAGGCCAAGCCTTTGGTAGACTCCGTACCTGTGTCTTCAGCTGTAGGGAGCAGTGGTCCTCCCCACCCTGCTATATGGCAATAAGACATGGGTCACATACAGGAGGCACCTCAAGGCACTTGAAAACATTCACCAACGTAGTCTATGTTCTATGCTCCCGAGTTCGCTGGGAAGACAGAGAACAAAAGCTAGTATTCTCTCTGACACCAACTGTAGGAGCATCAGGGCTACCATTATCCATGAACGACTATGCTGGACTGGCCATGTTGCCCACAAGGACGACAGTAGACTGCCAAAGCAGTTATTTTAAAGTCACTGAATAGTAAATGTAATGCTGGCAGGCTACTTAAAAGGTGTAAATATAGTCTTGAGATACCTGAAAAGGAGTCAGATGGACCCCCTCACCCGGGAGATGAATACTTCACACGGTAGCGCTTGGAGAAGCACCACACAAGAAGGTGTCAATACTTTCGAGTTAGTCCAGCTGCAAACCGAGGGAGACAAGCGCCAACGCCAGAAAGATGCTGCTGCCGCCCCTCCCACTGTAGATGTAGCCTCCCACATGTGCAACATCTGTGGACTACACTGCTGGTCCCGTATCGGCCTCTTTATTCACCTCAAAACTCACCAATGAAGGTGACATCCTAAATAACTCATATTATTGCATCACAGCTGGATGGTCGTCATACTCGATTCTGAGTGACAGCAAAGTAGTAGCAGTAGTAGATTCGAAGGTCCATTACGACAGAACCACAGCACGGCCAACATGATAAGTTGCAGCAACTATTGCTGTAAGTACCAGAGAATTTGAAAAAAAAGTAGCTATAGCACAGGAGGTGGGTGCCTCGAATTGGTTAACTACATTACCAATAAGGGCAAATGGTTTCAGTCTCAATAAACAAGAATTTACAGATGCCAATGCTCTAAGGTACTTTAGGCCAGTAGAAGGTTTGCCCTCCCAATGCATGTGTGGCTCTTCCTATGACGTCGATCACGCCATGGTGTGCAAGAAAGGGGGCTTCATATGCATGAGGCATGATGAAGTATGGGATCTCACAGCAAATGTGTTGAAGGAAATCTGCCGTGATGTCATGGTAGAACCGACCCTCCTGCCATTGGACGGACGGACAGCGAGCCTTCTTCGACATCAGAATCTTTGATCCCATGGCCGCATGTCACCGTAACTTAGCTCTCGATGCTGCACACAGGAGGAACGAGAACGTCAAGATAAGGGGATACGGGGAGAGAATTCAGAACGTTGATCAACGCAGCTTCACTCCTCTAGTGTTCACAACCTCTGGTGGGATGGGACCAAGTGTAAGATGCTTCTATGCCAGACTTGCAGAGGTGATATCCGAACAGAAGCAGCAGCCCAGAAGTTATGTTACAGCCTGGATGAGATGTTGACTGTCCTTCTCTCTCCTTCTGTCGGCTTTGCTCTGCCTCAGGGGAACGAGAGCATCGGCCCTAAAGCCGACAACAGTTGCAGATATTAACTATGAGGCAACAGTCACTGACTGCCACATAGATCTGCGGCTCAACTAACTCAACACAGCAAGGTTAGCTACTTATGTATTAGGATATTCAATTTTAAGGTAATAAAATGGCGGCAAAGGTGTGGCTATTGGGGGAGGCTGGAG